>PITA01000619.1:205555-254937 GCA_004023965.1 Spilogale gracilis
CCCCCCCCCCGCATCAAGCCCTGCATCAAGCCCCACATCGGGCTCCCTGCTCAGTGGGAAGCCTGCTTCTCCCTCTCTCACTCCACCTGCTTGTGTTCCCTCTCAAGCTGTGTTTCTCTCTGTCAAATAAATTTTAAAAATCTTTAAAAAAAATTACAGTTGATCCTTGAACAACATGGCTTCCCATGGGTCCCCGCAAGGGTCCACTTATAATAATGGATTTTCTTCAATAAATACAGTACAGTACTGTAAATATTTTCTTTTATCATTTTTTAAATAACATTTTCCTTTCTCTTGCTTACTTTATTGTAAGAATAAAATTATATAATACATGTAACAGACAAAATATGTGTTAACTGTTTATATTGTCTATCAGTAAGGCTTCTGGTAGGCTTCTAGTAGGCTATTAGTAGTTAAGTTTAGGAGGAGTCAAAAATTATACGTAGATTTTTACTGCAACAGGGGAAATCAGAGCCCCAAACCCCTGTTCAGGGTCAACTGTACTTGCCCTGAGGTTTGCACTTCAAGGAGATGGCCTAAACCAGAAAGGGAAAATCCCTAGTGAAGATTAGGTAGAGTATTTACATCTCAAAGGCACCCAGAGAGAAGGCAAACTCCTCCAGGAAGGACGTACTCACTCAGCTTTTGAGACAAATCTGTAGGCTAAGGACAGCTACTTCTAAGTCCTCAGAGAACTGAGTTGTAGCCAGGAGGACATTCAAGAACTGACATGCCCATCCACCTAAGTTGGCAAGATTTTCTCCCCACCCCACCCCCCGCCCCAAGTACATTTAGCTTAAGGGAGAAGGTCTTAAAAAAAAAAATCATATCCAGCTCTACATCCAGTTTGGCCAAATTTATGTCCACAGATCCCAGGGTGCTGGGATCAAGCCCCACAACAGGCTCCCTGCTCAGTGGGGAGCCTGCTACTCCCTCGCCCTCTACCCCTCCACCCCTCCCCACCACTCGTGCTCTCTAATAAATAAAATCTTAAAAGAAAAAAATCCTTTCAAATGTCTTCTCAAGACATTTTCAGCCAGGACAAGTAAGTAATACTTCTGGCAGTCCACAGCAACCCCGTGAACCCAAGAGGTATCCTCAACGAGAGTGAGGCCTAGAGCCATTCCCAAAGATAAATAACCAGTGGCCTGGATTTGGAAAGGAAGTGACAACATGAAAACTTACTTTGCTCTTTCTGCCAGGTACTAGAGATCCAGGAGAGCTGACCCTAGAATATTCTCATCTTTAGCCGGCCTCTTCCAGTCTTTCTCAGGATCCCACTTGCAGCCCCTAGAGTCAGGTTTGTTTTCTTAAGTAGGCTCCATGCTCCGTGTGGAGCCCAACACGGGGCCTGACCTCACAGCCCTGATATCAAGACCTGAGCTGAGATTAAGAGTCGGATGCTTCACCAACGTAGCCACCCCGTGTACCCTGCGAGTGAGGCTTAAAGTAGAGGGTGCAGTTACAGCATCTACCAGAATTTGGCCAGTTGTTCAAATTAATTTTAACTTGAGTTTCCCCTTTCCTGTTTAAAGGAATTACTAGTAGCAGTATGGGAGACCTGTCAGCTCTGGGGGGCCAGGATGGGGGCCCTCCTTTGGAGGTAAAGGGCATTCTAGGGGATGTTAGAAATTTAGCACAGGGCCTTTGAGGAAAGTCTTTTCCAGCATCTCTGTTGATTACACCTGAGACATTGGTCCTTGGGTCAGCGTTTTAATGAGCCCCAGGAAGGTGCAGTGTGGGAGGCCTAGGTGCTCTTCTAAGTCTCTGGCCTTATAGCTCTAAGACTAATGGCTTGGCAGACTTTTGTTTATGATCTTGTAACTATATTTTCATTGGCTTTTTGCAATTAATTTTTTTTTAAGATTTTATTTATGTATTTATTTGACAGAGAGAAACACAGCCAGAGAGGGAACACAAGCAGGGGGAGTGAAAGAGGGAGAAGCAGGCTTCCCACCGAGCAGGGAGCCCCATGCCGGCCTTGCTCCCAGGACTCCGGGATCATGGCCTGAGCCAAAGGCAGTCGCCCAACCAACTGAGCTACCCAGGCGCCCATGCAGTTAATTTTTTTTTTTAATGAACCTATTCTGGACTCTTGAAACCTTTGGAAAACGTCTGTATACCAGTTAAAATAGGTATCCCATTCAGTTGGTTCGATTTGGGAAACTTGCTTTATTTTTTTTTTTAAGATTTCTTTGAGAAAGAGTGAGAGCAGGTAGAGGCAAGAGGTAGAGAGAGAGAGAGAGAGAGAGAGAGAGAGAGAGAACCTCAAGCAGACAAGTGAGCGTGGAGCCCAACATGGGGCTTGATCCCACGACCCCAAGATCATGACCTGAGCAGAAATCAAGAGTCAGTCACTTAACCAACCAGGACTGAGCCACCCAGGTGCCCCTGGGAACCCTTGCTTTTAATGTGCTTCTTACATGAGTGATCTTGTCTAAATGGAATGTTCTCCATAATGGCAACTGTAATTCTAGGTTGCTTTAGTAACACTGTGCCATTTCGTAGATATTGACAGCTTTCAGCTTTCTTAGACATAAAATAAGTGAGAGTGCTGGAAGATGGCATGCTCGACTCTAGAATTTAAGGATCCTATTATTATTATTATTATTATTATTATTATTATTATTATTATGTCTCATAATAATAAAGCCTTTGAGTCTCTTGGAACCAAACTAATACCTGGGAAGGATGTGTGGCTGGATGGCATTATATGATGTTTTACACTATACCTTGTTGCATGGATATTTTCTTGATGTTGGCAGGAGACCTAGTAACTTAACCTAACCTAACACACGAGTTTTGAGGTTAGATGGCTGTTAAATGCTTGACCCATGCCCACCAATTTTTGGAGCTCTCTAGCTTCTGAGACCCCCACCAGCAATAGCCTCTACCTACGTAAATGTAGCAGAAACCACAGAAATGGGCCTGTGGCCTCCAGCAGTCACCTGCAGGTTGGTGGACAGATGGCCTCGTGTCACCAGCAATCCCAAGTGTGGAAGTTGGGACTGGGGGAGGCCTGAATCACACAGCCCAAATAATCGGGGACCCAAAGCTACCACCAGCAGGCCCCAGTGTGGAATGTGGGCAGAACTAAAGCACTGGGGGTTCCAGTCAAGTGGGGAGATTGCAGACTAAACGGAGGGCTTAGGGCTTGGGTTCTGGGTAGAGCCTTCTGCTCACTGAAGCTTACTAGCCCCAGACTGGAAAGCCAGTGAGATCAGAAGCTTGATGGAAAGACAGTGGAGCTCAGAACCACGGGAGAACTTAAGGCCAACCCTCAGAATGAGCGAGAAAGAATTCAAAGGGCTCATGGGTACCATACCTGTGTTTCTCATTGTCCCCAAACCCACCAGAAGTCTCCCTTGATTCTGTCAGTGCCACTTACTCTGTTAAAAAACAAGATTCAGCTGAGTACATCTGAAGATCCAATAGGATTTCTTCAATGATTCGTGAACCGGGCAGCATCTCATCTCAGCAGATGGGAAGGCACTCTGAGGAGCTGCACAAAATGGAAGGCTTTCATAGGCAGGAGGGGATGGGGGGAAAGGAAGCTTCTAGCAAAGAGTGAACTGTTTCAAGCAGGGTCACTTCCCTCTGGGGGGAAGGTGGGGTTCCGTCAGGCAGAGAATCTCACCAGGGCTGACCAAGGTCATTCCAGATGACTGGCCCAAGGTACGTTTCGGGGATAAGTTGAAGCTGCAGTTAGGTGCTAACTGGTTTGGTTTGTGGGTGGGGGGCTTAGTGGGAGTGACTCCATCTGGAGCCTGTTGTTCCTTTAACAACAAAAGTAACACGTGCTCATTACAAAGTGAGACATAGGGGCGCCTGGGTGGCTCAGTTGGTTGAACGATTGCCTTCGGCTCAGGTCATGGTCCCGGAGACCCGGGATCGAGCCCCACATCGGGCTCCCTGCCTGACGGGAAGCCTGCTTCTCCCTCTCTCACTCCCCCTGCTTGTGTTCCCTCTCTGGCTATGTTTCTCTCTGTCAAATAAATAAAATCTTAAAAAAAAAAAAAAGTAGAACATAATGAAGTATATCAAGTAGAAAGCCCCTCCTCCCTCCAGTCCCAGCCCCCCCCCCCAACTGGTCCATCTTTGGATTCATGCCATCCAGGGCAGCAGTCACCAGCCCTATGTGGCTACCGAGCACTTGAGATGTGGCTAATTCCAACTGACATGTATATAAATCTAAAATACACACTGGATTTAGTATTTAGACTTAGTACAAAACAAGAATATAAAACACCTCCACAATTTTTGTATTGATTATACATTCAAAGGATATTTCAGTTATATTGGGTTAAATCAAAATACTAAAATTCATTCCAGCTGTTTCACATTTTTTATGGGACTACTAGAAAATTTCAATTTATACATGTGGCTCACATTGTAGTTCTTTTTTTTTTTTTTTAAAGATTTTATTTATTTGAGAAAGAGAAGGCACAGAAGGAAAGTGAGAGGGAAAAACAAGACTCCCTGCTGGGCAGAAAGTCCCATGTGGGGCTCCGTCCCAGGACCCTGAGATCATGACCTGAGCCAAAAGCAGTCGCCCAACTGACTGAGCCCCCCAGGTGCCCTCACATGGTATCTCTACTGGACAGTGCTGTTATAGGTCTTTCCCTACATGTTTAAAAAAGACCACAGATACGCACATCTATAAATGTCCCGGTGCGTAGGGCTTTCCCCTCCCACAAGTGGGGTCAGCCTCTGTATATACCCCTTTATTTCCTTTTCCACTTAATACATCAGGACCTCTCTTCCAGAGAGGACACACACCTCCACCTCATCCTTTTTAGGGGTTCTGTGGCTTTCCGTGGTGTAGACATGCCTGACTCATTCATCCAGTTCCCTGCTGCTCAGCGCTGGGGTTTCCCACAGCAGTCTGCCTTTTCAGACACAGCTACGAGACATCCTTGGCCTGCCTGCTAGGAGTCTCCATTTCTAGAGATGGGAAAGCCAAGTCGGGTGAGAGCAACCTCACATGGGGCAGTGAGGGAGCCAGACCGTGAAGGCCCCTTGGATGGGGCTAAGAGGTGTAGACGTGCTCTTGCAGGCAGCAGGCGGTGCTTCTTGTGGTGGTTGTGGTGCTTATTTCTCTAAATTGCTAACTCTGTATTTTTCCTTCATTAAAAAAGTAATATAAGCACATTATAAACAACTAGAAGGGAAAAATAAAACCCTACTGTAACTTACTGCCTAGCCACTTTTAAGTTTTCCTTTTTTAGTCTTATTTTCTGGAGTGTATTTTAATTCCTGCTAAATTATAATCATACTGCCCATCGGTTTTAGAACCTGCTTTTTTTCTTTTCCGTCGAAGCTTCCTGGGTAAGCATTTCTCCATGTGACCACAGAGTGGCCTGGACGCTGGGGCCTTTTCCACAGCCCATGCAGGGCCTTCTCCGTAGTGCCTCACGTCGGGATCCAACCAAGCCCCAGTGCCTCTCATAAAAGAAACACACGGCCCTCCACCGATCCCAGCCCCTCAGGCCCCTCCGGTTCCCGTCCTCCTCTCTCTCCAGCCACTCTTCTGGGGAGTCACCCAGACCCCCCGCCTTCACCACCACACCTCACCACGCCTCAGCTCACTCCTCTCCCCACCCCACGGGACAGTCAGGCCCCTGGCCCTGGAACCATGACCAAGTCCTGCCCAGCCCACTGCCATGGCAGCCCTTCCCCACCGACTCCTCCACCCACCACCAACACCCTGGCTCCTACGCTACTAGCCCTGAGGGCCGGCAGTGGCCCGGAGCCTGCCTTCCTGCTCCAGCCCC
This sequence comes from Spilogale gracilis, assembly GCA_004023965.1. Lineage (NCBI taxonomy): Eukaryota > Metazoa > Chordata > Mammalia > Carnivora > Mephitidae > Spilogale > Spilogale gracilis. The sequence goes on from PITA01000619.1 coordinate 211,330, forward strand.
GCTCTCGCACCCCCAGTGTCCAAGCTCAAAAGCGCAACTGTACTTCTTCCAATAAAAATGTGACGGCATCACTTCCTGCAGGAAGTATCTTTCAGGGCTCCCAACAGTCCTCGAGATGAAGCCCAAACCCCTTTGGGTGGACTGCAGGTGGGTGTGATGTGGCCTTGGCTTACCTCTAGCTTCACCTCTCCCCCACTCACTCCTGCACTGCACCCCGCAGAATGGCTCGCAGGGCCGTGCACATCCCAAGTTTCCTCTCATCTCTCACTTTTGTACATTGTTTGTCTTCTTCTCAGAGGCCTCCCTCCCGGGGCACCTGGGTGGCTCGGTTGGTTAAGCAACTGCCTTCGGCTCAGCTCATGATCTGGGAGTCCCAGGATCGAGCCCCGCATTGGGCTCCCTGCTAGGCAGGAAGCCTGCTTCTCCCTCTCTCACTCTTCCTGCTTGTGTTCCCTCTCTAGGTGTGTTTCTGTCAAATAAATAAAATCTTAAAAAAAAAAAAAAGAGGCCTCCCTCCCCACTCTGCTGCCTTCTTGAGAGAATCCACCTCTTCCAGGAAGCCTCCCTGACTTCCTCCCCATTTGTCAGGGCTCAGTTGCCACCCTCTAATTTGCCCTCAGAGCATCTTGTATTTATACTAATTGTGGCCTTTACTGGGCTGTGCTCCATTCCCCTCTTTGCGGTCATCTGAGCCCTTCCCTCTCTTCCTGGCCACCCACATCTTTCTGACCCCATTCCCTGAGGACAAGGTCTGTGTCTCGCTCACCTCAAAAGCCTTGACCTAGCAAGAGCTTGATTCTGATTGTGCCCAGTAAATATACGGTGAATGCCTGAATAGCAGAAACTCATGAACATCAACTTTCTCCATACCCAACAGACTCCCAGAAGCTGGGGTGATTGGATTACAGGGGATTCAATTCCCAGAGCTAAGTAGCTCTCCACAAAAGATCTAGCAGCCTTCGCCCTCTGTGAGAGCGTCTACCTCGCTGTAACCTTGCAGCACTGCTCTTTTTCTTTTTAAAAAGCTCGTTTTACAGGTAAAACATGCCAGCCTGTTCTCATTTGTATGTCTTTGGTTACTAGCGAGGGTGAACACTTCTGCACGTATTTGCCTCCTGGATGCATTTCTTCTCGGACAACTAACTGGTCATGTGATGGGAACACGGTTAAGGCAGGTGGGGATTTTCCAGGGTGGCTGTGGGGGCCTTGTGGGGAGTGGCTGAGAGGAGGGAAGTTGGTGCCACAGTGATCCCAGGGAGGCTGGGGGCACAGCAGGAGCTGAGCGGAGGGAGGGGGGCATCGAGGAGGCCAAGTCAGCCCAACGTGGGGACTGATGGCAGACGGAGAGGAAGGGGTTGGGAAGCAGCCAGGCTTCTGGCTTGGCCAGCCAAACAGAAGGAGGTGCCATGTGCTGAGATGTGTGCAGGTGGACATGGGCACGCCCGCAGCAGCACAGGATGTCTCTCCGAGCGATCTGCTAGATGCATCCGCTGGGAACCAGCAAAGTGGGGTAGCAGAAAAGGCCAGGAGGCAGGAGCGTCTGACCTGCCAGGCTTCTTGAAAGAGACTGGGGGAGCCAGACTTCGGAAGGATTTGTAGGGCAGGGAGAGGAGTTGGGAGGATGTCCAGGGCGTCGTGGGAGTCTTCTTGGGAAGAATAGGGACAATAGCACAGCCAGAGCACGCCGAGCTGGTACTGTGTGTGAGGCCTTGCTCTAACCACTGGCTTTATGCAATCAGTGGCACATAGGGAAGCTGAGGAAAGGATTAGAAAGCCCTTCGGACACCGAGAGGGAACAACCTCAAACACCATGGTCGGTGGAGGCAGTGGAAAGTGCAAGAAGCAGAACCGCGTATCCACTGTGCTACCGTGTATTTGCCTGTCCGTGCACAGAGCGCTTCTGGAAGGAGGCACGAGGAAAGAGTGGTACTGGCTCGCCTCCACGCAGAGCAGCTGAGCGGTGGGGACCAGGAGAGACTGCGCCCTATACCTACTCTTCTGTACCTCTGAATGGCTGCACCATGCGAATAGGATTATTTGTATTCAAAAATAAATAACATGAAACATTAAAATTACATAAACAATTTCTCATGTGTATGTGTGTATATTATATAAATGAGTTGCTAATGCCCTTCCCCACCACCCAGGACCTGGAAGACAGTCTTCTGTTGGCTGATCCTACTTGCGCTGGGCCTCTTAGGGCTGCTCCAGTATGGGCTCCATGTAGTCAGGTACAACCCCTCCCCCAGCACTCAGCGCGGAAACCAGCAGGGTCAGGGTTAAAGCCACTGCTTCCGAGGGAGGGCGGGTGGTAGGTAGTGGCTGTCTGGGCTGCATACTTGTTCTTGTGGGTTCTCCCTCCTGGTACAGCACAAAGCAGAGGGCCCCTGAGCAGGCTCTCATGGCCCTCCCTCACTGCTGCCCCCACCCCACAGGCACCTGGAAACCCTCATCCCCATTGGCGTCTGCCCTGCGGCCAGAATGGCCCTGCTGAGAGACAACTTCACGGGTCCCCTGAATCCCTGGTAAGGAGCTAATGCCCGCACCCCCTCCAGAGCTCTGCCCCAGTGGTTTGCGCTCCCCACATCCTCATCCCAGCGGGGCCAGGTACTCCTCCCATCAGGCTACACATCTCCCAGTCCTCTGTATTGGATCTAGGCTAGGGATCTCTAGGGGCTGGGGCTGGGGCACAGCCATTCGTGGGTCCCGAGGACCCAGCCCTGGGGAAGTGGCAGTGAACGTGCACCAAATGGCTTGATGAATGGATCTATGTCTCCATCCCTGCCCTGGCCAGGGACCGGCCTGATGTCCTGACCTGTACCTCCTGGGGGGCCCCCATTATTTGGGATGGCACCTTCAACCCAGCTGTGGCCCAGCAAAAGGCTCTACAGCAGAACCTCACCATTGGTCTGACTGTCTTTGCTGTAGGCAGGTAAGGAATGGGGAGTGGGGCGGTGCTGTGCAGCCGGGGAATGGAACAGGTGTGCCCGTGATGGAGGGGTGGGGCACCTGTCTGAACACAGCCTTCCGGGCAGCTAGCTGGGCTTCCTCAGGTCCCTGCGGCGTCAAGGGGCTGGTACTTGCGAGGCAAAGGCTTAACGCTCCCAGTCGACCAAGGGGCCAGCACAGCCTCTCTGCCGAGGCACCCTGTTGATCAAGGCAGGTAGTGGGAGCTCATGTTCAAGGGAAGGAACCCAGGGCCCCTCTGGGCAGCAGAGGGGAGCATCTGTGCCCGCAGGGCTGTGCAGTGGAAGGGGACCCACGCCCGGAGCGGGAGCCGCACTCAGACTGACCCGCCCGCCCCGGCAGGTACCTGGAGAAGTACCTGGCGCACTTCCTGGAGACGGCCGAGCGGCACTTCATGGTGGGCCAGCGCGTGGTGTACTATGTGTTCACCGAGCGCCCGGCCGCCGTGCCCCGCGTGGCACTGGCCCCGGGCCGCCGTCTGCGCGTGGAGCACGTGGCCCGTGAGCGGCGCTGGCAGGACGTGTCCATGCAGCGCATGCACACGCTGCACGAGGCGCTGGGCGGGCGGCTGGGCCGCGAGGTGCACTTTGTGCTCTGCATGGACGTGGACCAGCACTTCTACAGCACCTTCGGGCCCGAGGTGCTGGCCGAGTCGGTGGCGCAGCTGCACGCCTGGCACTACCACTGGCCGCGGTGGCTGCTGCCCTACGAGCGCAACGCGCGCTCCGCTGCTGCGATGGCGTCGGGCGAGGGCGACTTCTACTACCACGCGGCCGTGTTCGGGGGCAGCGTGGCGGTGCTGCGGGAGCTGACGGCGCACTGCGCGCGGGGCCTGCGGTGGGACCGCGAGCGCGGCCTGGAGGCGCGCTGGCACGACGAGAGCCACCTCAACAGGTTCTTCTGGCTGCACAAGCCCGCCAAGGTACTCTCGCCCGAGTTCTGCTGGAGCCCCGAGATTGGCCGGCGGCGCGAGATCCACCGGCCGCGCCTACTCTGGGCGCCCAAGGAGTACGCCCTGCTGCGCGACTAGACCCCCCCCCGCCGGGCCGAGGAGGGGCCCCCTGAAACTGTGGGGGCGCCCCGGAGGACGGGCGGCGAGAGCTTGGGCCAGGGGGGCCCGGCCCGGCGGCGGCGGGGATCGTGACCTTTGGGGCTGTTTCTCACCGGGAGGGAAAGATCCCCCCCCCCCCCCGCGCCCTTTCTACAGCGACCTGTTAGGACCACGAAGCGCGACAACCGGCAGTAGCGCCTTGGCCAGGCTGCCTCTATTCATTTCCGACCTTACTGGATTCGGCTGATGTCTCCACAGAGCTGTTTCAGCCCATCACCCGTTGCCACCTCCAGCTGCCTTTTTGATAAGGAGACTGAGACACAAAAAGGGAACATAACTGCCTAAGGACAGAGAATCTGTGAGTCAGTCTGGGCATCAGGGGCACAGCCGGGACTGGCTCTCAGTCCAGAAAGAAACTAGCTTCTGGACCAACAGGAGAAAGCTTCTGCGGGAGAAACGTGGTGGCATCTGAGTGTTTGGCTTTGCCCTGCCACCTCCCCTGCCCCCGAGCATAGTTTGTACCTATTTAAGTAATATTGTAATAAAATTATTCCAAGTGTCTTTATGGCCCTCTCTTCTGGGCAATGCCCACAAAAAGGACATTTACTTTTTGTGGAGCCCATAGGACTGTCTGGGGGCTAAGTTTCCTTACCCATAAGTTTCCTTTCCTTACCCTCTGCTATCCAGAGTCTTCATCCTCAGGGCAGGGAGAAATACAGACTCTGAACAGGACGTGAAATTATCAGGCCCTCCAGGAACGGTGGTCACAGTGCCAAGGGGGCAGGCAAGGCAGTAGTTGGGAACATCGAGGCCCTGGGAGAGTGGGATTTCACCCCAAGTCCCCTGAATCCTTTATGCGTGTTCTCACAGACCTTGCATTTTTAACACCCTCCACTGTTCCTCCACAGGACAGCAATTCCAGAATAAAACACCCCTGATGGTTTTCACAATCTGATTGTCTCTACAAGCAGATTCTACTTGTTGATGATGTGACCTAAGAGATCTCTCCCCTCTCAAAAACAGTTTGAAGTTCTCCAGTGCCCCCCATCCCAAACTGGATTAACAAAACTCAGAAGGCCATTTGGATTCTGAATGAGAGATAAGAATGGGCTGTGTGTGCCTTAGAACAGGTTATCGCTTGGTGACTTTGAACGGGCACATCCCGTCCTCTGGTGGGCACAAGTCTCCCACCCTACCCTGCAATATTCACCAAGGGCCACCACTCCGACCTTCACCACCCCTGGGCCACAAAAGACCTGATCTGGGTGGGAATCTGTTCCTCTTCTCACTCTGCACGTGACTTTGGACGAGTCCCTTACATTTGCTGAGTCTGTTTTCTCATATGTCAAGTGAGGATGCTGACTGCCCTCCTTGTGGAGGTCGTGGTGGTGCTCTGGAACACGTAACTTGCCTTCCCCCTCTCCTTCCTTGCCCCTTCCCCAGCAAGTTCATAGTGCAGAGGCTCTGCCAAAAGGACAGCCATTTCCTGTCTTAAAAAGGAAATGATGGCTCAGGCAGGGATTTCCAGACGCTAGGCTGGGGCAGCTGCACACTGTGGGTGGAGGCCTTCCTGAAGGTGGGGAAGGGTCAAGGAAGGTACACTGTGGGACGGACGGCATCTTGGGAGTGTCTCCCTTCTTTGTCTTGCCCAGAGGCCCTTGCTGAGGGTGGGGGCATTAGAGGGACTTGGGGCAGAAGCAGGAATGACGAGGCAGGTCTAAGCTCTTTCTGCAGCCACTTCCATCCCTGTCACTGTCAATCAACACTGTCCTTATCACCTCCTGGGGGCCTCAGAGGCAGTGGAAGCTCTTGAGGGGAGGTGAAAAGCAGACTCCCAGTCCTCAGAGTGTTGCTTCTACATGTCATTTTCAGCTGCCCCTTCTGCGGCACCCTGCCAGGCCACCCCAGATATCACCCCCCAGAAATGGCCAGACATCGTCAGCTGTGTAGTGAGGGCTTGCTGTTCATAAGGGACTTGGATGGACCAGGGCACATCAAATAGTAACAATCACAACTACATTAATGGTACTTAACTACACACCAGGCATAGTTGTAGGCATTAGACATATAGTGATTCATTTAATCCTCATATCCACGCTACAGATCGGTCACTATTATTTTCCTCATTTTACATATGAACAGATGGGGCACGGGGGGGGTGACGGGGGGGTGACGTATGTAACTCGCTCCATGCCACACCACTAGCAACTGAAACTCGCTGATGGGAGAATAAGCAGGAAATTAGAGCTGGCCAGAAGATGGAGATGGGAAGTCAAGAACTGAGTCTGGCACAGGCTCTCGGGGCTTCTCTGTCCATCTGTCTGCTTCTGCCTGCCTGTGTCCTGCTTGTGTCTGGCCCAACACATGTCCCAACCCGTGGACCACAAGGTCTTCCAGTTCAGGAGTTCACCCTCTTCTAACTTACTCCTCATCCATGGACCGGCAAAGCTGGCTGGAGAACCAGTGGTGGCCACGGAAGCGTTTAGCAACCGGCTCTTCGAGGAAAAAACAAGCCTTTGCCAGTTTCTGTTGTATGAATCAATCCCACCATGGCTGATTTCAAAGCACAACACTCACTGAACATGGATGGAGTCAGGAAAATGTGTGCCTAGTCCACTCTCACAAGCCAGAACTGCCAGTCCACACCATCGGTGCCACTCGTAGCTCCGGGCTAAGGCTCTCAGGGCGGAGTCAGGTGTCCACCGCTGGCCAGTTGTGGTTGGGATCGGTTCATGTGACACAAACATGGCGCCGCCCCCCTTCAGAGTCGATTTCAGAGAAGCTAGTGAGGCCTGTTAAGTTATCCAGAACATGTTCCTGCAAACTCCACGCCCACTTCCCCCTCCTGATGTTAACATGCCTGGTTTCCCTTTGGGGAGATGTGCTACAGATTGGGGTTTCACCCTCTGCTCCAGGCTTAAAGGAGCGCTAGGTCTCAATCAAGTACGGTCATTCTGGTCATGGTCATTGGTTTGGGGATAGTACCTAACCCAGTCCCAATCACATCTCCTTTATGGGAGACCCCAAATTAGACTTTTCCTGGGGCTTCTGGGAGAAAGACAGGCTTGACTGCTGGAAATCCGGAGGCCGTGAGACTGGAGCTGCTGACCCCACAGGAGCCCGAGGTTGAAACCGACTCTGAGCACAAAGCGGGGCTGGAGACACCACTGCGGCGACGCCGACCTGACACCCGCACAGGCCTGTTACCTAAGCCAATAGATCCTTGTTTGGATTGGGCTTTCTACCACTTGTGGCCAAGTCTTGACACCCAAGGCCTGTGAGGGCTCAGAGTGAATTCCAGAAGGTGAGCTCCATGGTGACTCTTGGTAGGGTCACTTCTGTCTCTCTCAGGATGCCCAGCCGAGGGCGATAAACTTTGGGGGAGTTAATTCCTGCATTTCCCTCTCAGGCAATGAAAACACTGACCCACATGGGAGAAATGTATGCGAAGGGGACTCCTTGGATCCCTCAATCACTGGAATTGCTTCCACAAATCCGGGCACTCCTAATGGATCCCCAAAAGTTGGGCAGGGTAACGGAATGTGGCTGCCCCCTCTGGGAGCAGGCTCTGTGAAGCTCACCGGGAGACCCCATACATCCCAGAATGAGACCAACCTGGGTGAATTTTATGTTCCAGCCACTTAATTGCAACGAGCCTCAGCAAAAAAAACCCCCTCTTGGTTGTCTGCCCCCCTCCCGCGGGGGGCTGCAGGGTAACCACATGAAGCACTTGGGCTCAGCAGCTGGGGTGAGGCCAGCCCACAGTAAGGGGCCGTGTCCCTTCCTCCCCAAGTCTGGGGGGCGGGGGAGGGGAGAGGAGCAATGGAAAGGTGCCCCCCAGCCCTGCCCTCGCACAGAGCACGCCACACGCCACCGCTGCCCAGGTGCGGGTACAGTTTATTCTTCACAACAGAGAAATACAAAGAGCAGAGGGTTTGGAATTCCTTTGTTTCTTGCCCCGTTTAGTGTCTTCCCCCACTCGATTTTTCTTTTGCTCCCCACCGCTTTTCTTAAATATAATGCAAACTTGTTTCCTGAAGCATTGAGGGGCACCTGCCCTCACCTCCCTGCCACCAAGATGCAGACTGAGAAGCCAACAGACTGTTTTCTCTTTTTTAATAAGGTAACTAGTTCTAAATATGGTGGCCTGGAGGTCCCATAGAAAAAAGCAAATGGGGTGTTAACAGTATGTGTAACAGCATATTTACAGGGTAGTAACATGCGGACAGAAAGCTACAATACTGAGTTATCAGACGACGCAAGTCAAACAAAGGGGTGGGGGTGGGGGCAGAGAACCCCGTGGGGAGGGGGGAAACCCAGGAAACATTAAACTGGTAAATCAATGGCGAGTTAAGGCTTAAAAAGTGTATAAAAATAACACAGTTAATATTCAAAACGGAACTCCAGATACAGAATATATAGATGAGTTTCTGTCTAGTTTTCTTTTGTTTTTCCCGGGGGATGGAGGGGGCTTCTCCGGGCTCTGTACATAGTTCCTATATACACGGACACGCATGGCTTTCAGATTGGGGTGTGTCTGTGGGGGCTGAGGGCAGGGTCTGCTCCTGGGACCCTCCTCCCCGAGGATCCCTTCCCTGCTGAGGGGCCTAGGGCCTGGACTGGGGACTCCCCCTCCAAGACAGGGAAGACAAATAACCCCTCCCTGGGCACTGCCCCATCTGGAGGAAATTCTGGAGGGGGTGGTCCTAAGCCCAGGCACACTCCCTCCCCACCCCCCTGCCCACAGTCTGGGTTGGTAGGAGAGGTAGCCAATAGGTTTCCTGGCCAGCACCGAGGTAGACTGGGGTGGTCTTCAGGGCAGTGGAGGGCCAGGTCTTACCCAGCCCACCCTTACCCCATTTCCCTGGGCCTGCGCCCAGCCCAGCCCAACGCTGAACCCTTTGGTCCTACAGATCTCCTGGCCCCTCTTCTCCTTTTGCCTCCTGAAGCCTGGGCAGCCTTGGGAGCTGCCACATCCCTCTGCTCAGGAATGCCCAGGGCGTAGCTCGAGAGGTGTGAGCTGGGCACCTGGGGGTGAGTGGCTCACTCCAGCTGCCTCCTATCTCCTCCCACCTGGGTATCCCCTTTGCAGTCCAGAAACCCAGGCCTGAGCCTTCCCTCAAGACCTGAAGCTGTGGCAAGAGAAGGTCCCACGTTGCCCTCTGGTTCTCTGTGTCCATCTGTCCGATTCTTTTAATTTCTCGGTCTTAGCAGCACCAACTTCGTGGCCAATAAATATCTTTTTTGTTATTTCCAAAACAAACTTAAAAAAAAAAAAACAAAAAAACAGTGAAGCAAGTGGAGGGTGGGGAACAAAAAGAAACCCAACAGAGAGGTTCAAAGTGCTCTGAGATCGTCTTTGGATGCCACCAAAACAGTCCAGAATCTTGCAGTTGGCCTGGCCGCCCCCGGAGCTGGACCGGGCAGGGTTTCTGCAGCCCAGGCTTTCTGGAAGGTCAGGAAGGTCATGAGAGAGCTCGGCTGTTCCTGGAGGACCCCTGGAGGAAGTTGGGGCCTGGTGCTGCCTGGGTCAGTGTCTGCCAGTGGGCAGGGTGGGGCGGCGCCTTGGGTCGGCTCAGATGAGGGAAATTCGCACCGGGATGCCGGGGGACTCGGTCCTCTGGGGCGAGTGGTGGCTCACCAGGTGCTCCACCACCGTGTGTTTGGACATGTGCTTCATCAGGTAGGTCTCCTGTGGGCAGGGGTGAGATTCAGAACATATGACCACCCAACCATTGGCAAGAGACGCAGGGGAGGCTGCACTTCCCACAAGTGGCCACTGGAGGACTCCTTGCTAAGTGGGCCAGTTCAAGGTGAGCAGTCCCCGCTCGAGGGCGTCAGATGGGCACTGGCCATTAGTTCTAGTGATGCAGCACTGCCACCAGGGGTGGATGCTGGTTCATTTCCCAGACTCTGAGCCCACAGGTCACACTAGCTGGACAGCTCACTGGCACCAGGCTTGACCCTCAGCAGTGCCCACCTGGACTTCCCCAGGGCCAGGCCAATGAGTTACAGTGGGGCATGCTGGCTGGACCTCCGCCTGCCGCGGGGATCGAGCCCGGCTGCCCCCTTCTCGCTGGTGCTCCAGCAAGAGGGAAACGGGAGGCCTTGGTCTAAGCTGGGTTCTGCCATCTCCTAGCAGTGGAACCTCAGACATGTCATCTCCTATGTCCAAGTCTGCTTCCTCCTCTTGAAGGCACAACCTCAAAGGGTTGCTATGGTGGACAGAGCTCCCAGCATGTAGTACGGGTTGAGGGGACTCCTCCTTCCCCGGTCTCCACACTGCATTCCAGGTGGTGGTGGGAGCCCTGGCCACTGCAGCCACCAACCCTCCCTCCACCCCCAGCCCACTTGTCAGTCCCTGGGGAAGAAAATGGCCCTGACAGGACTAGTGACTCGTGGAAGCATAAACTGGGCACGCTCAGCTCATCCCTTGGGTCCTTGGATGCCCCCACAGGCTCTGCTAAGTCTGACCTGAGGTACCCACAGCTGGGTGGGCGAGGTGAGGCAAAGGCTCACCTGCAGGCCCAGAGGCCCTCACTCAGCTGGGAGGAGGTCAAGCACCTGGGGAGCCTTGCCCCCCACCTAGGCCCCAAGTTCAAACATCACTTTGCTCAGAATCTGGTACAGGAAGCCCCCAAATGCAGCAGCAACATGCCATCAACACCAGAGGGAAGCCATCAGCAACTAGGAAACTGCTCTTCAATGAATACACTGCAAAGCACAAAAAGGCCCGAGTGAGGGGGACAGGGTGGGGATCAACAGATTAAGAGATATATTGATGGTGCAATGTAGGGATCTTATTTGGAACTTGATTACAAAATCAAATTGTAAGGAAATAAAATTCCAGCCTTCCGGAAGACAAAAATGTGAATGCTAACTGGGTATTTGACGGTATCAAGGACTTCTGGTGAATTGTAAAGATATTGTGGGTAAGTTCAAAAAGAGAAGTCCTTGTGTTTAGAGACACAGTGAACATTTTCAGATGAAACAATATAATGTCTATTTTACTTCAAAAAAATAGGGATATAGATTAGGCAAGAATGATTGATGGTTCTGGAGGGCTAATGGGAACATGAAGATTCACTATTCTAAAATACGTTAACGTTGTTGAAAATTCAATCCATTAAACTGTGTTTTGTTTTGTTTTTTTCCTAAATAAAAGGTATGTTGGGTGCCTCATTGGCTCAGTCAGTAGAGCCTGTGACTCTTGATCTCAGGGTCATAAGTTCAAGCCCCACACCGGGCATGGAGCCTACTTAAAAAAAAAAAAAAAAAAAAAAGGTATGTCAACTTACTTTAACTAAAAACACAAATAGGCAGACCAGTCAGGCCCACTTCAGGATGGGGCCGAGTTCAGACTCCCATCTAGAGCTACAGCCAGTAAATGCCGGCGACGCCTCCCCTAGGAGCAGGTGTGGGGAGGTGGATGTCGAGAACTTGAGGCCAACACCAGCCAAAGGTCAGCCGGCTGCATGGGGCTCCTCGGCCTCTGTGGTGCCCCACCTCGCCCCTTGGGGCCCCTTCCCTGCAGGTTCTGCCCTCTGTCTTTCACCTCTTCTCTGCCCTTGGAACTCCCAGGAAGGACAGTGTGACGAACCAAGCCCCCAGCAAACCGTGGGCCTGGGGCCCCTGACATACCGCTGACCACCCCAGGTGGGCCCCCTCCAGTCAGTGACCTTTCAAAACACCCTCCCAGACAGTCCCCTCCCCCCATGACTTCCCCCTCCACCTGGCACATATCCAAACTCCCTAACAGCCTCACAGCCTCGTGTGACTTAATTTTCTCTCAGTTCCTGGAACATGCCAGGTTTGTTCCACCTCGGGGTGTTTGCAAATTCATTTTCCCCTGCTTGGAAGGTTCTTACCCTCCTTACCCTTCAAGGCTCCATTGAAATGTTACGCCCTCAGCCAGCCTACCCAGACCTGCATCCCCTTCCCAAATCCATTCCAGCCTCCCTGCTGCTTTAGCAAACTATGGTCCTTCAGACCAGTGGTTCTCAGCCAGAAGCGGCTCCCCCCCTGCCCCAGGACCTGTGGCAACTTCTGGAGGCATTTTGGGCTGTCAGACCTTTGGGAAGGGGGCTGCTGGGGGGCAGGGGCCAAGGGCGTTGCTAATATCCTACAAGGCCCCAGACACCCTATAAAGCCCATGGGTTACCATGCGCTGAGCCTGACAAACCTTGCAGCAATTACCACAATCTACCATTCCATGTTTATTTGGTGGTTACTTGTTTAATATCTGTCTCTAGCAGTGGACTCCAACCTCTCTGGGGGCACAGGATGTGTCTGTTGGATTCATCCTGATGCCCAAGTGCCTGGCACAGATGTTCACTAAACGCTAAGTAAATAAATAATGGCATCAGCGGACCCTTATTAGGCACTGACTGGGCCTGCCAACAGCCCCGTGAGGTAAGAACAGTTACCTCATCTATTTGACAGATGAGGAAACTGAGGCTCAGTGATCTGTTGGGTTTACCCGGGGCTCTGTTAACCAGGATATTTCATGAACTGGACACACACACCCAAGTGACTTGCCCAGCTCCCTCCTTTGGGTGATGAAAGGCCTCTGCTTGGGGAAGTTCCCACCCAGGACAGGCTGGCTGGAGGAGATGACCTACTGTTAGGCCTTTCCTGAGGTGAGGCGGCTCTGGGCAGAGTCACTCTGCCCCCTTGTGGCCGCGGTGGGGGTTGCAGCAGCATCTCCAGTGGTGAGGCCCCTCCCCGTCCCTGGCTCTGGAGAGCGGGGTGTCTGGCCCCCCACCATTGCCTTGAGTGTTCCAGGGCCTGAAGGAAACCACGCCTGGGGAAGCCAGGCTAAAGGCCGCCAGGAGGCTGGCTGCTCAGCCTAGGGCAGCTAAGAACAGAACTGGGAAGCCAAAGCCCTTGCTTGGCCACTCACTGTGATCTTACAGAGTCACTTCCCCTCTCCGGGCCTTGGTTTCCCTGTCCAGAGAGTGGGGAGAATCAGGGCGCCCAGGCACTCACCGAGGTGTAGGCCCGCCCGCACATGCTACAGCAGTAGGCCTTGGCGTGCTTGATGGCGTGGGCCGAGAGGTGGATCTGCAGGGAGGCAGAGTCCGAGTAGGCCCGGTAGCAGTTGGGACACTTGTAGGGCTTGTCCTTATTGTGCTGGCGCTGGTGAGACTGTGGAGAGCACAGCGAGGGGTCAGGAACCAGGTTGGGGGGGGCTCCCCCCAGTCCCATCCCCTTCTGCTCCCCCTGCAGGGGGTGGGCGGCAGCCATGCACTCACCTGGAGGTTGGAGAGCTGAGTGAAAGCCTTTTCGCAGCCAGGATGTGGGCACTTGTAGGGTCTGTCGCCTGTGTGGATTCTGCAATGGGCAGCCCAGTGAGGCAGAGTCCTTGACAGATAACCTGGCCAGCTCCAGTCCCCAGGGCCTTGGATGGCCTGCTGCATATATCCGGCCCCCAAGCCTCCTGGTCTCCACTCCCCACACCCCCCAGAGAGCACCAGGCAAGAGCTGCTGCTTCTCCTTCCTCCTCTGGTCTCCCAGTCTGCCAGTCTGTGACCAGAGCCCTCCTGCTCCCCATAGGTCCCTGCCAAACCCAACCCGCCACCAGCACCCGCTCAGAGACCCGACCCAGCCCTCCAGCTAAATAGCAGCGGCTTGCCCTGACCACTTTCCGCCCTCCTCTTCTTTAAAACCCATCCGTAGACCACTGTGGAAAAGAACACAGACCCACGGCTTTGCCAGGAACTTCCCTGCTCACCCTGCCTCCTTCCCCCAGAAGGAAGCCTCTCTTTCTCTCTCTCTCTCTGATTGGCCCCAGTTTCTGCCTCCTGTCCTGTCCTCACATCAGAGACACATCTACGATGGCAACCTGGTCACCCCAGCTACTCAGAGAATGCAGGACAGGGAGGCCCTGCAGTTCAGCCCCTCTGTCCCCTCCCATTCCTGGGTTCTCATCCTGGCTCCTCCATCTACCAGTTCAGTGACCTTGGGAAAAATCACTGAGCCTCGGTTTTCCCATCTGCAAAACGGGCATCAAAATGCACTGCACTTTGCAAAGATTACATTAGATAATACATGCTAAGGGGCTTCGCCAAGCATTGGCACAAAGTCAGCACTCTGGAAACCTCTGCATGTTTATACGTGGGGCCCCCGCGTGGCAGGTATCACGCTCGGTACTTGGAATGAACACCACAGACAAAAGCCCCTGCCTCGTGGAAACAAAGAACAAACATGAACTAAGTAAATCCCACATAGAATGCCATAAGTGCTGTAAGAAGAAAAAATGTAGTGGGGGGAGCACGAGTGCCCTGAGGGGGGTATGTGTGCAATTTTAAACAGGGTGGTCAACGTGGGCCTCCCTGAGAGGGCGACTCCTGAGTGACAATTCGGGGCTGATGGCTGTTTCTGTTCAGGTGTGTGGTGCTGCTCATGCTCGTCTGATAGGCCAGGCGAGGACGGAGCTGGGCCTGGGTGACGTGCCCGGCCCATGTGTGGGAACCCTGCCCTCTCCGCAAGCACCCCCCGCCCAGCCTGCGCTTGTCCTCCGTCACCTGTTCTGGCAAATCCTCTCTGCCATGCAGGCGTGCAGCGGAATGCTGGCTGGCCTCACCCTCTTTGCTTCCTCTCCCATCAGGCCTCAGGTGGAGGGAGAACCCGGCCCTGGCCGCTCCGTGCCGGCTCCTCCCCTACCGCCCCAGCCCACCTCACTGACCGGCTGCTCTGCCCGTCATCTGCCCGTCAGCACACTCAGCAAAGGTTCCTGGCGCAGCAGGCCTCCTGCCAGACAGCCTGAAATAAAGAACCCTCCCTGCCACAGGAAGTCACTGGCTGCCTACTGGGAACACCAGTAGATTCCAGATTCCTGGGTATGTCATTCAAGGCCCTTTGCCAGGGGCTCTGGCTCCCCTCGCTGCTCCTAGGCACCCTCCATCCTGGTCAGAGATCCATTTCTCACCAGTCGACTTTGCCTGACTGATGATCCTGCCCGCCACGCCTGCACCCTCGGCCGGGGAGGCTGCTCCTCCTGTCTCCTCTTCGAGCCGCGAATCCGAGGGCAAGCACAGGGCCCTGGGTCGGGTGCACGGCCAGAGCCTGCCACCGGCTGCTCAGAGACTTGCCAAGTGGAGCTGGGCTGGCCTGGTGCTGAGAACCCATATTCAACCCACACGTTTCTGGGTGTCACATGTCTGGGTGTCCATCATTCCTGCTGCGGCGCCCCATCTCTACAGCAGAGGACCTTAATGGCCATCTGAACGAAGGCCACAATCCCTCCATTTCATCCTAGCCTCATCCCTCCAGGAGAATTCATTGAGCTGGGGTTGGGCACCAGGGGAGCCTACGGGACCCCAGGACATGCACTGACTTTGCTTTAAACCCCCCATTACGCACTCCAGATTCCTCACCACCCGCTGGGCCTCTCCCCTCAGCCTCCATCCGCGTTGGCCTCCCCTGGGCTCCACTAGCTTCCAAGCTCCTTCCTTGACCCAGGCTGTCCCCTCTCCCTTTACCCTCAGTTAACGCCCAGACCCCCTGGACCAGGCCTGGCCCCTGCAGCCCCTCCACCCCCCCAGTTCCCATCTAGTCACTGTTTCCTGGGCTGCCTCGTAACAGCAGGTGCTCCCCTGGTCCTGTTCGCCACCATCACCCCAGGGCCTGGCCTGGGTTCAGAGATATGGAGTCATGGACTGAATGAAGGAAAGCAAGTTCCTTCTCTGTGAGATCAGTCACCATCAACGGTAGTATGCCCTCCATACCGCACAAGCATTTGTTGACTGACCGAGCACCTCCCAAAGGACTTTAGGTCCTTCCTCAGAGAGCCAGCCAAGCCCTCCTGAATGGGAAACCACCCTCTGGCCTCATCTAGTCCAAGTGTCATGGCTGCCTGGCCTCCTCCCTGGACGCCCAGCCTCAGCCTCCCCCCTCCTGGTCTCCACGATAGCAGCAGTGCGAGGATCTGACCTTGTCAGGACTCGGCCTGGCAGCCCCCACAGTCTCTCCCCTTTTCCAGGACGGAGTCCAAACCCTATGACCTGTCATTCAAGGCCTTGGTCTCTAAAGCTTCCCCCTCTACCACCGCTTTCCTCGACGTGACATCCTTCCAACTTCCCCACAACGTGCACACATTCCCCAGGAAACCTCGGAGCCTTTGCTCATGCTGCTGTCCCTGTCTCTCGGGAGGGCTTTGGACCCTTCAACACCGCCCCCAGATGGTCCTCCCCTACCGCCCCCTACTCTTTCATGGAAGTTTCCATACCCACCAGTCTCCCGGGTCACAGCGAGGTTCCTCTGGGCCAGAGCCTGCCTCTGACCACCCATTAGAGTGTGTGCCCCCGGGCACTGGGCTGGCTCCGAAGGGGCATCGGGGAGTGCCCACTGGGTGAACAGTGGGTCAGGCTGTGTGCTCTCAGTGAAACCGAGCCCCAAAGCTCTTTAGTCCCTGAGCTCTAAGTCAGGACCAAGGCCTCAATTCCTGCAACAGAGTCCTGTCCTTGCAGAGCATCTTCTCAGTGGGGGAGCTCACCATGGACCCCAGACAGCACAGGGAAGCTGTGCTGAAATCGGGGCCCCTGGACTGCCCCGGCCCCACCCTGGGACCCCAGAGACTCGCCCTGCAGTGCCTGACACCTCCGCCCAGCCGCGCTTCTCTCGCCGCCTGACAGCCACAGCCCTTCCTCCCTCCGAGGCGTGGGCCCCTGGGGGGTCTGGGCTCAAACCTCACTTCTGCCTCCTCTTGGAGGAGTGACCTTGGGCAAGTGACCTGGCCTCCCTGAACCCAGTTCCCTCAGCCCGAAAAAGGGGATAATGGTAAGGACTGTAAGGATTCAATGACTTATTCAAAAGGTGATTCTAAGATATTTTCATAGTGATAGTTTTTTAATACATTCCTTTCTATTTAAGACAATTTATGAAAATTGACAAAGAGTTCATTCAACGTTTACATAAAATCATTGAAGATTCACTAGTTCTCGTTTGTTCTTTTATTTCGCGGGTAATAAATGGCGCATTGTGCTTTGTGACTCACGCGAGGGCAGGCTCGGCGACAGCCTTCCTCGACATGACCCCCTCCCCGTGGCATTTTTCAGATCAGCTATGTCTTATTCAGAAACACAAGGTCACACTGTGGGCAGACTCTACGGGGTACGCAATCGCCTTCTGCAAGGCCAGGAGCACGGGACCCTTTGACAAGGACTGGTGGTGCTTAGTAGGAGTTTATAACTGTGACTGTCACCAGACTCGAGGAAACCAAATGACACCTCCCCATGCCACCAGCATCGGTCCACAGGCTCACAACGTACACAACGTCAAGGAGCCGAGAGAAGAAAAACAAACGCGAGGAACAGTCTGCACCTGAATGAACAAACAAATCCATCCATGTGCCTCTCCTACACCTCACTGACCCGTTCACAAAGCAGCACTATCCCCGCCATCCCTTCGCATCGTGACGCTGCGGATCTGTGATCTCACACGTATGCTAACTGCCGCCATATGGGGGACACCACCAGACTCACTACAGAGTTCTGCTTACTTCCTTTTGAAATACATGGGGTCTTTACTACTTATCGAGCCAACTCTGAACTTCTAGAACACTTTGCCCATCCCCTGCTTTTCTTTACTTGCTGCGTCTTCCTTTCACAGAAGGAGGTCCCAACAACACGTTCCAGCTTCTCTGAACTACCCCCAGAATGCTCCCCGGCCCATCTTTCTCAACAACCAGAGTAATCTTGTACAACCTGTTTCTAAGTCCAATCCTATTACGTTACCAGGGCTGGGTCAGCTTTGGACATGACCTTCTTTTATTCCCGTCATTACTGGCAGTCACCTTTGGATAATGGATTTGATGAGATGCCCTGACTGGTCTATGGAGGAGCAAAAAGCAGGAAGGAGTCTCCAAGGAATGGGAGAAAACAAGGAATCTGGAATGTAGTTGCTTCTTTACGCTTGGCTTTTGTTTGTTTGTTTGTCTAACAGATTCTGGGACTTCTGCATGTGTGGGACACCCACCTCTTTGTCACTGGGTTAGGACACATTGGTTTAATTATAGATGCCCCTGTCTACTGACTAGTAATTTGTCTCTAATGTTAATAGGACCCTCTTACACTGCTTGTTTGGTTTCCCACCATTATGCACTCAAGTCATTCAAGAGGAAAAAAGAAACATGTGTCCTCAGGAATAGAGAGCAAAACACTGGATCAAGAAATGTCAGCAAAATACCCTCCTTCACGGGCCTGTTGATTTTTTGGTGCTCTTTTGGTCACGGTCTTGATCAATATTTTAAAACAAAAGTTTACTTCTGAAAAAAACTAGGAATCTTTTTTCCTAAGATTTTATTTATTCACAAGAGAGAGAGAGCACAAGCAGGGGGAGGAGCAGAGGACAAGGGAGAAGCAGGCTCCCCGCTGAGCCAGGAGCCCAACGCAAGATTCGATCCTGGGACTCTGGGATCATGACCTGAGCCGAAAGCAGATGCTTAACCAACTGAGCCAACCAGGAGTCCCAAGTTATGCACTTTTTAAAATGGAGATCAAAAAACCCAGTAATTTATTTCCATGTACAGTGAAAATCAAAAAGAAATATCATTAAGCAAGTTTTTTTCCTACATTTAACTATACTTACCAAGTAGTGACACTCCTAATACATGCTTTATAAGATTAATTAACGAGTCTGAAGATGGGTCAATCCCCTTGCTGCCTAAAATATGTTCTTAATCTGAAAAACTGATCATACACTCTATCTTAATAGAAGACTCCATTCCTTCATTCTGACATTGATTGTTACGATAAATGTTTGTTGTTACAATAAATGGACCAGTCATTCTGGCTGATCAACAGTTCCCCGTCCCATCTGCCTAGAGGCCTCTGCTTCAGGTCCGAAGTGGAGTCTTCTAAAGAAGACATCAAGAGATTATGGCCTCGGCAGAGGACTGCAGGACAGGCACTTGGCTCTTCAGGCTGCAGGGACTAGATGAATGGGCACAGCCTCCATCCACGCCGATGCCATCACTTTGCCCAGACACTGCCTGAGGCCAAGAGGATCCAAGAGTCTGCAGCCCAGGAGCTGACAACCTGGCGAAGCAGACCAGCTACCCAAGAGCAGCAGGACGGGTACTATGACCTCGAGCCATATGAAAGTGATTTAAGTGGGCTTTACTTCTACTTCCTCACAGGGATATGAGAAGACCCTTTTCTTCTTTGATCTATAC
This sequence comes from Spilogale gracilis, assembly GCA_004023965.1. Taxonomy (NCBI): domain Eukaryota; kingdom Metazoa; phylum Chordata; class Mammalia; order Carnivora; family Mephitidae; genus Spilogale; species Spilogale gracilis. Next base: position 230,523 of record PITA01000619.1, read on the forward strand.
CTCTAATCCTCAATTTAGGAGGCTATATTTGAACCAGGGACAAAATACTCCCTCAATGGTGCCTTTCCAACTAACCCTTCAGAATTCTGGGGAAGGAGGGAAACTATAAAAATCTAACATAGATATAAACTCATGAATTATCAAGGAAATTTTAAAATACTAGTGCTCCTGCGGTGCCTGGGTGGCTCAGTCAGTTCAACGTCCAACTGTTGATTTTGGCTCAGGTCATGATCTCGGGGTCGTGGGCCCCACGTGAGGCTGTATGGTCAGCGACGAGTCTGCTTGTCTTTCTCTCCCTCTGCTCCCCCACCCCGGCCATCTCCCCTCTCTCTCCCTCTCTCTAAAATAAATCCATACGTCTCTAAAAAAATAATGAAATAAAATAACAGTTATGTTGAAAACAGCATGTTACAGGCCCCAACCTACAAAGCTGCTCTGAACAACTGCCCATGAACGTTCACAGTGCCTTCTCTGGGATCATTTTCTCTTCATGGCCATTAGTTTGATATACAGGGTAAGAACCTGTCCTTCCCAACAGGATATAATTGGGTAAATCAAATTTGTAACTGTGACCATGCCAGAAATGTCACATTTAAAAACAAATTTCATTTAATTAGGCACGATGAGCCGGAGAGCAAAACACATGGACCATCCTTCCCATGTGGGATGTGGCCTCCCTGGGAAGCCGCCTGGGACTGGCTCCCTGCCTTGTGGATTCCCAGCTTTTAAGGTCACAGAAAAAGTTACTCCTATCAGCCTGAAACACTGACAAATGGGGGTTCTGCAAAAAGAAGTCACCCTTAATATTATAGGCTAAACATCACTACCCAACAAGGCTGACCAGCATGGTTCAAGGTTTCTGATCTTAGATAATAGCCTAAGACATTTTTTCCACACAAGCCGATCAAAATGATGACCCAGGGGTTCCACAAAGTCTCCCGACAGAAGTTAGCTCTGAGGCCTCGGTATCATATGCTCTGATCTTAGCAGCCACACACCCAGCAAGACTTTGTTTATTAGTCATCACCTTGTTACACTGGCCTGTGTCCAGAAAACTGGCCAAACTTTAAAAAAAAAAAAAAATCAAAGTAGTGACAAACATCAGAAAATTCCTGGAACTAAACTGCTGTGGTCCAATCCTTACATGTTCTTTGTCCACCACCCCAAAAGAGGGAGAGGGGCGAGAAGAACGGACAGGGGAACAGAACTGTCCTGCTGGCACCTCACTGTTGCTGTCTTACTAACAAACCTACACGTTATGCCTCCAAGTCCAAGAACTAGACCAACAAGGCATTCCTGAGTCGCATGATAAAGCCTACAAAGACACTGGACACATCCGTATAAATCACAATAGTAACGACACTTTTAAAAAACCCTAAAAGCAAAAACTAGAGTCTGTCTCGCATCAGTCCCCCAAAGAGAGAAAACTTGATTGCTCCCTGCAAGTTACAAGCTCCGTAGCAAAGACTACCATATCCCTGACTTCCACGAAGCTGATATTGGTCACCTGCAGCAACCCTCGAAGACATGCTCATCTTGGGGGGGCAGGGGGCAGGGCTGTTTCTTCTGTTCTGAAGAGCTGAACTGCAATCTTGGTAATCTTTGGTTTGTTTTTTTAAATACCTATGGTCTTTTTATTTGGTGAGTGGTGAGTCAGCCTTTCCGATGTCCATACTCCCCTGCAAAAGCCTGTCTTTCGTTAAAACGTTTGTATTTCTGAATCTCTCTTTCACACACTCCTAGATCATATGCCTATGAGGGCAGGGATTTTTGTCTGTTTTGTTCATTGCTGTGTTCCCAGCACCTAGAATCATGCCTGTCTTAGAGCACAGGCTCTGTAAATATTTGTTAAATGGATGAATCATATGCCCTATAAAAGACAGCTCTACTTATTCCACAAATATTCCACAAATGCCCAGATGCTTATTACGTGCCACATGCTGGGGATGTGGGACCAAGCCCTTGTCTTCAAGAGGCCCCAATATATTTGGGTTGGCGGACAAAGAACATGACACATACAAGACAGTCTGCCACTGATCTGATGGGGATGCACGGGGCCTGCTGGGCCCCAGGAGGACTTCCTGGAGGAAGCTGAGAGGAGAGATGGCTAGGAAAGCACCAGAGGAACAGGATAAAGAAGGGGGAGGGTGTTTCAGGTAACGGACACAGCAGATGAGAAACAGTGCGAAGGGTGGCACAATGGTGACAGCAGAGGCCAGTGAGATCTATAAACGTCATATCATCAAAGGCCTCAGATGCCAAGTAAGGAAGTTTGGTCTTGCCTGTCAGGGCAGCAGGCACCGAGAGCAGGTCCTCACCCCTCCTGTCCCAGATCCACCCCCCCGGCGCAGGTGCCGAGCGGTGCCTGGCTGCCAGGCTGGGGGGGGGAGCGAGGGGAGTGGGGGGGTGGGGTCCAGCAGCAGGCAGGCCACTCACCTGGTGTGCTGCTGGAGGTGGGAGAGCTGTCGGAAGGACTTATCACAGTAGGAGCAGTGGTAGGGCTTCACGCCCAGGTGGATGCGCAGGTGCTGGGCCAGGTAGGAAGCGTTGGCAAAGGACTTGGAGCAGTGCGGGCACTTGTGGGGCTTGGCCTCGGTGTGTGACTTGGAGTGAATCTGCATTTCAGACTTGGTGAAAAAGGTCAGCGGGCACACCTTACACCTGCGGGGCAAGAGGCACATTCACACCTGGGAAGACCCCTACCCTCTGCCGGAAACACAGGGGCCCTCCCGCACCCAGACCTTGCATGGGCCACAGAGCTTTCTCGTGAGGGGAAAGCTATGGGGCAGGCTCCCAGGCTAGACACCCTCCAATCTGGAGACCAAGGCTGGGGGAGGGGAAGGCCTCCATTCACAGCAGCAGGGAAACGCTCTACATTTCCCAGACCAGAGGGGCCTGGCAATCCTGGGTAGGTGTGCCTGGGGCCACAGCCCACAATACGAGGAATTTCCTCCTCCGGGCTGTCCGTCAGAAGCATCTGGGGACTTTTGAGAAAGGGCTGACTGGCCCTCTGCCTGTCCTCCCCACCTCCAATCCCTCCCCCACAAATTAAATCAGAATTTCTGGAGGTATGGTCCTGGGATTGGCATTTTCTGAGCGCTCCCCGAATGATCCTAGCTTGAGGACTGAGAACACTGAAGGGAGGACCAACAGACTCCCACAGCTCCAGGCTGGGGCGAGCTGGGCCCACAGCAGCCCTGCAGAAGCATGGAAGGATAGCCCCGCCCACCTGCAGAGGAGCTGTGGGTGGGGCTTGTCCGAGAACCTAGCTCCTTTGGACCTGGCACCACCCATCCTCAGCCCCTAGAGTCCCTTTCCAGCCCCAGCTGTTCGGCTCCAAGGGCAGCTCTAGGGTGCAAGCCTTTGGACAAAGCCCATGTGGACCCCCTTCCCGCCAAGACCCCCACCTATATGTCTTGCCCTCCTTCGCGGTCTCGCCCGAGGCCAGGATGGGATAGGGGACTACGAGGACAGGCGGCCCCCCTGGGTTCTCCGCCTTGATCTTTTTGCGGCCTCGCTCGGACTTGGGGGGGCCAAGCAGGCCATGGCCCTGGATTGTCTTGATGGAGTCCAGGAGGGGGGGGCTAGTGATCCCTGAGATGAGGGTGGGGGACGAGGCGATGAGGCGGCTCTGGCTGGTGGTGGTGGGTGTGGACGGGGTGCTGGTACCCGTGCCCGCACTCGACTCCGACGTGCTCACAGCCGGGGTCCGGGAGGAGAGCCCCAGACCTGCGGAAGACATGGGGGGGGGGCAGTTGCAGAGGCCTTTCCAAGCCTCTCCTTCCCTTCCTAAATTACCCAGGGGTGACTACATGAGAGCCCGTGTATGTATAAGAGGACTGACACACCGAAGGACTAAACTGGGTTGGCAACAGAGGCACTTTGGAAATATTCACACTACAGGAAAAAAAGCACAAAGATGTCCACTACTGTGTTATTGGCAAAAGCAAAAAATTAGAGGAACTGAAATATGTCCTGATCTGTCTTCTCCATGGAACATTAACTGCCCATTAAAAAATTATGTTTGTAAAAGAAAACATACACACATACATACACAACAAACAAAATCAGCCTAGGTATGCACTGAAAAAGTACGCAGGAAAAGGAGATGTACCCAAAGTGATGCGGATAGTACAACTGGGGGTAATTTTTTAAAAGTATTAGCTGTACTTTGATTCTTTGACAATGAACTTTAAAAAAAATACTTGTGTAATATAGGGGCACCTGGCTGGCTCCTTCGGAGGGGCAGTGTTCGACTCTCGATCTCAGGGTTGTGGGCTCAAGCCCCATTTGGGTGTTGAGATTACTTTAAAAATAAATAAAGAAAGAAAGAAAGAAAGAAAGAAAGAAAGAAAGAAAGAAAGAAAGAAAGCTTTTTAAAAAGAGAAAGTTTGTGTAATAAAAGTCATTCTTTTAAAAACACGGGAAAAAATAAACTTTTGTAATTAAAGTCACTCTTTTAAAAACAAGGGGACTAGAAACATTTGCAAAATCAGGGGATACAGACAAAAAGATGAAAATGGTATCTTTTGGGGCGCCTGGGTGGCTCAGTTGGTTGAGCGACTGCCTTCAGCTCAGGTTATGATCCTGGAGACCTGGGATCAAGCCCCATCGGGCTCCCTGCTCGGCGAGAAGCCTGCTTCTCCCTCTCTCACTCCTCCTACTTATGTTCCCTCTCTGGCTGTGTTTCTCTCTGTCAAATAAATAAAATCTTTAAAAAAAAAAAAAAAGAAAATGGTATCTTTTGTATGACTAAAAGGATGCTTCTTTGAAAAAAAAAAACCCAAGAATCTCTCCATTGAGAAAGGTAAAACCAGAGACGGACAAGTGCTGGTGTCCCCGCTGCGGGTGGGTGTACGCATTGTCACTCTCAATGGAGGGCTGATCGGCAGAAGCCATTAATACGTCAGAGGCATATAACTTCTGACAAAGGAGTGTGGTTTCTAGAAATTGCCCATAAGGAAATATTTGCATCTGAGCACAAGATCTGCGTATATGGACCCTCTACACAACCAAACTGGACACGACCTGCTTGTCCTCAGCAGGGACCCTGTAAAGAGACGCCGTCCACCCTCACTATGAAGGACTAAGCAGCTACAAAAACAAAAGGTTCTGTACAGTGGTGGAGGGAGAATGCCCAAATGTGCGGTCGTCAGGTGAAAATAGCAAACTGTAGACAGTATGAACCCATCTATTAAAAAAAACACACACCTAAGCTTCCTATGTAGGTAACAGACAATACAGATGTGTGTGTTAATGCACAGAAATAGATCTGAGAAGACACACCCGACTAAATGTGTGTCTAAACTGCAGTTTGCTCTAGAGAGGAAGAATTTTCTGGTAAAAGGAGATTTCATACTTTGTCTATCTGCTTCTATATTATTTGAATTCTTTACCTGGTGAATTCATCCATTTTTTATATCTGTGATTAAAGGATAAAACAAAATAAATTATACAGAAAACATGAAAATGCTAACAGTAAGAGGGTTAGAGCTAATTTTTTCTCTTTTCAGCTTGTCTGCAATTTCAACATTTTCTAGAAGGGCTGTGAATTACCTTTATAATTTAAAAAAGCATTAAATATGCTCATGATAGAATGGTGAGTACGAAAAGTGAGTTGAAATCACGGGTACAGTCCCACTACAAGCTCAGCAAAACACACATGCATATTAAAAAATAAGCAAAAAAGATGGAAAAGGAAGGAAATGAACCAAAGGCACTCCTAAGCTGCTGGGTTAGGAGCTGGAATTATGAGTGCGTTTTTTTTCCCCTTAGTTTCTCTTTTTTTCCAAATTTCCCTTAATATGCTTATATTACTTTTTTAATATTACTTGTATAATGAAAAAAATAAATTTAATAAAATCATAATAAGGGGGGGATGTGCAGAGTGCGGCTGGGGCCTCGTGGAGGCTCACTGGGTCCCATAATTCCTGGGCGTCTCTGAGAGAAGCGGGGAATGAGGAGAGAGGCAAGGGCATCCGGCTGGAGGCAGGGGTGAGCCGGGGAGAACAAAGGACGGCTGCAGTGGCCTCCAGAGAAAGTCTGTCCACCAGGCTCTGAGGCAGACATCAGGCAGCCTTGGCTGCGTGATACCACCTCAGGATTTCCTCGACACCCCAGTCTCAGCCTACCCAAAACTGAGTTCACCTCCTTCCCTACCCCGCGCTTCCTCCTGTGATTCCCCCGCCCCGGCAGTGCCTGGGCTACTCTCTGTTCTTCCCCGTCTTTACCCCTGTAGCCAGCCCAGCACCAAGCCCTGTCCATTCCCCTCCACGAGTCTCAGATCAGTCCCCTTCTCTCTGTCCCCATTGCCACCGCCTGATTCAGGCCACCACTCTCTCCTACAATCTCCCTGCCTCCTTCCCTCTCCCAGCAAGCCAGTCCCCACCTCACAGCCAGACCCAGCTTTGCAACCCAACTCTGAGCACTTCTCACCCCTACTTAAGTCTTCCATGGCTCTGCACTGCCCCAGAGTAAAGTCCAAACCACCCAGCCTGGCCCACAGGGCCCTTCACATCTGGTCTCCTTCCTCTCTAGAGACCAGCTAGAGCCCAGGGTCAGTAACACCAGGCTCTGGAACCATACCGCCTGCCCGTGCCTCCTAAAGACCAGGCAACTCTGCCTCAATGTCCTCATCTGTTACGTGGAGACCTCAGGGTGAGAGAACAAGACTGTTGTTTCCTAAGTCAAGGACGGTCAAGTGTTCAACCTAATATTAGCAGTGCCCACCGCACAGGCTGCTGGGAGCAGTAAGGGAACACTGCTGGCCACACACAGGGGCTCACCTGGAATCAGTGGCCATCTTATGAGTGTAATCACTATCATCATCATCATCATCGTTAGTCCCTCCCACCTGGGCAGACCATCCTACTAGTGCTTCCTACGCACATACCTGCTTTGCACATGCTGTTCCCTCCTCCTGCTCCACTTTCCTCGCTAACCTTTCCCAGCACATGGGCCCCTTCCCTCACCCCCAACAAGTCTGGTCAGGGCCCTTCTCCTCAGTAAATTCCCCCAGGCAGCGCCCCTCCCTGGTCCCGGTGCTTTGCGGGGGAGTGGGTCTTCCCGTGACAGCCCCCACCCCACCCCGCCGCCACCGCCGGCCCCGCCCCCTCCCGGCCCGCGGTACCTGTGACCGTGCTGGTGGCTGGCCGCGCGTGCAGCGCCACGTCGGGTTGCGGCACGGCCTGTGGGTGCAGCCCGGGCACCTGCTGCAGCTTGGGCAGCGACATGACCGCCTGGCTGCTCTCGGCCGGCGCCGGCGGCACCAGCAGCGGTTGCTGCGACGAAGCCGACGTGGGCGGCAGGTGGGGCGGCCGGATCTTCTCCGCCATCAGCTGCTCCTTGATCTTGTTAATCAGGACCAGGTTGTCCAGCTGCCGGGGCGGGAGAGGAGAGGCCCTGAGGGGGCTGGGACCACATCTGGGCCCCTTCACCCCTCGGGGCCGCAAGTCCCCCGTGAGCCGGGAGCCCCGATCCCTGCAGGCCGGGGCCAAGCCGGAGGTAAAGCAGAGGAGCTCCAAGAGGGGTTGGGCGGCTGGAGGGCGATGCTCCTTCTTACCTGGCTGGGCATGGTGGGAGGAGGGGGCCAGAAGTAGGGGTTGTTAAATCGAGGCTCGGCCATCCTGCGGGGAGAGAGCGACTGTCACAGGGGCCCTCCCCACCCACCTGGGGTGAGCTCCCACCAGCTATGCCCACAGTGTCTGGGACCCCCACCCCATGGGGCCCTCACCCTGCAGCAGAGCAGGCCCCCTCCCAGGCCACGGCAACCACATAGCCAGGCTGAAAAGTCAGGAATTCAGCGTCTCCCTCCTTTGGCCCCAGAGGGCAAAGGTCAGAGTCAACTAGTTATGCTCCCAGCTCCCCCCATCACCCTGATGCAGGCAGACCAATTCCCATCCCCCAGAAGGGCCCAAGGCTAGAGCCCACCCCACCGACCCATGGATTTCCGAGAAGCCACCCCACCCCGACTCCCGCTGGAGAGACACACACTAGGGAGTCTTGGGGCAACTTTGTAAACCGCCACAGAACACAGGCAACTGCCCAGCCCAAATCGCTGCCCTTCTGACCACCCGCCCCTTGAGGGCAGACAGCCTCACCACAAGAGGGCAGCCTGGGTCATCAGATATGGCCACTCTGAAGGGCAATTTGGCACGATGGTTTACACAGACTCAAATAATTACTGCCCTTTGACCCAAAAAATTGTACCTCTGGAAAGTTGTCTTCAAGAAACAAGCATAGACACGTGCAACATTTTACCTACAAGATTGTGTCGGCACACTGTGCTTAAGGAGGGAGTCAGGGAGGCCTGCGGCCAGGGCAGTTTAGGGCTCTTTGCTAGAATTACGTGACAATCTACTGGTGGTCCTCCCCTCTGGCAAGTTCCATGCCAGGTCTGTGCAATTAGAAGGCCATTCAACCAGGGCAGCATGAAGAATGGGCCTTCCTAGCTACTTTACTCTTCCAGAGGGTTCCAGTCTTCCTGCAACCCAGGAGTAAGTCAAGAAGTGACTTACAGCGACCATCCCGAAGTCTTGCTCTCCATAAAAATTCTATTGATCTCTCTCTTACAGAAATTACTAGCTAAATACCTGCTAGTATTGTTGCTTAAGTGAAACTGTTTATTTTGACAGGCAAGGCCAAAGCGAAGTGCATTCGACCTCTTTTCCTGGTCCTAGAAGCCCGAGGGGCCCCTAGCAGGATGGAAGACAGAGGGTTTTAGGAGAAGACTCTCAATATAATCTAACCTCAACACTCTTTTTTTTTTTTTTTTTAAAGATTTTATTTATTTGACAGAGAGAAACACAGCCAGAGGGAACACAAGCAGAGGGAGTGAGAGAGGGAGAAGCAGGCTTCCCGCCGAGCAGGGAGCCTGATGTGGGACTCGATCCCGGGTCTCCGGGATCATGACCTGAGCTGAAGGCAGTCGCTTAACCAACTGAGCCACCCAGGTGTCCCAAACCTCAACACTCTTAATAAAGACTTTTGATATAGATTATCCTTGTAATCATTACTTGAGAAATAGGCACAGGTGATATTATGCCATTTTTTAGGTGAAGAAACTGAGGCTTGGAGAGAGGGGGAGGGACCTGTCCCAAATAACAAGGCTGGGGTGCCAGTGTCAAACTAGAAATCGGATTTGCTCAAGCCATTTCCTCTGAGGAATTTGCTTTGCAAACTCTAGTTCTTGGTTGAGCAAATAACCACATGCAAACGGCTGTGTATGTACATGAAACAACCTTTGCCTTTCACTCCCAGCCTGAGGGCCTCTTGGGGTCTGAGCCTGGCCAGGTTGAGGGTCAGAGTAGCCTCCTCTGCGGTGGCTGGGACAGCCCCTGCCCTCTAAGGGATCTCCCGCTCCCCCTCCCTGCAGACACCATGCCGCCCTTCTCACTTAGACCTCAACACAATAATGACAGCAAGGAGGCTGCCGCTGACCAGCTGCCTACTTTGTGCACATAGACACTCAAAGGCAGGTACTCTCATCAACCCCATTTTCTAACTGAAACTGAAGTTCAGAGAGGTGGAGTGACTTGGTCAAGGTCACACAGCAAGTAAGCAGAGCTGAGATTCCTGCTCCAATCTGCCTGACTCCAAAGTCCAGCTGATTGGTCCCTTAGCTGTTCAGGGGAAAGACAAGGCGCCCTGACTGCAGGTTCAGGAACAGGCTCGGTCTTAGGATACAATGGGCACAGCCCTGAGGGCGGGCACTCCCTCACCCAGCAGCCTCAGGACCTGTCTGTCCCTGGGGGGGGGGGGGGAGAGTGTGGAGCCAGGAACTGGATAACACCTGTCTCACCCATCTCAGCCAGGCCCAGAGGAAACCAACAACATGAGTTGCATGACAGAGTGAATAAATGAAGGAATGATGATCAGAATTCAAGGCAGCCACACACTACGATGGTTAACAAAGCTCTTCGGTACCCACTGGCGCTCTCCTCAGAGCCCCCGGGGAAGCAGGAAATAGTTCCACCCCATTTTGCAGAGGGGAGCACTCTGCTCCAGGTCACAAGGACATAAGGCGGGGAGAACAAAGGAAGCACCCCACTGCAATGCTGAGCCTCGGCTCTCAGAGACTCAATGCTCCTCATCTGTGAAACAGGGTGAAACACGCCACTCTGCCTCATTCCTGCCCTGGCCCAGAGCTTGGCCTACTGCACCAGCTCTTCCTCCGAGGCTTGGGGGAGCTACCCTCTCCTCCTCCTCTTCAGCTCAATGCCAAGCTCAGGCTTCCCACAGGCCCACCCTGGTCAGGGAGGTATGAGGAAGAAGGTGGCCAGCCTAGGGACCCATGGCTGGGGTAGAACCTATCCTCTCTGCCACTTGCCAGGCCCCTGGGTGGGCAGGGATGGCCCCTTGCCCTGGCTGGGCAAACAGGCCCACAGAAGGGAAGGGTCTGCCCTGGGCCACTCAATCTGATCCCCGCAGTCTCTGCCTAATCTCTCCATGTTCTTCTCTGGCTGGTCATAAGTAATTTAATGACAGTCTGTGCCCCCAGCCCCGGCACACACCCACCGTGTGTCAAATGTAGGGAAGGTGGGCAGGGCTGACCATCTGCTGGGCTCCTACTGTGTCAGGCCCACTGCCTGGTACCGTTGAGGAGTTCTCTAAGGGGAACCTCCCAGCAAGCCTGTGAGGTGGGGAGCCCCCTGTGCAACCCGGGGGCCTGCACAACGTGAGTGGGTGGGGTGGCGAGGACTGGGCGAAGCTGCTCAGACCTTGTCTGAAGGGAGGGGTTTGAAGCAGGAGATGGTTGAGTGTGTGTTTAGGACAGGGGCACACGGCAGAAGGCCACAGCCTGAGCCGAGGCGTGGATGTCTGCAAGGACCAGGCAGGCTTGGGTCCGTGAGCCGCCACCTTCAGCCACCAAAAAGAGAGCCAGAGAGGGGAGATAGTGAGGGACTGGCCAGACAGTGGGGCGCTGAAGGCCAGCTAAGGGGCTGGACCCGAATGCTGGCGGGGAGGAGGCTTCAGGAAGCTCCAGGGCCCAGGGAACTGAGGTCCAAGGGAGCAGCAGCCGAGGGCCGGGCCTGGGGCAGGGATGGGGGCAGGGGTGGAGGAGCAAGGTAGGCTGAGCTTGCGAGGTCCTGGGGGGACAGGCAGGGACAGCTGCTGGCCCAGCAGGATGTGTCCACTGGTCTTCGAGCCCCAAGAGAAGGCGAGACTGCCGTGAGCCGCGAGACACACAGCCCAGACGCTCCCAGCGGGGCAAGCGCACTATCATTTCGTTTTCCTTGCTCTACAAGGTGAAGAAAGTTGAAAAGGTGGGTGAACGAAATACCCAGCACTGCTTCCAAAAACAGTGGGCCCATCCACCATCTGCCCATCTGTTCATTCTAGATATATCCTCTGGGCCATGCCGGGGCCAGATCTGGGGAACCTGAGGCAAAGGGGGGAGCCCTGTGGTCCCGGAGCTCCCAGCTAAGTGGAAGGAGACATGTGACCCAAGAGCTTCTGCATAAAAGAACTTTCGCCTGAGACCTGCTACACGGCACGGAGGACCTTCCAGCCCGACCCCTCATGGCCTCATGCTGCCTGCACCCTCTGTGAAGCTCTGTGCCGTGACCCCGGGCTCTTTACCTCAGTGTCTCTCAGAGCTCCCACCCACAGGCTACACTCCTGTGTCCCACCCACCTCATCCCTGGGTGGCCCATCTGCTCTAAGACTCTAAATACCGGCCAAGTCCCAAGTCTCTGCCTCCAGATCAGGCCTGTCCCCTGAGCTCCAGGCCTGCCTTCGAGCTACATCCCTCTGGTTGTCTTGTGGGCCGCTCAGACTCAGCAAGCCTAAGCTGCACTGGGTCCTTCTCCAAGACGTGCGCCCCGAGCCATTCCTGTGAGTGGGCACTGCTCTGCCCACATGCTCCCGCCACAGACACACACCAGTCCCTAACACGTCCCTGCCCTCCCCTCTCAGATCCGCCACCAGCCACAGCTCCGGGACTGCATTTCCAAACTCTCCCTCAAATCCACCTACTCCTCTCCATGAGTCCTAGTTACGATCACCTCACCTGGGCCATGGGACAGCATGCTTTGTTTAGAGCCCAATGCACCTGGGTTCAAATCTCCGCTCCAACTCACCAGCTGTGCGATCTGGGGCAAATCAGTTACTCCTGCCCCCCAAGTAAGGAATGGGCAACCCAGAGCCAGGGACCTGACCCAGGATGGAAAAAAGGATCGGGGGGACTTCCCAGCGGAGGTGATACCTGCTTTGGGTCTTAAAGGATGAGTGGGAGTGAGCCAGGCAGCAAAGGAGTGGGAGCATGCCCGGCAGAAGCAGAAGCCTGAGCAAAGGCCCAGAGGTGAGAAGCAACAGGGCCGTGTGCAAGGAGCTAAGCCTTCTGGTGTGGACTGGGAGCGGGAACATGAGTTTGGAGCCGGCAGCCAGGGAGAGCTAATGAAATCCTAGGCCTGGAGTCTGGACTCAAAGCAACATGTGATAGGGCAGAATCTGTGGTTTAGAAACACTCCTCTGACTGCTGAGTGTGGACAGGACCAGAGAAACCAGGAGAGGAGGTGGGAGGACACCCCTGGAGAAGGGGACAGAGGGGAGAGACAGGGAGGAGCTGAGCTGGGACATGGAAGAGAGCGACCAAAGAGGCTCGGCTATCCGTTTGGAGCTGAAGGTCAAGTAAGCGCGCAGTTTGTCCCCCCACCCCCACCCCGGTGTGGCCCAGGAGGACCTTGGGCCCCCCCCACAGACACAGGAACATGCAGACGGCCCACACTCGGACACATGGGACAGACACAGACCTGTGGTCCCAAACATGGACAGATGGGGACACACAGCAGGAACCCACAGCCACCAGGACAGAGAGTCACAGATGGGCACCGCTCATAGGAGGGTGAGCGCACATGGCCTCCGGGACAGACCCAGAAGGAAGCAGTGAGGGCACGCGAGGAAGTTGGGATGAACATAATGCCTTCAATCCCCCCAAGAACAAACCCCTCATTGACAGATTTCAACCTGGAATCACAGGCTCCTTACCTAGAGTGTCCTTTCCCACTTGGTGAACTTCTACTCATCCTTCAAGACCCCGCTCAAGTGTTCCCTCTTCTACGGAGCTTTCCCTGAACCCCCAGTCAGTCACTTCCTCTGTGTTCCCAACAGCACCTTGTATATGGGAATAACAATAACAATGACAATAATAATAACATGGCAGCTACCATCAATTTCAACACCTACTACATGCCAGCCACTGCGCTCAGTAGGTCATATGCATCATGTCACCAAGTCTTCCCCATGCCCCGTGAAATGTGCATTTAACAGAAGAGGAAACTGCAGTTCAGAGAGGTTGACCAACTTGCCCAAAGTCACATAGCTAGCAGGAAATGGAGTTAGGATGCCACCCAGGTCTGGTCCAGCACTCCAGAGCCACCACGCCTGGTTTCTTCCCTGTTTCCCTGGTTGACTTCCCTGCCAGACTGTGAGCTCCTCACAGTTATAACTAGTGCTTGTTCACCTTTGCCATTCTAGCACCTAGCCCAACATGGTCTCAGAAACTCTCTGTAGAATGAAGAAATATCAACTACCTTTCTTGAGCACTCACAATGGGCCAGAAACTGTCAGGGGATTTTTAAACCATTATTTTACTGTTGCAATAGACTCACGATACAGATGAGGAAACTGAGGTCCAGAGAGGTTAAGTAACGTGCCTGAGGTCCCAGAGCCAAGTCTAGATTTAAACCGAGATCTGCCTGTGACCCTTTCCCAGGAAGATGGCCCCTGAGGCCAGCCCTAGAAGCTCCACAAAGGGGCACTGGGAGAGGGGGCACTGAGGAAGAGGACACCAGGGGGCAGGTCCTACCACCCCCCCACCCCCCCGGGGAGGTCCGGGTATAGACAGATACAAAGACGACAGGCAGCCCAGGGGAGCACGTGACTAGCCCTGCCCATAGCAGGATGCGGTTCAGCAGCTCTGTCCCAGCCCGGTCCCCAGACCATCCCACAGGCATTAAACACAGAGATTTGCCCAGACCCCGTGGCCGCAGAGGAATGAGCTCCCAACGAAGCAAATGGGAGAGCAGGACCCAAAACTGTCTGGATGCTATGATTACAAGGAGGCAAAAATAAAAACCTGCGTCAGAAAAAGCAAGCTGCAGGGAACCACACCCAGAGGGAGCGCTGGGAGAGGTGGCTGGAGCTGATCTGGTTTTGGTCTTTGTTTCTCTGATTTCGATTCTCAGTAATGTTGCTCAGTTGCTTTTATAATGAAAACAATAAATTTATTCTCAAAGAAAGACAGAAAGTTGTTGGTAGCCCAAGGGCAGAGGGGGAACAGATGGAGGGTCTTGGAGGCATGGAGGCGCAGGTGGAGGCTGGGGTCAGCTGATGATGGGCACTCAACCACAGGCTTCCAGGCCCCGCACGGCCCCCATCCTCCAGGTATGTACAACCCAGCTAGGCGGCGGGGATATGGGCAAGGGCTGCCTGGCAGATGGAGCATTCAGTGTGTACTCTGGAGCTGTTTCGGGTGGGGAAAGGTCTCCAGCACCTTCTCTGCCCTGGCCCAAGCCCCCTTTGGCTACTGCAAGAGACCCTTCACTGGTTTCCCTGCATCTATCCACAGCCTCCATTCCATTCTCCTATTGAAGTCGCTGTCAGATTTCTAAAATATAAAAGCAGATCACGATATTCACCTCCTTAGAAACTTCCATGGCTCCCTACTTCCCTCCAGACACGGCCTGGACTCATTGGACCTTACGTATCAGGACCCCACTGACCTCTTCGGTGTCAGTGACTGTTCCCGCCTTACACTCTGCCCAGCCAGCCAGAGAGCTCCCCCAGTGTTTCACTTCCTTTCTTATTTCCTAACCTTCAGTCAGGCTACCTCCTTCCCTGTAACCCTCTGTCCTCTTCACTCCACTTCACTGGCTAACCCCAAATTATCTTCAAGCTCCAGCTAATGGACCACTTCCTCCAGAAAGTCTTCCAGGACTGCTCCACCCCCACCCCCCCCAGACTGTGTTGGGTGCCTCTCCTCTGTTCCCTTTGTGCCCTGCAAATCCATCCTCAGAGCATGTATCACCCTATTTTCTGTTTTCTTGCTCATCTCTGCTGTCAGGCATGCTGTCTGTCAGTTCACAATCACGACTGAGTAATTTGTCTTTTAAGCCCTGCACAGTACCTGATAAATGTTTGAATGAATATGTGAATGAATGAATAAACCTTCTAGATGGAGGGAACCGAAAGGGTCATAGCCTGGATAGAGGAAAGTCCTCTCCCTCATCTTGGCACTATACTTGTCCCTGTTGCCCTGTTCCCTATTTCCTAGATCTAAGTCCTATCTTCCTACGTGAGCTGAGAAGGGGCTGTGTGTGCTCCATAAAGACGAGCAGACCAAAAAGGATGTTAACAGCTAATCAACACAGAAAATGGCTGGGCTTCCCTGGCAGTGAAAATTAAATGAGCTTCACCTCTTAAAATAGCAGAAAGAAAGAAGAAAATTATAATACCCAATGCTGGTGAATGTAAGATGAAATTGGTGGCTAGGCATTATTGGTAGGAGTGTAAACTGAAACAAACATTTTTTTTTCCCAAAATTTTATTTTTAAGTAATTTCTCCACCCAATGTTGGACTTGAACCCACAGCCCCAAGATCAGGAGTCATATGCTCTACTGACTGAGCCAGCCGGGTACCCCACAATCATTTCTGAAAACAGTCTGGCAATTATGTGTCAAGAGCTTAAAAAAATAAAAAAAAACGTTCAAACCTCCTGGCCTAGTGATCCCGTTCTTGGTCATCTATCCCTAGAAAATAACCCAAGTATAGACAAAGTTTTATGTACAAAACTGTTTGCTAAGGTGGGTTTTTTTTTTTTTTACAATAACGAAAAACAGAAAGAGCCAAAATTTTAAATAGGGGGATGGCTCTCTAAGTCATGTTACACAGTGACATAGTCTGCAATTATTAATAGCCAACTTTTACTGGCATTGTCATGACTCATTCAACACTCATTATCAACCTTACCAGGAACTGAAGCACAAAGAAATTACATGACTTGCCCAAAGCCAAGCATGTACAAGGTGAACCCAGAAAGTCGGGCTCCGAAGCCCAAGCTTTCCACCTGACACTGGATCTGTGAGAAGGAAGGACTGGAACCGCCCTGAAGTCAAGGAGGAAATACTCATGATCCAACAGTTGTCAGGGGGAGGAGGGAGCGGAGCAGATTTTTCAAATTTTATGTGTAGACAGGGCACTGACATCCATGTAAAAACCAGTTACTGAGAGGAGGGAAGGAAAACCCGGAAGGTGACCAGTGATGGTGTGTCAGGCTTGGGGTGAGGGCAGAAATGCTAGGTTTGGGTTTACCTCATTTCCCTATTCTCTGATTTTTCTGCAGGGTGGTTATGTGATCTTAAGGCATATTTTTCATGAAACTAAAGGTTCAGCAAGCTTAAGCCAAGCAGGACAGCCCAGCCCCTGGCCACAGCTCCATTAGGATTCTGGTCTCAGGCCCTGCAGTTTTCCCAGGAGGAGAGAAGGGCTCAGAGAGGGCAGGGGGCTTGCTAAGTCCCACTGTGAGCCCTCCAGCCCCACCCCACACCCCAGCCAGGAGCAAAGTCAGGAAGGGGCTCCCTGTCTTATGGGGGGCTTCAGATGGGCAGACCAGGCCAAAGCCTGCCCAGGTCACTCATGCCTCCTTGAAATCTCTCTTGGGTTCCCATCACTTTTGGGGTACAGTTCCAAATCCCTAGCACAGCACCCAGAGGCCTTTGCCAATGAGGCAGTGAGCTCTGTAACCCCAGCAAGTATAACCCCACAGCCTCCTTCCCTCCAGCCTTCCCCCACCCCCTGCAGGTCCACCAAAACAAGCTGCACTTTCATGCCACCGTGCCTTTGCACAGGCTGTGCCCTTCCATCTGGGGCCATCACCCCACTCTTGCGTCACAGCCCTGGGAAAGCTTTCTTGCTTACCGGCCCCTCCACAACTGTACTGTAGTCTCTTCCCCTGAGCGTCCCCCCACCCACCCCAGCTTCCTGGATCTCCTCTACCACAGCCCTGACCCCACTCTGCTAGAACTGCCTGCTTCCCTGTCCACCCAGTCCACCATCTAGCTGTGAGCTCCCCGAGATCAGGGCTTGAGGCTGGTTCTTAGTTGCAACCTCACACCCCGACCGGGCCCCACAGCTCACCTGGCTTTTCCCTCAGGCCTCAGCTAAAGGGCACTTTCGAACTGCCTCCCCGGCACGAAGTGGACTGCCCTGTCATGCTCACCCACGGCCCTCTGCCGTCCCTGCCATCTCTCTGTCATGCCTCCAGATACTCCCTCCAGTCGTGACCCACAAGGACAGGGCCACCAGAGCCAAGCATTGACCAGGTAGTAAGTGCCCAGGTGCCCACTTCATGCCAGGTGCTCAATAAATATTCCCTAAGAGAGGAGGGGGTCTGTCCACGTGAGCCTTCCAGACTGAGAAGTTTGTCAGGAGAGCCGGAGGGCACAGGGAGAACATCCCCAGCAAAGGGGCGGTGTGTGCAAAGACACGGCAAACTGCTAGCTTCCCAGGGTAGCTGAGGGTTTCTGAAACATGCTCCATGCCCCAGAGCGACAAGTTGCTGCTGGGGTTCAACTGAGCTATGGGGTAGGGCTGTTCCTGGGAAAATGAGCTCATCCCACTGAAGGATGCATGGAGATGTCACAAAGGTGGTACTTACTAATGGGGGAAAGCAGAGGTCAAGAGATGCCAGAGAAGGGCAGGCCAGGTGGTTAAAAGTTCATGTGCAAAGGCCCAGTGGCAGAAAAGCACAAAGCATCACGTTTGGTCTGGTGTGGATATAGTGCTGGGATTTGCAGAGGATGGAGGGAAGGGTGGCTGGGGCAGGTGGCAAAGGGCCAGAGTTCCAGGCTAAGGTGCTTGGATAAAAGGCCATGGGCCAATGAAAGGTCCATGAACAGGGGAAGGCCACAGTCAAGGTTTTCAGTGGACAGGCCAATATGTGGCCAGAAGGATGGCCTGGAAGTGACAAGCAGGAGATGGTTTAAAGGGGAGAAGCTGATGTTTCCCGTCTTCCCAGCTTGAGACCCCCACGTGCTCCAAGTCTGCCTCTCACGATCCCTCTGCCCTCTGCATGTCTCTACTCCATGCAGCCCAGAATGCCGAGCCCCAGCTCCACCCCATCCCTAAGACCCAGGCCAGCCTTGGGAGCTTGCTCCTGGGAACTTCCTGTGAGGACCGAGGCTCCCAAGGGTCCTGGATCCAATTAGGCCAGGTTTCCACAGCCCCGCAGGGCTGGAAGGGCAGTTCTCATTGTGAGAGAGGGACCAATTGGAAAGAGCAGGGCTGCTGTCCATGCCTCAGTCAGTGCGAGCTGGGATGATGCCATTCTCCTCTCTGTCCCTCCCACTCCCTGTCCCTTCCTTTCCCCAGCACCAGCCACACAGAGACACCACCCTCTCCAGGAGCCACAGGGCTCTCACTTAGAGAATGGGCCAGGTTCCACTTCTCAGGCTGACAGAATGTTCTACAGGCTTTGAACACAAGCCCTTCTCTACTTCCTTCTCCCTTGGGGAACCCGAGCTCCCATCCTCACAACGAAGTCCTGCCAGCGTGAAAGGACCAAAATGGAGTACTCGGTCCATGCCAGGCACTATTGTGAGTCTTTCAAAATACAGCACACATTCAGAAAGATGCTAAGAACATAAGCAAACAGCTTAATGACCTAGAAACACAAATCCAGGTACCCTAGAAGCCCCTACCCCATGCCCCTTCTGCCAGCTCCCAAAGGTCCCGCTCTCCTGGCTTCTTCCCTAATCTCTTCCTTGTCTGGAGTCAGGAATGGGGCTCATGCCCAGTCACGGCAGCTGGTGAGGACAAAGGAAACACAAACCCACTGCCATCGGCTTGCTGTGTAACCTTTAGCAAGTCCATTTCCTCTCTGGGCCATTGCTCCTTCCTCTATACTTTTTTTTTTTTTTTTTTTTTTTTAAGGCAAGCTCCATAACCAGTGCAGAGCCCAAGGCAGGGCTTGAACTCACGACCCTGAAATCAAGACCTGCGCTGAGATCAAGAGCCAGATGTTTAACCAACTGAGCCACCCAGGTGCCCTGCTCCTTCCCCCAAACACAGCTGCAACTAGGGCACCCAGGTGGCTCAGTGGGCTAAGTGTCTGCCTTTGGCTCAGGTCATGATCCCAGGGTCCTGGGATCGAGCCCCACGTTCGGCTCCCAAGCGAGTCTGCTTCTCCCTCTCCTCTGCCACTCTCCCTGCTCGTGCTCCCATGCTCTCTCTCTCTCTCTCTCTCTGTGTCAAATAAATAAATAAAATCTTAAAACAAAAAGAAAAGCAGCAACAAAAAACAGTTGCAGCTAAATCACAGCCTGGGCTCCTGGACCCTCTGAGGGACAAAGTGGCAAATCAGTGTCCAACTTGTAGTTTCTGTACAAGATAGCCCGGGTCAAAGCCCCAGCTCAGGCCCTCGGGATTGTTACCCAGTTGAGGACAATGGTGTCCCCACAGCACTGCCTTTTGGAGTAAATGAGTCAAGCCTTGAGAACAGTGCCCCGTGCAGGTAGGACTCTGGAAACCCTGGCGGTCGCTCTGTTAGCATGTTCTCCCGGGCATGAAGGAGCCCTTCCCAAAATTCCAAAGACCCACAGGGAAATCTGACCAACCAGGGAGGTGAACTGGGCTGGGGGTGGGGGGACACAGCAGCTCCGGGAGGCTTTCAGGACCCACAGGGGCTGCTCCCTGACTGCTAGAGAGCCAAATCTGGGATTAACTCCAAAAGGGAGAGCCAACTGCCGAACCCTGACTCTGGCCGAGCCCTCAGGACCTTTCTAGAGAGGTCCTAGAGGTCCGGGGATGGGAGGCCCTGACAGGTGGTCACGCAGGTTCTCCCGCTGTACGTATCTCAGGACCCCCCAGGGGCAGGCAGCCTGCGGGGCAGGTCAGACAGAGCTGAGAGGGGGTGGGGGCCGGCAGACAGAGTGGGTCCTGGGCAGCAAAGGGAAGGGCTGGTCAGGGAGAAGAGTGGGGAGCGCCTGGGGTGGACAAGTAGGGCGGGGTAAAAACAGGTCACGGAAGACCTACCATTCACTGGTCCAGCCAGACCAGGGCCACCCTCCCCTCCCCCAGGCCTCAGGGCTGTATCACCTTCTCTTTGTTCCTTGATTTCCCATCCCTCGGTCTTTGCCTGGGCTGTACCCTCTGCCCAGAATGCCCTTCACCTGGAAAACATCACAGTTCAGATGATCAGGTCCTCTGAGAAGTACCCCTGCCCTATGTACATCTCGGTCATCACTCGTTAGAGAAAACCCAACATTGCACAGAAGCCCTCATCACAGAGAAGTACCTCCTTCCCAGCACTGCCCCAAATCAGCAATCAGTCATCATTCGTGGGCTCTTTTGTGGACCGTCTGTCTCCCCTGACGAGCGGAAGGGCTACACCAATTTTTCCCACCTCCATCTCTAACCCAGAGCCCGTGGCCTGGTACAGAGGAAATGCTCCAGAAATACCCTCGAAAGCAGGCGAGAAAGAGAGCCCAGGCAGTGTGGACACACACATGAGTGCAAGGCTGGATGTGAGGGATCACACAGGAGGCCCAGGAAGGGAGGCTACGTCTTCGCAGGTGGAAATGAATGGGTGTGTGTACAAGGTACCTCCCGTGGAGGCGCGCATGTGCACAGTATGCCTAGGAGCAGCTGAGAAAGCCGTGAGTGTGCGGAGACAGACTTTCTTGGGGCTCCACGGAGGGAGAACGGTCCTCTTTCCCCGAATGCTCCAAGACCCTGAGCGAGCACCTAGCACGAGGCTCCGAGGACTGGAGGAGCATGGGGTGCATGCTCTGGACACACTCATTCACTGCCTGATGCACATGCTCCACACCACGCACCAAGGCTGCCTGCCCTTTGAGCAGCTCACAATCCAGTGGGGAGAAAAAGGCTACGAAAGCCATGAAACCACAAGGTCAAAAGCACTGGGAATCCATAACACAAACATCGCTCCCGAAATGTTATTCACAGGGGAAGTGCAGCACTTTACACTTTGTGAAGAAAATCTTTCCCACGATGACAACTGTCTGACAAGAAGGCAGTTGGGGGGCCTGGGGAGGAGGAAACTCCCCACCACTCTAGCTGAGATCAGAGGCCCTTTTGTCAAGGATGTGGAACGGGGATTCCTGCTCTGTGCAGGAGTGGGTTGAGGTTGGGCTTCCCCTCTGCAGCTGTGGGATTCTAAGGAGTCCCAGGGTAGCGGGTTCGAATCCCACAGTGCCCCTGACGAGCTCTGTGGACTCAGGCAAGCTACCTAATCTCTCTGTGCCTCGATTTCCTCATCTGTAAAATGGAGGGAGGGGGGTGAAAACAATGAGAATTCAGTATGCTAATGTTTATGAAATCTTTTGGAACATGGCCTGACACAAAGTACTCCATGCTGCTAAATAAAGAAGGAAGGCAGAGCAAGGCCCTTCTGTAAGATTCTAAATCCCAGATCAGATCACACAAAGACTGCAAGCGTCAAAGGTCCAGAGGTGGAAAGCTCTTCAGATGCTAAGGTTCTGAGATTGAAGAGACTCTGATTCTTAGAGGCCATGATTTAATCATCTCGTTATTTCCTAACTATAGCCCAGAGCCTCCAGGGGAAGGAGAGGACAGAGCTCAGGGTCTCTTCAGCTCCCAGGTGTTGCCCTGCAGCCAGGGTCAGCGCTATCCCTGGGCTCCACTAAAGACCCCGCCATGCTGTGCTGGAACCCTGCCCACTTGCCCACGTAGGGTGGAGGCAGGTTCAGCAGTGTAGACAGGCAAGAAGCGCAAAGAAACAAATCAATGAGAAAGCTCCAGATACTGATAAGAGCTGCAAGAGAAA
This sequence comes from Spilogale gracilis, assembly GCA_004023965.1. Taxonomy (NCBI): domain Eukaryota; kingdom Metazoa; phylum Chordata; class Mammalia; order Carnivora; family Mephitidae; genus Spilogale; species Spilogale gracilis. The sequence goes on from PITA01000619.1 coordinate 252,329, forward strand.
GTGGAAAGGGCACTGACATGACAGTGCCATGAGAGCGGGAAGCCATCCCAGGGCAAGTGGTCAAGGAAGCCCCTCGGTGGAGGCAACCTGAGCGGAAACCAGTAAAACAAGAATGTGCTGGCCATGCACACATCTGGAGAACAGTGCTCCAGGTAGGGTATGTGCAAAGGCCCGGCCAACAATCTGTACATTCAAGGTGCAGAAAGCAGCTGCTGAAGCTGGAGGGGGTGAGCCTGGGGGTGGGGCGCAGGCAGGGGACCGTGAAGGGCCCCCGTAAGCTCTGCAAAGGACTTTGGATTTTTGTTCCCCAAGATGCCCCGGAAACATCTGAAGAGTTTCAGCGGGGGAATGACAAGCCAGGGCAGGGCTTTCCGGGTCCCTGGATCATCTGGCTCATCCTGAAAACATCATGATGGTTTTCAAAACTTCTAGGGCAGTGACCAACAATCCTCATTCAGCTGGTGTCTTTTGAGTTCCTACCACATGCCTGGCCAGGATTCGGAGACATCCCACGTACTCTTGTTATCACCCCCCAAGCCCACAAAAGATTTGCGGTGTACCCATTTTGAAGATCAAGAAACGGAGGTTCAAAAGGGTAAGAATGTGCCCAAAGTGACACAAGCCACATACCACCTGGTACAAACTGTGAAGTCCAATCCACAAATGGGACTTGGTCCCAGGACTCAGACGCACCATCATGACAGTCTGTGGAGCTGAGTCTCCAGTATTTTCAAACCGAGTGACCTCCCTGTGACACACGCAGGTACCCACAAATACTGCCCTGGCTGTGCTCCTCCTACCCGAGCCCCAGGAGGACTGTCCTTGTACCTCACGTGGCTGTCCAGCCTGTGCTGGGGGAGCTGGAGCCTGGAAGGATGCAAGGACAGAGGGACGGATGACGGAAACAGCTAACCACTAAACTAACAAATGGGCAATGAAAAGAATGAAGGAATGATCCAGAAAGCCAATGAATGAATAACTGATGGCCAGTTAGGAAGGAAGGAAGGGGGGCAGGGAAGGACTCTGCTTTACAGACAGGCAGGGCAAGGAAGTGTCTGCCCAGGGAAGGATGGGCCAGGCTGGCTTCAGACCCAGTCCACACGTCACCTACACACCAGCTTCCTCTCCACCTAGGGCCACCTTGCCCCCACGTCCTGAGCCCACAGATAGCCTATTTCTCAGCCCCTCGGACAAATCCGTGTCTCTGTGAGGTGTTGGCCACTGTGGTACCCACTACCCCATCACCAATCACCAGCAGCAGCAATCACTGCTCCCCAGGGCCCAGTGGAGCCTAGCAGAGGGCAGAGTGGTTCACTCTCCCTCTGAGTTTCTCATATAGGAAAGGAGACAGGAGACCAGGGCTCTGGTCCTAGCTGGGACCCAAACTGCTGGGTGACTTCAAGCCAGTGGCTTGCCCTCTCTGAGCCCAGATGACCTCTCCGGGCCTTTTCAGTTCAGACATTCTGCAGGGTTGGGGCCTCTAGATTTTTACACAGTCCCTAGGTCAGCAGAAGAATATGAGAGACCAAACACTGGAAGGTGGGGAAAAGCCCTATCTACAAGCACCAAGATCCACCTAGAAAAAGTCCTGGACAAGGAGTTCGGCGGCTTGTGTTTAAGTCCTCCTCTGCCACTGCTCAACCTCTCCAAACCATGGTTTCCTAAATTTGGAAATGGGGGTTAAATATCCCCTCAACAATTTCACCACAAGCAAGTTTCTTGGGAAGCCTGATGTGATAATAACCACTCACTCTACTGGGCAAACTATTCCATTCACAAGGAAGAATTATGCTGGCCGAGGTGGGCACAGTGAAGGGGAACATGCTGTCCCATTCCAGTCCACTTCTGTTCAGAATGACTCTTCTAGGAGTCAGGACCCCCAGAGAGAACAGTGGAGAGACCCCAGAAGTGGGAGTTTGGACATCGGGGTCCCTATCTTAGCTCTTCTTCTAACCGGCAATGCGACTTTGGGCAAATCACTTCTCCTCTCTGGACCTCAGTTTCTCCGTCTGAAAAATACCTAGCTTGGTACCCTCTGGCCCAGGCATGCCGAGTTCTGCAGCCCTGAACCCCTAAACCCCAGCCTTCAACGCCTTGACTCTGCTCTCAGGAAGCTCACCATGTCCTGTGGAACCAGGATACAAATCAGGAGTGGGACTAGAGGGGTCTCCCCTCCAGGAGATGCTGGGACAGGGGCTAGAAGGGCTCAGGGTCCTCCCAGGACAAACCTTCCCAAAGGGTTAAAGACCAGACCCAACCTGCCTGGCGCCCTGGACAGCGCCTGCCACTCCAGACCTTTGAGCCTGGTCTTGAGACCCTCCTGCAGCCTTCAAAGCCAGCAGGCTCTGACCTGTCCCGCAAGATGCTTCAGTAACTTCACCCAAGTCCAAACGGTCTCCAACAGAAGAGCCATCAGGATGCAGGCAGAACAGCAGAGAAGAGTAGAAGGGCACCACTAAGGAGAGGCTCAGACTAGCAAACCTACACCCTCCCCCACCTTCTCCTCCCCCTCCCCTCAGAGAAGACCCACTGGGGCCCCCAGCCTGCACCCTGACAAAAGCCTACCACCCAGGGGCGTGTGCCACCAGATGCCACCTCCAGAGGCCAGG
>PITA01000620.1:0-54749 GCA_004023965.1 Spilogale gracilis
CGCGCACACACACCCAGCCCTGCCCCACCTCTCCTTCAGGGAGGCGCGGAGAGCTGGTCGAGGTCATTTGGGCTCTTTGGGGTTTACTCTGGAACTTTCACTATTCAAAGGAGCCTTTGTTCTCGCCCTGGAGCCATTTCTCATCCCATTTAGCGCTTACATAAGACATGCTTTGGATCTGATACATGGGGGGAAAACATTACCCATTTTACTCATTTTGAATAAACTAAAAATAACGATCCTCCCCATTCCCTGGAGCCAACCAAGACTGCTTGGAAAGAACAGAGGAAAGAAAGACATAGAATATAAAAACCTGAGGCTGAAGCCTGGGTTCAAAACCAGGCTCTGCCCCTCACGTGTTGTGTGACTGAGGCACGGCACTGTCCCTCTCCAGGCCCCAGGCCCCTCATCTACCGAGTGAGGGGGTGACGCTGGAACCTCCGCCCTCTGAGATCCCTTTGCTTCTGACACCCTCTTTTCTGTGAAAAGGAAGTCGGGGAGTTGAGGCATCTTATTTTGCTAGCCATCCAGTAGATGAATCATGCTTATTATTCAGAAACTTTTCCAAATTAATTTTGACGTGATCCGGTAAGAAACAGCTAATGTCATCTCTCCTCCCATTCCTGTTCTAGTGTCTAGAAATAGTCATTAATACAATCTCCACTTCCTCGACTCCCCAGTCCTTTGAAACTGGGCTCGTCAAGGTCACCATAACCTCCCATGGTGGAATCAACGGGCATGTGACCCAGTCCTTCGCTTCCTCCCTCGACTTCTCAGAAACTTTTCACCATGAGGGACCATCCTGTCTTTCTGGAGACACTCTCCACTCTGGGGCTGAGAGGGAAAATGACTTTGCCCTCCCAGAGCCCTGAGTGCCAACGCCAGGGTCTGTACCCATGGTGTTAGTGCCAAAGCCTGGGCCTCAGTGGGGTAGTACCACATCAGTATTTGGGCGGATTTGCTTTCCCACTTGGATCATTTTACCACCAGATTCTAGATTCTCCAGGTCATTCATTCATTTATTCACCAATTATTTGTTAAGAGCCAACTCTTTACCGGGCACTATGTAATCCAAGGGGGGTAGAGCAAGACCAGCACGACCCCTGCCCTCTTGGTGTTTATAATGTAGCAGTAGAGTCAGGCATTCAACAGCTAAGTACAAGAGACATGTGTAATTCCAAACATGAGGACTTCTCTGAAGGAAAATGCCAGGTGCTGTGAGAGACGGGAATAAGGGGGACTGAATGATGTGGGTAAATGCCACTGGGAGAGAGTGACAATGACAGGAGAAGCTGGCAGAAAGGGTACAGAGGATGGGAGGACTCCAAGCAGAGAAAACAGCACATCCCCCCCCATTGGGGTCTGGTTGGGAGTGGCTCTTGAAAGAGGGACCCAGCAGACTTGGCCTTATCACATACCAACAGCCTCCTGCTTTAACTTAGAGAGAGGTTTTAGGAGTGGCTCAGGGAAGCAGATGAAGACTGTGGAGGACCTAAACCCCCATCCCCATCCCCACCCACCCCTTGGCACCTGCACTGGGCCCAGAGCCAAAGGAGGCTGAAGCTGGACCATTTCAGGGCCTCCAGAGTGACTGAAAAGGCCAAGCAATGGGCAGGAGATCAGGCAGGCCTGGATCCCACAATACTCGGAGGACACCCCAGGAGCCATCCAGCTTGTGCTTCGGAAAAAATACTCTGCTGATCTGTGAAGACTCGGTTGGTGGAGGGGACTGGGCACTGGGGGCAGCAGGGTCACTTGTGGATGTGTGGAGGCCAGTTCTTTTATGCTGATCCTGCTTATTTCCAACATCCATTCCAACATAGAATCGGAAATATTTTGCCACAGAGGAAGGACTAAAACTCCTTTCCTCAGCTTCCCCATGGAGGGCAAGCAGTCGTGTCTTTAAGAAGCCCACAGGGCCCTTGGCGGTGACCTGGTCCCCCTCCTCGGTGCACAGATAAGGAAACTGAGGCTAGCCAGCTGCAGGAACTCCCAGGCAGGGACATTACCGTCAGCAAGCAGCACGGGAAGAACTGACACTTTGTCTGCCTGTCTCCAAAGTCCTCACCTTGTCCACGCATCACTTCCGGATGCCACCTGGACCGGCTGGCTTTGTCTTGCCTATGAGGGAGCGGACACTCAAGGGCTGGAAGCCGATCCCTAGAAGCCTGACCCTGCTCTTCGCGTGCTCCAAGCTGCCTCCTTTTGGTGGCAGAAGAGAAAGTGTCCCCTTGATGAAGGCCATAACCACATGGCTGCGAACAAAACAGTGTCCCTATCAGCAGTCCTGTGTCAGGGAGCAGCCCAAGACTCCTGTGAGGAGAGCTGCCTTCCCAGCAGCTGATGCAGGAGCTGGAGCTGCTGCCTGCCGCGCCCTTTCCCAGGAACAGAAAACTCGGGAACCCCTGGGAACCGTCCCACACTCCCCTCTCCAGAGGCAGCCTCTGATTAAGCTCCCAGCAAAATTCTGGCCCAACCTTGCTGGCTGCTGGCACGCAGGGAGGGAGCACCTCGGCCTGCCACCTGGGGCTCACCGTGAGTCCCCCAGGTCTGGGGCCGCCACCTGTAACCCCACAGGGACCACATCTCCCGTGGGTTCCCATCCCGATCCTGGGAATCTGGAGCACGTTAGGGGAATGTGGCCAGATGCTGCTCTCTCCAGTTTCCTATGGAAATTCAGTGAGATCAGGAGGCATCTCACTCAGGGGAGGAGATGAGATATGTGAGGAAAACGAAGGAAATAAATACAGGAGGTGTTTGTTTGCAAAGCAATTGCCCCTCCCTTGCCTCGGGCGCCCCAGAAGGAAGTTCAGCTCCAGCAGGACACTTGGCAGTGAGCCCCTGGCCAGCCCCAGCTTCCAGCCCCCTACCCGAGGGCGCCCGGAGCGGGGAGCCTGGCTCTGCACACGAGGTGCTGGCCCACTTCGGAGCCTTTCCAGAAGCTGCTCTTTTGTTTGCAGTGCTCTTCCTTACCTGCCCTTGCAGGAGAATCTCTTCTCAATCTTCAGGGACCAGCCAGGCTCCCTGCCCCCCACCTTGCCAGGCCCCAGGGGTGGACCCTCCTCTTTCACCCTTCACCCTGGAAACATCCCCGCAGCGGCCACCTGGGCTTGGAAAGTAGATTAGTCATTACACCTGTCTCCCCCGTGGGCCTTCAGCAGGTGCCCCACCTCAACTCTCTCATATCCACAGGGCCAAGCAGAGGGCCTGGTGCAGAAAAATCTCGGAGGATAGATGCGGGGAGAGAGAAATGTAAGGACGGAAGGAAAGATGTGGGAAGAAGGAAGAATTATGGGTTTCTTCAGGGTATTTGCAAACTCTAAACGCTTCCTGATCCACTTGAGCCAATGCCTGCCTCTTAGAATGAATAGGCCTCCAGAAATTTCTCCATTTGGCCAGACTTGGGCTGCACAGAGCACCACAAACACTAGGGGCTTAAAGGAGACGGCAGATCGTGCCTCACTCACATGAAAGTCGCACTGAGCTTGGAGAGGCTGCTCTTCGAAGTTGTCCCAGGCCCACGGCGTTCTGTCTTATTGCTCCGCCGTTCCAGGGGTGTTGTTCTGACACTGGTGGCGCAAGATGGCGCACCAGCTCGTCCCCAGCCGTGGGAGGGCAGAGGCCAGGGAAGGCAGGCTCCGGCCCCGCAGAGCCCGGCTGGATTCTGAGCGTCTAACTCCCATCGGCCCCCAGGGCCACACCCAGCGCAAGGCAGGCCGGGGTTTGTGGTCTTGCGCCCAGCCCCTGCATGCCCAGGTGTGAGTTCTCCTTCAGAGAAAGAGAGGGGACATGGACTTTGGAAACAACCAGAAATCTTTTCCAAATAAGAACTGACAGAAAGCTTTCTTTACACATTTCAAAAAATGCCCCAACATGTTCATTATGTATTTGTCGATGCTGACCAATCTGGGAGGAAACCGAGCTCGAGGGCGGAAGTGCATTTGGGTGACAGCACCACGAGCAGTGAAGGAATGAACGGGTTATATGGTCTAATTTGGCATTTTGGTTTAAAACCACCCAAACACTAGAAAGAAGACAATAAGGTTATGACTGGGCAGCTGTTTATAAGGAGAAGACCTGGGGGTCTGAGGTGAACCCCAGTTTGGTGTATCTGCTGTTATATGTCTGTCTACGGAGCTACCTTAATTGAGGCTAATGTCCAGAACAAATGGGTGAGTGGTCCTCCTTTCCTGAGCTCTTCAAACTGTACCTGGAAAGCCGTGTCCCGGAGGCCAGCCCTTAACAGGAACACAGAGTAACGGAAAGGTGTCTGCGGACTAGACGTGCTAGGAAGGGTCTGGACACCCTGTCCTGTGAGGAAAGAATCACAGCTGACCACCATGGAGAAGGGCAAAATCTGGGGGAAGTAATTCCTTATCTTCTCATCTCTGTCATCATGAGGACTAAGTGATCTCTTCTAGGTGGCCCTGAGGAGCAGGATAAGGACAAGTGGGAGAAAGTCACCAGGAGGCAGAGCCAGTGCAAAGAAAAGGTGGTAAAGAGTGTGAAGCAATGATGCAGGTGTGGCTAATGTGGCAGGTGTGGCAGGTGTGGCAGGTGTGGCAGGTGGTGAGGCCTCACTGTCAGAGGGCTCTCAACCATGGATGGAGATGCTGCAGAAAGGATTCTTTTCAGGCAGAAGTTTCTACCTGAAAGCTCCAGAGGGCAGGTACAATCAGGTGTGTGTGTGCAGGGCACATATGTGTGCTTGCCTATGGACAGGGGCCACAGCTTCCTTGAGATCCTCTAGTCTGTGACGCAAGCAAGATTCAGTGGGCAGACCACAGGGCACCCCCAGTAGCCCTGCCCACTTTCAGATGCCCCCGCCCCAATGTAGGTGCACAAACATCCCCAGTGAGGAGGCATAAAGAGTAATACAGTGGCAGAAGGAAATACGGGCTCTCCAGGACTGAAGATGGCACTATGAGTCCCCACTCCCCTGCCGGGAGATGTCATGAAATCCAACTCACAAACCTCTACTTGACAAACTTGGAGCAGACATTTCTCCCCTTCCTGAGGCTGGGGTGCCCCAGCACCCCAATTATGAGGGGCCAGGGATCGTCACACACCAGGTGGGGGAGTGACACAGGACCAGCCACATCATTTGTAAGGCTCGATACCAAATGAAAATCAAAGCCTCCTCTTTCAAAAAGTATTAAGAATTTCCTGATGGTAATGGTAGAGTATTAAACTAAATAGGCTCCTTTTATGTGTGGCACCTAGGGAACAGGTCAAATACCCAAGAAGTTGGCCTGATTGATCAGAGATGGTCCCACAGTGAGTTGGAAGCTCATTCAGTCTAAACCTCAGCCCTCCTGGGCCTACCCTATCCCCAGCCCCTTCACTCTTGCCCTCTAAGCTTGGCTGGCTTTGGAGATCTAGCTAGAGCTCAGTGGTGGGGTCCCAGGGGAGGGAGGGATGGTGAGGGCCTCATGGCTCCTCACACCCCAAGGTCTCTGGTTTTATAGTGCTAGGGAAGAAAGGCCTGACCTCTCCCAGGCCTGAAAGTTCTTCTGGTTCTGTGGGCCTATCCCACCTGGGCAGTCCTATACCATGCTCAGCTGATGGTGCAGGGGTGGGAGACAGTGCCAAGAAGAGGGAAGGAGGCCCCAAAGACACGCTCTGGCAACCTCACAATATCACACCCAGTCTGCCCAGGGCCACCAGCAACTGTGAGGCCCAGGTCATTCTTCATGTGACCCAACAGAGCCTGGGGAAGGCAGGGAGGAGACTGGCCTGGGAGATGGTTGGCAGGACTGAGGGCCTTTCAGTACTCCTGAGACATGGGGAGTGAGTCTGGAGGTGACCACAGTTCTGGCTTAAGTGTCCGCATAAATGGTACTGCCACTCAGGGAGATGGGAGAAGCAGAACAGTTGGTTACAACGGGCTGACCTTGGTGACAAAATGGACCCGTGTGAAAAGGAACAGGGGAGTGGGCTGGCTCCTAAAATGGAATGGTGTGAGGGTGGATTTCTCCCATGTTAGTCACACCTGGATCCAGGGCCCAGCCCATATCATCAGTACATGCTCTCCCTTCTCTTGGCTCAGGTACTCTGTGCTGACTATTCTTGATGGCTCTTCTTGCATTGCCACAGGATGACCATCAGCCTCATAGTCACAGAATGGCTGCCAATGCCTCTCTGAGCCATATCCTTCTAGATTTAAATCAAATAGAAATAAACATAGGCTGGTGTCTTAGCATCTCTGTGAAAGTGCTGAGATTCACTCTGGTTGGACCAGCTTACATCACATGTCCACCCCTGAACCAGTCACTGTGGTTGTGCTCATCGGCTTAGACTTGATCGAAGAGTTCTGCTGGAGCCATGTGGACCACAGAGACTAATAAGGGAAGGGGTAGATCCCAAAGAAACACTGTGGCTCTCGCCAGTGTGAAGGGAAACAGATGCCAAGGAGACCAACCACATCTTCCAGCTTTGCGGACAGCACGGACTGAAGAGCAGGCTGGGGGAAGACAAGCCTTGAGTCTAGGCTCAGATGGGCTGTGTAACAGCAGTGGCACAACCAGAGGGAAATGTTCAGCTGGCAGCCGGGCGGGAAAAGCCCCGGGCCGCAGAGACCCGCACGCTGCCGGTGTGCGGGGCGTGAGAGGCAACCTTAAGAGAGCAAATAATCCCGCGGACTCTGGAGTCATTCTGGACTCCCTGCCTCAGGAAGAGCAAGTCCAGCCGAGTGAGAGCCTCTTCCTCCCTTTGCGAGGCAGGACTGGGCAACAGAGCAGCCCCTGCCGTCCTGCACTGGGCAACACCCGAGCTCCATCTTCCAACACTAGATTGCTTTGCACCTTCCTCTCCCTTAGTTCTTATCAGGACATGAACATATCTGACAGTGACATGAGCCCTGGATGCTGTAAAAGGAACAAGACCCATGCCAGGCCTTGGTGCCAGGACACGATGTGACAGAGCCAGGGTCCCTCAGGGCTGGTGAGTGCATGCGGGGAAACCCAGGCCAACAGCTCACTGAGAGTCAGAGGGACAAGTAAGGCCGAAGGCGGGCCATGGTGGTGACTCCTCTTGCCTCTCTTCAGCCAGCAGGCCTTTTGCTCTTGACCTTTCTCCTTCTCCTTGAATGAAGACAAATGGAATGTTTGTGGGGGGACAGCCATCTTGCAGCCATGGTGTGACAAGAACATATGGAAAGACAGAATGAGCCTTCCTCCCCCACAGCACCACGGAAGCCACCATATCAGCCTTGAAATGCTTAACTCTGGACATCCTCCTACATGAGGAAAGTTTATCAAGTCACTGTATTTCAGCTTGCCACTGAATATAAGTCCTAACTGATAGACCCAAGTAACTGTGGCATTAAAGCCATGCCTGTGTTTGAGCTCTCCCGGGGAGAACGGGAAGGGTTGCAAGAGGGGCCCATAGGATTCTGGGAACGTGGAGAGGAAAGCGGTAAGAAAGTCACTGAAGTGACTGGGTGTGTGAGGAGCTAAGAAACACGGTGGGGTGGCCAGAACCACCAAGGAGAGATTCCAACAGGACACAGGGCTAGAGCAGGCCAAATTCAGTGGTGAGACGCAGGGACATGGGGAAGTAGCTTATCGAGGGATTTTGTATATGAGAGGCCCTTGACCTTGGCAGGAGAGGTTCAGTGCAGGGTTGGGACAGAAGCCAAACTGCACAGTGTGATAGACCCCAGCACCCCCCGCCCTCTGCAGCTCACTGGTGGGGGATGGGTGCTTGGAGAAGAATGATGCAATGTGAGGAAACGGCTCCTCGGCCATCCTGTCCTGGCCTGTCCTGCCTGCAAAGACCATTTCCCCTCTTTGCCTCCAGGACGAAGTCTAAACTCTATAGCTTAGCATCTGAGCCTGCCAAGATAGGGACCCAGCCAGGACGTGGCTCTCCCAGCCTCCCTTCCCCACATTTCAGCAACACTGCTAGCCACCCTTCCTGTCCCTGCCATCCTCCCCTTGGACCACCTTCCTTGCCCATCCATGGTTGGCTCGGCCTTTCAAGATGGCACAGATGTCACCCTTCTATGATGACAACGAGATCAATCCCATTTTTTTAGGCTCCTCCCCTCTCCCTGTGTCCACCTTGAATCATAATTGCTGGGGTCCAAATGGGTTTTGCCCCCTGGGGTAGGGACAAGGTCTGCTTGTCTGGCACCCGTGAGGGCCAGTAGCCTCAGTGAGTGCTCCTGGGCTGGTGACAGGGTGCCTTCCACGGAGCTCCCAGGTTCAAGGGGAACATGTAGGCATTCTCGCGTCCACATCTGTCCCTTCCACGCCCACATAGCTGACTTTGGAGAGCTCAGGAAGGAAGCAGGAGCAATCAGCAGAGAAGCACGAGGGCTTTCTTCCCTTCTCCTCTCTGGAGATTTCCCAGAGGGCAGCTGCATCCTCTCTCGTTTTAGAACAAAAAGATGTGATTGTGGCCAAATTTAGAAAATAACCAAAAATTAAAATAAAATACAACCCATATTTTAAAATCCATTCCGACAGCTCCACCCCACTCAAAGGAGTGTCTCTTTGCAGCCATGTGGGTGAGGGACCAGCAGGAGAAGCAGCAATAATGCGGGCTGGATGTCACAGGCATGGGAGGCTGCTGGGGAGCAGAGGGTCTTCCCCCCAAAGACACACAAGCCTGCCCCACCAGCATGTGGGTGGGATGGGGAGACCCCCAGGGAAGGTGGGGCCGGACATGGGGCAAAAGCACCCCAACTCAAGGAAGCATCTTCTTGGCTTCTTATTTCTGCCAATAGCTGGGGAGGAAAGATGCTTCTGTAAGCCACCTCAGAGAACCTCAGAGACCAACCACAGTGAATGGGCCCCTCCTTGCAAAATGCTACTTTTAGCACATTTTTCTGCTGTTTTATGGGGAACAGAGGGAAACCCAGGGAACCAAACAAACAGTGTCACCCACCTCATATAATAATCACAGCAACCAGGTACTGGGGAAGTACTATATGCTAGGAGCTGAGCTAGAAGGTTGATTGGTTGTTTTTTGTTTTTAAACACTGTTGCCAGGTGAGACAGATGAAAGACATGAATTTGTCAGGAACAACCACAGAAGCTTGAATTGCATGTATAGTGTTCAATAAGCAGCTTTAGTAAGGTTGCCAGGAAAGCTACTGTGTCCTCTGGATATATTAATAAAGATAAAGAAGCCAGATGAAGGGAGGTGATAATCTTCTGAACTCAGTTCCCATCAGCCCAAATAAGACTGGTAATCGCTGAGCCTCAGTTTCTTCCCCTATAAATTGGAGCTAAAAGATATCTCCTTAGAAAGGTTGTTGTAAAGATTAAATGAAGAAATGTATGAAAAGCAACAAGCGCAATATCTTGCTAGCAGTACACACTTAATAAATGGCGAGCATACTTATAATGATAAACCCTGGCATTTAAAAATGGACTTTAGGTTTTCTCTCAGAGGTGAGAAGAATCTGTGGATACATATTGTCTTCACCCACCTGAACCCTGGTAGGGGCAGAGGAAGGAGACTAATTTTGCATTTCCCTGAAGGACAGGACCACGTTCATTTGGCAAAAGCTAACACTGAGCCAGTTCCAACCCAGTAAAAGGGATGGTGGTAACAAAAAAAGAACTGGAAGGAAATCGTTCCAAATGGTGCTGTCTCTGGGTAGTGAGAATTTAAGTGATTTTTTTAGATTCTTGCATAGTTCCTAAATTTTCAGCTAAGCGTATATCTTTCTAATAACCTGGAAAAAGGGAAGCGCTGGGGGGAAGAGACAGTGTGTGTCAGGTATAAGAGAGTAGAAAAGGGAATCTTGACTTCTTTTGAGATTCTACAAAATCTGAATCTCATTTCAAGGCCACGAAAACCTGAACTCCTTTCCCAGCAGAGGCCATGCAGCAGGGGAACGCCCTCCTTGCACTGGCCACCCTTGCCTTCACCCTCAGGGACAGAGAGCAGAGAGCTGAGGAAGTACCACTGAGTCTGGCTCTGGCTCCTGGAGCACAGGGACCAAAGGCTCTAAGGGAAGGTCTCAGATGCTGGAGAGGTGGGGAGGGAGCCCTGCACGGAAGCATTAGGGTCGGCCAGGTCTCCCTCGCAGTTGTAAGTCACTATGGGATTGTGGTAGGGTGGAGCCTCAGAGAATAGCCTGAGTTGGATCTAAAAGGCAGGTGAGCAAGTGCTGGTGATGGGACAGACCTCAGAACCGACAGCAACAGATGTGGGTTTTGGCCCCAGTCTCATCTCCCGTTGCTGTGTGATGCAGGCTAAGCCCCTCCCCTCCCTGGACCCTGGGGTCCCCATCTACAGTTTCAAGAGGCTGGACACAATGGGTTCTAAGCTGTTTTCCAACTCAGGATTGGCAGCTGGAAGCTGCAGGCTCTTGGCCTTACTTTCTCAAAGTCTCCACGGTCCAGTGGACCTCAGAAAGTCTTTCAACCCCTGTTCTACGCCTGCCTTTAATAAAGCCACATCTGGAGTATATCTCCTCTGATCCCTGTTTTGTCCAGTTCTTCACAGCTGGATCCCCATAAATCAATTTGTTCTGCAGACGAGTTCCCAGAACTGTCCAGAATCTTACCCAGAGAGGGCAGTTTTATTTCCCTTCAGCTTCTGGTTCCAAAAGGAGTTTGCTGAGCCCATTCCTTGTTAGCGCAGTCTCCCCAGGTCTCCCCAGTCCCATGGCCTGCTGGGTTTTGCAGAGTGGCCCAGGCTCACATTCCCATCCCATACCTGTGGACACAGATCAACCAGCCTGGGGCCCCCTTCCCAGCCGCTCTTAGGAAGTCGTGCTCTCACTGGACAGTGAGCAGACTGGACTAAAATGACCCGCCCCCCAGTCCCTTGGAGTTCTTGAGTTCACATTTTTCCTACAGATGAATAATTACTAGATGTGACAAGTTGAAAAGTTAACTTCTCTACAGGCCTCCAAGGACTTTTGCTCATTTGTAAAGCCACAAGGCAGAAAACAACACAGAATCTGACTTATATGAAGAGCAACCGTTCCACAGGCAGAGGTCTGAGATACCCATTTCTGATGGCTGCCCTGGCACCCAGGAGATCTCGGAATATGGGCAACTCTGAATCTTGGGCCAGTAAGTGGACCCTGAGCACCGGTTCTGCTGGATGCTCTAGGCTCCCAGCTTTGCCCTCCTCATCTCACATAATGTCCACGACCCTCTTAGAGTGATGTACTAGCACTGCCTCTGTCTTACGGATGAGGACTTGTAGTCCAGAGGGGTCAGGTCACTTGCTCAATGTCACACAGCTAGCGAGTGACCCATCAGAATTTATATCCAGATCTGTCCTTCCACAAATTCCAACCTCTTTTAAATCTGGCCTGCTAAAAAAAGCCAAATCTAGGTCCCTAATTATTCCCCTACTAACAAGAGCTTGGACTGTTAGGGAGTGCAATTCTCCATTTGAGAGAACTTTTAAAAGATAATTTTTACCAAATGTACTCGGTTAGCTTGAGTACATGTACTTTGCTTTAAAAGCCTAACAGCCCTCAAGGTTTATAATAAAATCCACAGTCCCTTGCCCCACCCATCCCCACCCCATCCAGATCTGGCTCCCAAGAGAGCCTCTATGCAGCATTTCAAGGTTTTTCTTCCAGTATTTGCACCTGTATCTCAAATAATATATCAGCCCTCCTTTCCTCATGATTTTTCTGTTTTAGATCATTATTGATAATGTTGCTACACACACGCACACATAATGTGCATGCACACACACGCACTGCCCCTCCCTGCCCCACATCTCCCCTCAGGTCATTTTATTGTTCTCAGGGCATCTGGGGCAGCCTAAGCAACTATCCTAGACCTCTCTGCAGCAATGGAGAATGGAGTCTTAGCTTTGGGTTAAATGGAACAGATTTAATGAAAACATCTCTCTTCCCTGCTCCCAGAACTCCAGTGAAAACCACATCCTGTAAGAATGGTTTGAAGAAATGAGGCTGGCTGGCCTCGAGCAGAGAAGACTCAGATGCGTCTTCTCTCTCCTTGAATCTCTGAGGGGCAGAGAGAGCAAACACACTGGGTGGCCTCCTAGGGGATCCAGAGCAATACGGGAAACTCCAGGGAGACAGCTTTCAGATTCATGAGCCATTCAAGAACAAAACAGACCCCCTGAAAAGGGAGAAGCCTCACTCCCAATGGCAGTGGACAAGTTAGGGTTGCTGACCACAGACTGGGGACCAGGAGGGAGCGAGTTGCACATATGCCTCCTAAAGTCCCTTCAAATCCCATAACCCAGTAGTTTACCTCCTTTTTTGACAGTTGGCAATGAGACTCCTGTGCTCCTTCACAATCACTCTCGAGTTAATAACCAGAGCTGCCCAACAGACACACCCTTCTGGCAATTTCTTTTTGGGATAAAAAGAAATTACTGTCTTAATTCTAATGAGCAATCAGTTCCACTGACCCTTGCCTTGTAAAAGAAGGTTCAAGATGATTCACAGAAGAATCACGACACAGCAGATGGGACAAAACTCTCCATCCCATGAGTCTGAAGCTCTTTGAAGGCAGATCAGTGCTGGACGGAGCCATCGCAGTTGACCTGTGGGCCTACCCGCTCTGCTGGGACAATCTCAAGGGAGAAGCTGCAGAGGTACCTCCCAACCCTGCCTTCCCATTCCTGCCTCATCTGGAGGAGGGAAAGGGCGGGCTGTGCGTGTGGGCAAAAGGGCATAGTACCTGGACAGCTGCCCATGAAGGAGCAGGTCAGAACCCTCGGCCACTCTGCACTTGGGGCCCTGGCCCTGGTTCTGCTCCCAGACGTGGCGCTGTCGAAAGAAATGAGCTTGCCTGGACACACGCATCCCCCGTGACCTCCTGTGCTCTCCAAGCTGGACAGACTCAGTCATTCTCAGGCTATAAATGGCAGTATGGTGAAACTGGATCAAGAGTCAAGGGGTGCAGGGGGCAGGGCTACGGGCTGCAGACTCGTGCTGGTGGTCCCCCGCCCTCCAGGAGGCAGAGGGACGACGGAACCCTTATCACGGAGCTCTGGCGTAAGACCATCTGCGTTCAGATCCCAGCACTGCCATCGACTAGCTGTGTGACCTTAGACAAGTTCTTTCCCCTCTATGAGGCTGTGTCCCCCGCTAAGGAGGCAAGGGTGGAGGGTGGGGAGGGAAGGACTAACACCTTCCTCACCGGGGGTTTTGAGAATTAAATTAGATCATTTACATGAATGCCCAGAGCACTGCCCAACTCACGGAATAATCATAATCATGATTATAATTATTATTATTATTAGCAGCAGCAACAGACAGGAGATAGGAATCCTCATCAGGGTGACTTCATAGGATCAAACACAATAAAACCCTTGAAAACAAAACTCTCAAGTTGTGTAGAAGTGTGAGAGATTTAGTGTGCAGCGCACTAACCCTCACAGACATCAGGAGACTGAGGAGGCCAGTATTTCCAACCCCACTTGTTAAATAAATATTGTGAGTCTGGTACGACAAGCCACGTGGCAAAGTCTTTAGAACTTTCTATCAAGATTAGTAACTCATTTTATTTTATAATTTAACAGAATATGACAAGGCCAATTTTTAAAGATACAATGTTTTTTAAAAAGAGTACCGGTTGAACACTTTAAAGAAAACACACCCAGGCCAAATTTAGACAATGGGTGACCAGACGGAATGACAGGGATCGACAGAGAAAATGCTGTCCCCTAACTTGCTATGTGACCTCGGGCAAACCCCTTCCCTCCCTGGCCTCAGTTTCCCCATCCGCTACAGTGGGCATGGGGTGCTCTCTGGATGCCTTCCAGCCCTGCCTCCTAGGGACCCATGATCTGGAGGATTGTTTAGACCAACAGACTTGGCCTCAGCGAAAGTCATGTTACATTTCCTGAGCTGACGACACCATCTGGCGTGTGTGTGAGGGTAACACACTGGTGGCTGGCCGACCTGGAGCTTTCTTCTCTTCTTTTTCTCACTTGAATATCTGGCTACTCAAAGTATGGCCCTCAGACCAGCAGCCCCAGTATCAGCTGGGAACCCGTGAGAAATGCAGGCTCTGGGGGCCCACCCAGACCTACTAAACATGCATGCCTCTTAATAACATGCCAGGTAATCCTGGGCATGGCCAAGTATGAAGAGCACTGCTTTCCTAGGAGGGAATAAGGAAGCTGGTTGGTGCATGTAATCTAAGTTTAACACATACTCGACCTGTAAAGAAATTCAAAATTAACTCCTATAAATAAAACAAGTCCTTCCCAGCTGATATCTAAGGAGCTATCATGTGATGAAGATTTCATTTCTTGGGAATTTTTACAAGTTTTGAACCTATTTTTTAAAAAAAGATTTTATTTATATATTTGAGATAGAACAAGTGTGTGAGAGTACAAGCCGGGGAGGGGCCGAGGAAGTGGAAGAAGCAGCTAGCTCCCTGCTGGGCAGGGAGCCTGATTCGAGCCTTGATCTCAGGACCCTGGGATCACACCTGAGCTGAAGGCAGACACTTAATTGAGCTACACAGGTGCCCCCAAAAGGAACCTTCTTGAATGATAAGTAGGCCTCTGATCACAAGAATGGCACCCCTGAACTTGATTTTCAGATGTCCTATATTATCCACATTATCATTGGGGTACTAATCACACTGAGAAGCATGCTTCCAGAAATTCAACATGAACTCTGTCACTCTGAGCTCCCAGAGGCCATCCTCAGTCCTAGCTACCTGACCCTATCACAAAGTGGTAGCTGACTTCTTTAGAGCCTACTGAAGAATCTCTCAGCAGATGACCTCTAGGGGCTTAAGATCTCAGTCCTGTGACCACAAAGACCCAAATTCTTCCCACAAACAGTGGGTTTAGAAGAAGACCCCAGGCCTCGGAAGAGACAGCAACTCCACAGACACCTTGATTTGAGCCCACAAGCTCAGAGAACCCAGCCAGGTGATGCCCAGGCTAATGACCCACAGTGTAAGCCATTAAGTTTGTGGTGATTTGTTACACAGCAATAGGAAGATAATACAGATGCTGTTGTAACAAATACCTAGCATGGGTGAATGGCTCTGGCAATGAACAGGAGGACAAAACTGGAGGGATTTTGCAGAACATGATAGGAAAGGCTAAACTTCCTTGAACAGATTGTAGAAATATGGATGTTGAGGACACTGCTGGTGAAGCATTAGAAGGATTGATTAGAAGAGAGAGTGAGGGCCGTGTTATTGGAAACAGGAGTGAGGGGACCCTTGTTATATGTGCAGAAAGTTTAGCGAAACTACCCACAGTTATGTCAAATTGCTAAGGGGTGAACCTGTTACATAGCGAAGATTTCCAGGCAGTCCTGAAGGTGCTGCCTGCTCTCTTCCTGCCACTCAGAGTAGAATCCAAGAGGAGACAGATAACTAGAGTTACATGAAAATTAAGTAGGACTAAATGATTTAGAAAATTCTCTGCCTCTCCAGATGGCAAAAGATGCTAAAGCTCAGAAGGGCTACTGAACATGTGGACCAGAGAGAAGGCCTAATGTGTGACCACACTACCTCTTGTTAGAATCTCAAAGCAATTGAAAGATCAGCATGTTCAGCCACACTGAGGGCCCTTTCAAGAGATTATGGGTGTGGGCAACTCAAAGGTCTTCTCAACTGAGCCAGGGGTGCCTAGGAAGGTTGTGGAGGAAAAGAGAAGTCTGTGGATGTGGCTTCTGTCTAGTGGAGTGAAAAGCAGTGAACTCATACAAGATGTCCAAAGTTCTCAAGAAAGTTATTTCAGCAGAAATCCTGCCAGCTTGGACTAAAAAGGGACAGTAAGAATACAAAATGAGACTCTTGGACCCCCCAAATTCCACTGGGGGAGCAGTTTGATAAAACTATTCAGTTGCAACCATGTTACCTTTCATAAAAAAAGGAAAGAGGGCAAGAGTTAGGGAGCTGTGTGCCCCGAAGAAAGAGGCAAGAGTTCCAGAGGATTCTCTCCAAGTCTTGAAACTGAATCCAGAGAAGTGAAACATTTACCTGGCTAATTTTAAAAGTGTTATAGACCCATGGCTCCTTCTGACCTTCATTTCACCCTGTCTGAGATGGAATGCCTGTAACCATTATCCTGTGCCTCCCCCTTGCCGTATGCACAGCGGAGAACCTGTCCCCTTGGCTTCCCAGGCCCATGGGTGGAGGAGAACTGTGTCCTGGCCGCTGCCCTGCTAGGGGACACCCAGAGCTTCATCTGGACCGGGACCTGACTTAGGTTTTGGACTTTCAGCTGATGAGATTTACATACAGATGATGCAATTTTGGACTGTGAACTCATACTGTAGTGAGATGAGACTCAGAAACCCAGGGAGGGAGTAAATGTATTTTTCACGGGGAAGGGACATAAACTACTTGGGGACCAGAGGGCGGGCTGTGGTAGACAGAATGCTTAGAACAAGCTCCAAGTTTCCTGCCTCCTGGTGAACGTGCTCTGGGTAGTCTCCTCCCCACTCCTGGAGTGGGGGCAGGAACTGGGAACGTGATGGGACACCGCTGCACTGGAGAAATTGTGCGGATACAATTTATGTCTTGAATCAGATGACTCTTGAGTTTGGAGATTATCCTGGGTCAACCTGACCTAATCAAGTGAGCCCTAAAAAGAGCTAAGAATCAGCAACAGGCACTCTCCCACTGGCCTTCAAGAAGCAAACTATTGTATTGTGGAGAGGGCCAGACAGCAGGGAGCAGAAAGGGACCTTTTAGAGCTGAGGTCCTCTGTTCTGTGGCCCCAGGGAATTGAAGTCCACCAACAACTAGGGAGCTTGGAGGAGGGCCCGAGGCTCAGAGGAGATCACAGCCAAGGGGGGCCCCTCAACTGCAGCCTTGGGAGCCCCTGAGCAGACTCTAGTCAAGTGATGCCCCAAGTCAGACCTACAAAAACTGTAAGATAATGTCTTTAATGTTTTAAGCCGCTACGGTACAAAGACTTCAATGCAGTTATTACAAATATATTCAAAGAAATTTTTAAAACTATATTCAAAGAACTAAAGGAAAATGTGCTTGAAAAAGTGAGTCAAATTTCAAACACAGAAACGGGTACTATGAAAAAGAACCAAATGGCTATTTAGAGGTGAGAAGTATAATAACCAAAATAAAATGACTATAAGCTCAGGAGCAGGTTTGAGATGGAAGAGGAAGACGAATGAACTAAAAGAAGACAGACTTTATCCAATTTGCAGGATAGAGGGGCAGAAAAAAAAAATAATGAAGAAATGACGGCTACAGAACTTCAAAACATTACATTCCCCAAAGCTCAACAAATCCTAAGTATGATAAACATAGACCACATCTAGACTTAAACTGCTAAAACTCAAGAAGAGAAAGAGAATTTAAGGTCTAAGAGAAAAATCTTAGAAGCGCAAGAGAAAAACAGCTCATCACACACAGCGACCAAATGATTACCAGATGAGCTCTGACTCAAAGGTGACACTAAGGTGGTGTGATCTCAAAATCACGGTGGGTGCTGAAGGTGGCGGTGGGGGGGTGAGGGGCGAGGGGTGGGTTGGTGGGGGGCGTCCCAGTCAATTAGCATTCTCCATCCAACCAGACTATCTTCCAAAAAACTCAAGGTAGAATAGAAACATTCCTAAATAGGGCGCCTGGGTGGCTCAGTGGGTTAAAGCCTCTGCCTTTGGCTCAGGTCATGATCTCAGGGTCCTGGGATCGAGGCCCACATCGGGCTCTCTGCTCAGCAGGGAGCCTGTTTCCTCCACTCTCTCTGCCTGCCTCTCTGCCTGCTTATGATCTCTCTATTTGTCAAATAAATAAAATCTTAAAAAAAAAGAAACATTCCTAAATAAACAAAAACAGATGGTGTTGCTAACAGATCCATCCTAGAGGAAATACCAAAAAGTCTTTATGCTGAAAGCAAATGACACCACAGGGGACTCAGAGTCACAGGACGTAATGAACAGCGTGGAAATGATGCAGACATGGGTAAATATAGCAGACTGTGCGTGGAACACACACACACACACACATACACATCTATATATGTTTTTTCTCTTCTCTTACTTTAAATTATTTTAGTTACTTAAAGGGTAACAATTACACTAGTTTAAGTTCATAACATATATGTACATCTATAGTAGTCCAGAGAGAAGGTAGGAAAGAGAGCTACACTAATATAAATTTGCCAAGTTTTACTGGCGTTCACTCCCTACTTTGCTGAAGAAGATGGTGATAAATTCAGGAAGCATACTGTAATCCTTAGGGTAACTAAAAAATGCAGCTAAGAAATGAACATTCTTTTTTTTTTTTTTTTTAAAGATTTTATTTATTTGACAGAAAGAAACACAGCCAGAGAGGGAACACAAGCAGGGGGAGTGAGAGAGGGAGAAGCAGGCTTCCCGCCGAGCAGGGAGCCCGATGTGGGACTCGATCCAGGGTCTCCAGGATCACGACCTAAGCCGAAGGCAGTCGCTTAACCAGCTGAGCCACCCAGGCGCCCCAGAAATGAACATTCTTAAGGACATTCTTATCCCCGTGACACAGATGAGGAACTAAGCCCTGGAAGGTGGGAATGTCTTACAACAGCTTAGCCGAGGCCGGGCCCAGACTCCTGGCTCCGCGCCCCAGGACTGAGCCCTGGGTGGAGACACCCAGGCTCAGAAGGGGAGTGGTGCTCACAATGTAAATTGCCTCCCAGTCTGTAAAAACATTTCCCTGAACACCCTAGAAAAGATCTTACTAGTTTTCTACTCTATAAATGACGTCAGTTGACAGCGGGAGTAAGAGGGATGACTCTCAAGCCAACCGGATGGATGCTGGAGCCCAGTGAACTCACACAAATGCATGAGTAGCCTCCTTGGGCTCTTTAAGGATTTGGTCAGCATCCATTTCACACCTGCCTGATTGTCTTCTCATGCCCTGGGGAGGGCTGACACCCTGTCATCCAGCTCAGACAGACACAGAAAGGGTAAAAGATGCAGAACATAACATTTCTTACTTTGACCACGTACAAGAGAACTGAGCTGCGCTGCAAGGAGTTCGTACCATAGTCCCGCCTGCTGATGGGCTAATTTCATAAAGATAAAATAACTAAGTTACTTAATATTTTTAAAAGAACACCCGCTGATGTTTCTTGTGCTTCACATATTATGACGTATTATTTATGAAACTAGAAATTTAATGAGCCCGTGCTGCATGCCAGGGACTGACCTAAGCCCACATCTGTTCTGTTATTTCATTCTCGTGACTCCCCTCTGTGCTTGGTTTCCTTATTCTCATTCTACAGAAAAAGAAACTAAAGTTCAGAATGGCATCAGACTGATGCTAGCTAGGTCAGTTGGAGTTGTTCTGGGTGCTTATCAACACAATGTTCCTAGTGTCCATCTGTCTGCACTGAGAAAAACCAACCCAATGTTTGAGGTGTTGTCAGTTTACGTATCATGAGTCTGATTTCCACGCAACTAAACGCCTGGTGATCCTTGCAAACACCAAAAATAGAATCCTCGCCCTCTTGCTAGGGATTATAATAGAAAGGCACGACCATAAAACACACATCGTGATAGAAAAATATTTAAAGGTTTTAATTCTCTGAACACCAAGAGTTAACAATTTATGATTACCCTTTGAAAATAGGGTATATAGGAGCAATTTTGAAGTTTTCAAAATCAGTACAAAGCTTATTAAATCCAACAACACCTTCACAGGTTGTAAAGTGACTTCCTTATCAAAGGACAGCAGCCAGCTTGGGGGTCAGTCTGTCGCTGGGCTCGGCTAAGTCTCTGTCGGGCAGAGTCCAGGGCCTTCCCGCTCCCTCCGTGAGCTCCTCGAACAGCGACACTTCATCCCATGTGTTCCCTGAAGAACCATTTCTGATGTTCCGAGTCGGTGCAGTCCCGCAAGAGGGGCACGAAACTGTCACTGAATGCCTTCCTCTCAGCCTGAACGCATTTCTTGGACTGTGCGTGAAATAAAGAACCACCCTACAAGAGATAATAAAGTATTTAGGAGAAACACAAATAATTCCCCAGAAGGTAACTTTCCTTACAATGTGTTCGTAAGAGCTCAGGTGATTTTGATCATTTCAGAAGCATTTCCTGAATGCTCAGTATCTGCCCTGTGCTAAGGCGACGGGGTGCTGTGCGTGCGCACGGAGGGCCAGGTGCCTACCCCTGTGGCAGGTGCCCCTGTCCCTGCAAGCTCCGCACCAGGGTCCCTAACTCCAGTGTCAGGGCTAGTGGTGCCACCTGCTGGCCGCTCTGGGGATCTGTCAGACCCCTGTCTCCTCCCTAGTGCTATTCTCTCCCTTCAGGGACATCAGGGTCAAAGATACCTTGTTAACCTCTTCCACTTCCCTCAGGTCAACTAATTTCATCCCTGGTGATCTCTTTCTCTTAGGTTTGTAAATTCATACTCAGGAACCTTGGCTGTAATCTCAGCTCAGCCAGAGAACAGCTGGCTGAGGGGTAAGTCACCTGTGAGGACATGGGTTCTATGGCACCATGCCTATATCCCCAGCCCCGAAGATCACGGTCCTCTTTAATGCCTCCCCCTTCTCTTCTTTTTCCCAACTGTTTCTGAGTTAACTCAGTAAGGCTCTCCCCGGGTCCTGGAGTTTGTTTCTGCCCCCAGCTCTCAGTTGTAAGCTCCACACCCCCCAGGGAACTTCATTATGGCTGCAGACCAAATGGGCGGAGGGACATACCTGTTCTAGGGAAAGAGAAACCTTGGAAATAGAATTATATACAGAAGAATCTCAAAAATATTAACTTTTAAAACCTGTAGGAGAGCTCCCAAGCCATGCCTGAGCAGGAAAGGAAATGATTAAATGCAGCCACCTTCTCCTACCCCTTCTAAGGAAACTTATTTCTCCTTAAATGGTCACTGAAATTTAAGATAAAATATTAATGACATTTCTAACCCATTTTATGATTTCTCGCCTGCATGACTCCCATTAGAAGAAAGAAAAGAGGAGATGGGGGCGGGCACTGCAGAGAACCACACACCGGGGGGTGTCTTCCCTCTGATCTTTTATATCAGATGGATAGCACCACAGCGCAAGGCTTGTCCCTGGAGCCTCCAGATTTCACTGCAAATCATAATATCGGCTACAGGAAAATGGACCCCACCTTCTAATCATTCCTAGAATTAACCCATTTATAAGCAACAGAAACCAATCTTTCCATTCCTGGGGCCAGGCTGGATATGAAAGCTTCCTAGGGAGATAAAAGAGAACTAATTTATTTTTCTTTTGAATTATTTTCTTTGGATTTATTCCTCCAAGTGCTTTTTCCAGAGTCAAAGGATTTGACAGATTCCTGGGTCCCGCTGCCGCTGTGTGGTGGGGCTAGTACCTTTCAGGCCTGAAATGATACCCAGTTGAAGTCCATAGTAACTATTCTGATGGACAGCCAGCTCCCTCCAAGGGGTGTTTTCTTGGCATTTTCTTATCCTGCACGTAACAAGTGATCTCTATAAAGCCTCACAGTTTCCAAGGACTATTTCTGCCACACATCTAGTCCGCTGTTACTGTTCCCATTCTATAGCTGGGAAAAGGAGGCTTAAAGACATAGAGTAGCTTCTACCTGGGTTTAACCTCACATCCTTACACTTTGGCTATTTGTTCCACTCACTTAAATCCCATTTCATCTTCGACTGTGTTTGCGACAGCTCCTCTTTCCATGGCCATGGCCACAGATCAAGGGAGGGTGGGACGACAGCAGGGGAGCCGCAGGGCGACTGATGCTGGATGCTGATGCTGGATGCCGGAGCCCCACCACACTGCCAGCAGCTCCCCTGGTCTCCTGTACGTGGCTGCACCCCTGAGACCAGCGGGGAGCTCTCCTACTCGCTCCTTGGCAGCCCATGGACAGACAGCAAGGTAGGCAAGAAACAGCTCATTTACCTCCTGCAAGGTGAACTTCTGATTCTCCGGGGCAGTGTCCTGGCAGAGATGCATGGTGAGGATATCTGTCCCTGCCTCCACGGCGATGCAGGCCTCTGGCTGGTGGGTGTTATAGCGTATTTCCTTCTGGGATGTGTACTCAAAAAACTAAAAACGGAACAGCCAATGTGCACCAGTTACTCTCTGATGTGGAAAGAGGGAAATCGCTGGATGAGAACCTGGGGAGACTCCAGGTTAGAAGAAACTCAAATCCCACCTCTTCGTCCCCAGGTGTCAGACACCTCATCTCCTCCCTCCTCCATGGCCCCGCTCTGCTGGTGTATCCGCCTGCTTGGGCTGGGATCCTGGCCCAGCCACAGACCTTCCTGGCCTCCACCTGCCCAGCCTGAAGCCAGCATGTCCGCCAGACAGCCCTGCCCAGGCCCCCCCATAATTGCTCGAAACATATCTTTGTGTGGCACCATGCATCAAAACATGTAATTCTATTTAAGCATTAATTCTACAGAAGTCATCTGAAATGCAGATCTGTTTTTTCGCTTTTTTTTCCTGACAAGAAGTTAGCAGCAGGGTCACTTACAATTGCAAAGATAGGCAGGCAGGACTCGGTTATAACTAAATAGTAATATAGCCACACAAAGGATTATCAAGAGGCCCTTAGGAAGGATATTCTAAAAGGATGTCTAGTTACACAAGTATGATGAGGTAAGTGGAAATAATGGGATAGAAACCATACAGACATTATGATAATAACTATGTCGAACAATAATCCAAAGGCCTTGCATACAAAAAGATGGAAAGTCAATATATCTTCATTCTAATGGTGGTTGCTGGGGCCTGTCATTCACTTACTGCTTCTGGGGGGTTTTTTTTGGTGTGTTTTTCAAATGTTCTACAATAAGCATATATGACCTAGATCGTGCAAAAAATATCAAATGTTTTAATTTTTATTTTTATTTTTTACTCCGTTTTTTTTATTTTTTATTTTTATTGTTACTTAAGTTTTTTATTTTCCAGTGTTCCAAGATTCGTTCCCCATTCCCCACACCCAGTGCTCCACGCTTTAGGTGTCCCCAGTACCCACCACCAGGCTCTCCCATCCCCCTACCCTCCTCCCTCCAAGTCCCTCAGTTTGTTTCTGTGTCCAAGGTCTCTGTTTCATTTCTCTCCCTGGATTACCCTACTTCCCATTTACTTTCCTTCTCCCACTGTCCTCCAGGTTACCCCTTTACTCCGATTTTTATTACCAAATGTTTCCTTTTTGAAAAACAGAGACACTCATACCAATAGTCCCTTGAGCACAGAGCTTCCTGTTGCCTGCTGTGCCCGGGCCCTAGAATGTCAAGCTAGAGAGAAGCAGCACCTACCTGGTTCTGGCCCATTCCATGACAGAGGTATAGAAGGACCTGGTGTCCCACAATCTGGTTTTCATTGGGAGGGTTATAGTCAAAGCAGTAATCTTTCAGTCCTTTGTTCTGGAGCTAAATAAAACAGAAAGGTGGCATTTGGGTCCAGATTGAAATGCAACAACAGATCCCACCCAAGGCTCTGAGGGTAACGACTCCATTAGAGAAGAGTGTCGGCCTCAAGAACTGGACTCAATGGTAAGGGCCCCTTATGTTTTGAGTTCTGAAAGTGCTTTCGCATTCTGTACCACAGGCAAGAAGCATAACCCCTGTTTTAAGATGATAAATCTGAGTTGCAGACAATTTAGCTCTTTATGGCCTGAAAGCTCATCTCTCTCCAGTTCTCATTAGTGTAGCCTTATTACTGCACTAGTCCAAGCATAGCTGAGTTGTTGCCTCATACCTGTACCAAGACCTTCTGAATAAATGCATCTGCAAAAAAGATACCCCAGTTGAGAGACTCACCAGTCCCCAGATTAGAAGTCCACCGTTCTAGACTACAAGAACAGCACAGTACAGAGCCAAAGACTTGCCCAAGGCCATGTATGTGGAGACACCTGAGTCTGGATCCAGGACCTCAGCTCCAAATCCAGTGCTCTCTCCATCACTCAATGCTGTCTATCTAATGTCATCTCTAATGTACCTCTTAGATCTAAAACCCTTCAAACATTCTAAGAGCAAAAAAAACATGCTCCCTTTTCCCTTTCAGGAGCTTCTAGGGAAAGACACACACCTTTCCAAATCCCTTTATGGAGTGTTCAAAGACGCCTCAATGAGCTTCTTGTGAACCCCACTCCTGCCCTGGCCCTTGGCCACCCTTGACTAGGCTATTTCTGAAGACAAGACTCAGCCATATAGAAAGAAGTTTCCATAATCCACCAGTTCACAAGGCACAGACTTCCATGTTCTTGGACTCTCTTTGCTTTGTGAAGGAATCTGGGAACAGGCGATGTTTAGAACAATCAGAGCATCTTAGGTTTGGAAGGAATCAAATGTCATCTGGCCATGTCTTGACCACCAAAGGACCTCAAATGGACCTCAAATGAACTCCCAATGCCCAGAAAGCTTTGACAGAAACTACAAAAATACTAAAGGAGAGGTGGGAACCTCTAAAGATTAAAACTGAGATTAACTAAGCTAGCTGTATCAAGTTGGTGAGACATAGAAAAAATGACATTAAATGACTTTAGAACATTCCATGTTTTTTTTAAGAATATCCCATACTTGATTATATTTCCTTAGTGAACTATATTTGATAAACAGATCTGCAAAGAAATCTTAAACCTCATTCAGTATCACACTGTCAGTGGTAATGGTGTGTTATTATTTTGAAAGTACTTTAAATTTCAAGATAAAGCAAATAAGTAATATGTGAATATTTTTTGGAAACTAAGATTTCCTGTGTAAGAAAAAAGGAATACAAGTATCAGGGCACCTGGGTGGCTCAGTCATTAAGCATCTGCCTTCGGTTCAGGTCATGATGCCGGGGTCCTGGGAGGCAGCCCGGTGCTGGGCTCCCTGCTCAGTGGGGAGTTGGCTTCTCCCTCTCCCTTTGCCCCTCCCCCTGCTTATGTACACATGTGCTCTCTCTCTGTCAAATAAATAAATTAAATCATAAAAGAAAAAAGAAAAAAAAATATAAGTATAATATCAAAGAAGAAAAAATCCTATAAGACTACATTTGAATTTGAGGTACCATATGAGCTCATGATTTGTTTCTCAAAAATACGCATTTCCTTTCTCTGCCCACTGAAAAGCTATAGTGCTGTGCTGTCCCACATGGTAGCCACAGGTGGTGTGTGGCCACAGGGCACCTGACGTGGGGTCAAGCCCACACTGAGACATGCTGGAAGGATGAGATACACGGCAGACTGCAAGCCTCAGTATGAAAGGAAGTGCTAATGTTAATATTGGGGATATACTGAAATAAAATATATTATAAACTTCACTTGCTCCTTTTTCTGTTGTGGCGCGTGCCGCAGACACAAAGACCACCCCCCGCACCCAGACTGTGGGCTCTAACCACTGATCCCCACGGAAAGGCTCGGGGCTTCCTAGAGGGATGGCAGATGTAGAAGATGACCGTGACCAGAAACAAGGAGGCGATCACACCAACAGAAGAGGTCAAGATCCTAGCTGAAGATGGGCCAGCTGAACAGTTAAAACACACACACACACACACACACACACACACACACACACACCCCAGACTAATTGAAGCACATTGGCCATATAAAAACCCATTGGTTTACAACGATGCTCAAGAAAAGAAAAAAACAAAAAGCCAATGAGCCAACAAACAAACAAAAACAACCTATTCTGCCCAACTGGAGGAAACTGGAGTGCCAACTCTTACCCTGAGGACAGGCAAATAAAAAGAAAGATTTAAAAATGTATTAGCCTTTTCTGAATGATCTCTACATTTCCTGGATACCAAACTGTCCTGGTTAATGAGGGAAGACTGCAGAACTTCCTTGCAGAACAAGTTCAGCTAATGGTGCAGAAGGAATGAAAGCACTAGAAAAAGCCCCGTTTGGCAATGCCATTTGAGATACGGGTCTAGGGCTCGCTTGAGCAGCACATATGCTAAAATTAGAACGATGTGCAGAAGATCAGTGTGGCCACTGCGTAAGGATGACATGCAAATTGGTGAAGCCTTCCATATTTAAAAAGAAATACGAGCCTAGGCAATGATTATCAACAGCCAGGAGAAACACGAGAGAGAAGGTTGAAGTGGCCCCTGACAGCGGCTGGTCCAGGAGAAGCTCCTTTGTCACTAGAGGCAGGAGACCAGAGGTGAGGTGCTCTCGCTGTGACGCAGTAGGAACTCAGAGCACACCCGGGAAGTGTCCTTGCCATATAAGGTCAATTCCCACTCCAATCAAACTTTTAGACCTCATTTCCAGTTTAAGAACAGTGGGTGAAAGAGGCACCATTTAAAAGACACCACAGAGAAACAATGAGGTAACTCCAAAGGTGAGACGCTCTCGGGGACAATGGATGCTGTTTTTCCCAACAGGTATCAGCAAATGGAGGGAAGAAAGGAAAGAGGTCTGCCTTAGCTCAAAGAGCCCTGGGAGGAAAGACATGGCCCCCCAACACAATGGGTGGACCAGGTTTGGATCCCAGCTGGAACAAGCCAACTACCCCAAGAAAGAGGTGAAAAATCGGGGGAATCTGATAAGGGCTTGATAGTAAAGGATATGAAGAAATGATTGCTCACCACATGGGGTGTGATAATGGTCTGTGGTCTGTGGTATCATATCCATGCAGACATGCAAGTGACCATGACCAGGACTGAAATGACATGATGCCTGGAGTGTGCCTGAGCAAAGAAAAACGTGAGAGGAGGGAGCAGAAGAGGCAGAAAGCAAGAGAGGCAAAATCACAATGATTCTAGATTCTTCGGGACATGGTTCCTTACACCTTCTCTCTGCTTGGACATTTTCACAATGAAAATTGAATTTAATGCATTAACGGCCTGCTCTGTATTTATTTTGTGTGTGTGATTATTTATTCAGTGTCCGTCTCCCTAACAGACAATACACTTCTCGAAGTTGGGAGAGTGGTTGTCCTTCCACCGTCAAACCCCCGATGCCCAGGGTGGTGCCCAGCACAGGGTAAATTCCATGTAAATATTAAAGTTGGGGTACTCTGAAAGTTATACATACTCTTCGGAAACACAAATATATGCTGGGTAAGTGAAAATTTCATCAGAAGAAGCAGAGATTTAGAAATAAACAACAGACTGCACATATCAGGGAGATAGTTGTTTATGGGGTTCACTTTTATTTTATTTTATTTTATTTTTAAAGATCTTATTTATTTGACAGAAACACAGCCAGAGAGGGAACACAAGCAAGGGGAGTGAGAGAGGGAGAAGCAGGCTTCCCACGGAGCAGGGAGCCCAATGTGGGACTCGATCCCGGGTCTCCGGGATCATGACCTGAGCCAAAGGCAGTCGCTCAACCAACTGAGCCACCCAGGCGCCCCACTTTTTTTTTTTCCGATGACTGAAGATGTGATTGGTTCTGATTTAGTTGACAGTTATGGAGAACTTATGTTCCATGCAATGTGCTTGCAAATTCTCTCCCTCTCTCTCTCTCACTCTTTTTAGTTTCAGGGGTAGAATCTGGTGATTCATCAGTCTTATATAACACCAGTGCTCATCACACCAGATGCTTTCCTTAATGTCCACCACCAGCTAGCTACCCCATCCCCTCACCCACCTCCTCTCCAGTAATCTTCAGTTTGTTTCTTCTAGTTCACCTCCCTTTCTGTTTTCATCTTGTTTTATTTTTCCTTCTCTTCTCCTATGTTCATCTGTTTTGTTTTTTAAGTTCCACATATGAGTGAAATTATATAATAATTGTCTTTCTCTGTTGGCTTACTTCAGCCTAATACCTTCTAGTTTCATCCACGTCACTGCATATGGCAAGATTTCATTCTTTTTGATGGCTGAGTAATATTCTTCTGTATATATATTCTACATCTTCTTTATCCATTCATCTGTCAATGGACATCTGGTCTCTTTGCATAGTTTGGCTACTGTGGACATTGCTACTCTAAATGCTGGAGCACACATGCCCCTTTGAATCACTATGTTTATATCCTTTGGATAAATACCTAGTAGTGCAACTGCTGGGTCAGACAGAGTTCTATTTTTAACTTTTTGAGGGACCTCCACACTGTTTTCCAGAGTGGCTGCACCCACTTGCATTCCCACCAACAGTGTAGGAGGGTTCCCCTTTCCCCGCATCCTCACTAACATCTTTTATTTCCTAGGATTTTGATGGATTCCTGTCTCACATTTAGGTCTTTCATCCAATTTGAGTTTATCTTTATGTATGGTGTAAGGAACAGTCTAGTTTCCTTCTTCTGCATGTGGTTGTCCAATTTTCCCAGCACCATTTGTTGAAGAGAATAGCTTTTCCCCATTGGATAGTCTTTCTTACTTTGTCAAAGATTAATTGACTATAGAATGTCCGGCTTTTTATTTATCAAAGACTTCCAGAATAGAACACAGGCACTTCAGACCAACATGACACAGAGGAGGAGACCTCCCTAAATTGCTGTTCTTCCTCCCAAAAGCCAAAGCCACTGGACATTTTAGTTGACTTCATCCCAGAAACATTTCTTTCAACTTCTTTAAAATAACAGAAGTGACTCATCTCCCTCCATTACCACCTTTATGAATCCTTGAGTAGGGAATTATTAACTGGTCCAGCCATTGAAGATTGAAGCAAGATGACACTGGACATGAAAAGCACTAAGTGAGCCTCAGTCTCCTCCTCTATAAAATGGGAGACTTATACTCACCAATTTGGAGGTGGCTTCTAGTACTGACATTCTGGACCCGAGGCCCAGACATGGAGAGAAAGAAAGCCAGTGCATGAATGCAGGAGGGGAGGGAGGGAGAGAAGACCAGCAGTCCCAATAATCCCCATAAAGGGGCCCTTCCGGGCCAGGATTTGTTGATCAGGAAACCCCCTGCCTGCCACAGGCCCACCCTGCTCACCATCCCGAAGAAGCCAGGCCGGTCTTCAGGCACGTGCAGTTCTGGGTACACGTTCTCCAAGAACCACCTGAAGTCCTTACACTGGAGCTTTGCACGGAGCTGCTTCCTCTCCGTCACATCCCCAAAGGGTTCCTGAGAAAACAGCAAAAACAGTGAGTCCCTACGGGTCATGTACTTCCTCTCAAAGCCCCATCTCCATGGATGCCCTCCTCCTCAACAGCATTTATTAAGCACCTCCTGTGTGCCAGGCCCCACACAGGCTCAGAGGGTCAGACCAGCCGAGTCCTGGGGCCACACTGGGTCCCGGGCCCCACACATCAGTGAGCATGTGATCACAGACCGGCGAACATGCATCAAGTCCATCTGCCATGAC
Organism: Spilogale gracilis; assembly: GCA_004023965.1. Taxonomy (NCBI): domain Eukaryota; kingdom Metazoa; phylum Chordata; class Mammalia; order Carnivora; family Mephitidae; genus Spilogale; species Spilogale gracilis. The sequence continues at coordinate 29,075 of PITA01000620.1, forward strand.
CTTCTGGATTATTGTTGATACCCGAGCACTCCCCAACACAGGTTACGTATCCTTGACGTAATCACACCCAAGACCTTATGTGCTCAACAAACACACCGACATCCAAATATATACTTAGAGCGGTGAGCGCAAAGCACCGCGATGATGAATACTGGTGGGAGGTTAGTTTTCTGGACCAGACCAATGATTAAGAACTTCCACATAACTAAATAAAAGCAAGTGTCTACTTAGCAAGACCCGAGGTGCAAAGCCGAGTGCTGACAGATTTTTACTTATTTTCCAGCAACTCTTTCTTTGATGAGTCACGGTGTCCTCCTCTTCAACCAAATACCCATTTTAACACTGGGCCCTGGGCATCCAGACAAAAAGCATACACTGTGGCCTTGTAACATGTTATTTTTTGGGAATCCTCGGGAAGAGGGAACTGGGGCTTCCAGACTGGGTAACGGGAAGGAGTAGATGTTTTCACCCTGCGGGATTGGGCAGGACAGAGGAAGCCACGACCTTGGAGCCCAGAAGCCGAGAGGAGCCAAGGTGGAGGAAGGTCGGACAGGTCCACAGGGCTGAGCAGAGCAGGGAAAGGGGTCCATGGGAGGGCACACACCCCAGGCCCAGCTCTGCCTGCAGCACCCACAAAGCCTTGGGCAAGCTCTCTGAGCTTCAGTTCTGTCATCTAAAAAATGAGAATTGCATAGCTATCCTGAAGGGCTGCTAAGGATTCAGAAGAAGACATTTTCCTCAAGTGGCCGGAATCGAGAGGTTTTAGAGCACACCTCGTCTTACAGGCAGCCTTCTGAGTTAATGCTGACGCAGGTGGGCACCCTGTCCCAGGGCCTGTAGAGAGCCGGCCAGTTCAGAGGCAGCGGGCCTACTTGCTGAAGTTTCTCTGGAACCCTGATGTCAGTACTTGTGGTGGCACACCTTCACCGTCACTTGCAAACATGCGCAGAGCGGTCGAAAATCGCAGTCACCCCGTGGGATGCTCCTGGCTGAGGTCACGTCTCAGTTCCCGCACTGACAACAAGTGCCCTGTTCAGGGTCTGCCCAGTGCCACATTTCCAGGTTTTGCCGCCCTGTATTGGTGACGTCACTGTTCAGAAGCCCCCCAAGCACCGTGCCCGAGGGCTGGCTAGCATTCCTAGGTGCAAGAAGGCTGCGTTGGGCCCGACAGAGAAAATATGTGGGTGAGATGGGCTTCATTCAGGCACATGTTACAGTGCTGTTGGCCATGATTCTGGTGTAAAGAATCGACAATATGTACTTTGTAATGTCTTTCAAGAGAAATACACATGAAACCAAGTTATGCATTGATCAGTTGGCAAAAACATCAGCCCACGGGAGGCATGAGGGAACCTAGCACCGCTGTTGCCCAGAAGCAGTGGTCAGTAGTCTGGAAATCAGGGCTGGTGATGACTGCACACACCATAATTACTGTGACTAATGAGAAGCAACTGTCAGTATTATTGTACGTGGAAGAATAAAGGTTTCCCATACTTGTATCATGGGTGCCCGCATTATTCTCTATTTCTGGAACCAGGTTCGCTAGGGTGGGGAGGCCAGAATCGGCTGTTTTTGTTTGGAGATGGCCAGCCAGGGGGTGCAGGTAGGCTGGGGAACTCACCAAGCGGGCATGTGGGTTGCGATGGTAGTAGAGCTCTTTAAATTCATCCATCCACACTTCAGCGGCTCGGACGCTGTTGGCCAGAGCCTTGTTGCGGGAGTAGGGAGCTTGCTTGGGGAAAACGTGGCCAACGTGTGAGCAGGGGTGTGTCTCCAGGGTCCCACCGCACTGCCAGATCTGTGCACAGAGCAGGGAGGAGGCTAGTGGTAAGCGGGGATCGGACTGCGGGTCCACAATGCCCACAGCCAGGAGGCTGGGCACACAGATGTCATGATGAACACTGCCAGGTCCTCGCCCTCCAGGGGACAGGAGGCCACCTCCCCAGCACATGCAGAACACAGTCAAAGAGCAAGAATATAGCCCCGAAGATGAACAAGCCATTGAAAGTGAGACCCTGCAGTCCATGCACCAAAGTTCATGCACTTGACCCACAGGAGTGGCCATAGTTGACCTCGCCGGGAACCCATTTACTTATCATGTAAAACATAGGCTCTTTACCTGGTCTCCTAGCCACAGAATATAGTAAAGTGGCAAGTAAGAAGAGAAGTTTGGAAGGGGGAAAGGAAGAGCTTCTAGAGGTAGGCAGAGCAGACTGACACCTAGGGAAGAGGCAGAAAGACCATTAAAAGCACACCCAACACCTCGCCAGGCTGACTTGTCTGAGAGCAGATGGCTGGGAACACCCCTCTGTCCCCAGGATGTGTGACCAGGCATAGGATCTGGTACTTAGAATGGGGGGGTGAGTCTTCAGGGAAGAGCCAATTCTTATAAACTCTTTTGAAGCAGGAAACCACATAAAACATTACTGAAATTTAAAATTTTCTATTAAAAAAGTACAGACATTGACATAATTTTTTGATACTTCAAAATGCAGGATTTGGTGAACTGGAAACCCCCCTGAAATGCTAGCGGTCTCCCCAGGGGGGATCTGGGGGTCACACGCAGCAGTATCAGTAAGTGGGCTCGTTCTAAAAAGCAGATTCCTGGTCCCAAGTGAAAATCCATCCAACCTGACTTCCTGGAGACTGTACTTACAAATCTGCCCTTTTCGCAAGTCTCCCTAACAATAATTGTATGTGGCAAAGCTGGAAAGTCACAGAACCAAAGTTGAGCAATTAAGCAAATTGAGGTTCGAAAAGATGGGATTGGGAGGCAGGGGTCTGTGTTTGAGCCCAGAGTCTGCCATTCACTGTTTGGGTGACCCTGAGCCCATCGCCTCCCCTGTCCGGGCCCCAGCTCCTCCCTGTTGTAGTGACAGAAAAGAACTAGGTGACTTGGGAGATGCTTCCTTGACCTGAATCTATAAAAGCACATTTTTTTTTCAAAGTTCAAACAAGAAGACAAATGTTTATAGGATGTGTGCGCCACTGCTATCATATTTCAGGACTATCAGATAAAATTTGCCAACGTGTAGGAAAAGTCTGCCAAGGTCTCCTAGCAAATCTCATCATTCCCTGAGAGAGATTGAGAGACAGAGAGAGAGAGACAGAGACAGAGTAAGAGAGAGAACTCTGAGCCTAGTTTACAAATCTGTTCAGTGAAAGAATGAGTCTGAAGAGAAAACTGGAATACTTACCCTAAAGGAGAATTCGAGGTTTTCTCCGCCCCAAACTTCCATTCCTGTATCATAAGACCCCAGATATTCAAAATATTTCTTACTCACAGCGAACAGCCCTCCAGCCATCGTTGGAGACCTAGAGGAGCGTGAGAACCATAGTGCAACGTGAGTGGCAGGACGCCAGCACAGTTGAACTCCTGCCCACCCCAAGGCCTCTGGCCTGCCCATCCATCTCTGAGCACACCCCAAGTTTGCGTTCCATGCCAGGCACTAAGCTGAGCCTGGAGGCATAGATGTGCCTCATGGTCCCTCCCCTGGGGAAGTTCATGGACACCGCAACCGGCACTGTGTGTGAGAGTAATCAGGTCAAGCCAGAGCCCCAGGGGTGCACAGAGGGCGGCCTGGGGCAGGTGGGTAGGGCTCAGCCTGAAGAACACAGGGGAGCTGGCAGAGAAGAGAAATGAGATAGTTCTCCAAGAAGACACCAGCACGGGCAAAGACCTGAGGGTGAGAGAAAAACCTTGTCCTTCTAGAAGCAGAGAGCAAGGAGAGTCAAGGAGAGAGATGTGCCCCCCAAGAAGATGGCTAGCCCCTGGCTGGGGTGGCCTTGGCTGTGCAGTCACAGGGCGGGCAAGCACGGATGCCCTCAGGGCTATCAAAGACTGCAGAAGGCAACTCTGTCATCTTAAAGCTCCCCCAGGGCCCGTTCCTCTCCTGCATGAGTGGCCTCCCCTCGAGGACCCAGATGGCCAGTGTTGGCCTCTTTCTTCAGCCGGCCTAATGTTCTCACCAGGCTCCTCTAGAACCAGTACTGGTTCCAGAAAGGACCCAGGGCCTCCGTCCCACCGCAGGGGAAAGCTGTAGGGTCAAGACACCAGGAAACACAGACACAGAAGGACACATTCAGAAATGGAGAACTGAACTTCATTAAGAGGCTAACTGTCTACAATGTTACAGTCTTCCAGCAGGCCCCCTGGCCCGTGACAGAGTGTTGGCTTTCCCTGTGCTCCAAGCTCTGGGCCAATGAGAAAAGGGCAGCAAGATTCCTTATGGAAGGGAAGGCTCTAGATTATGAAGCATTTCCATGTGTGTTCATCCTGAAAGTCTGAGAAGGAGGCAGGGTGGATATGCTGGAACCTATTTCACAGGTGAGGAAACTGAGGCCCAGGGACATTACAGGAAGGGAAGGGGAGTGGGCCATGACACCCCTGAGTGCATGTGTGTGTGGGGGGCAGGGGTGGGAGGAACCATGGGAGTTCACGTCAGCATCCCAAGCTAGATATGTGGCCCTAGATAGGATCCTTCCTACTCTGAGCCTCAGTTTACAAATCTGTTCAGTGCACATTTGGGTAGGATGTCCCACAGGACTCCTAGAGAAGCTTGGCCATCACCCAATCTCTCCCTTCCCCATTCTCCTTCAGTCTCTCGCAGTTCTTCCACTGAAACATCTCCGGAGTTCTCCACCTCCCTCTTCTTCCCCTGCACCATTCCTCCTGACTGGAAGACCTCATGCCTTCTAATGATGTCCCCACCCCCTGCCCCACCCCTGCAGACCCTTCACCACGTGGCATCCAGCAACCTTTAAAGAATGCGACAGGCAACGGTTATTTCCAGTTCAAACCCCTTCAGCGGCTTCTACCCTCTCGGGATAAAGTCCAAAGCCTGTCCTTGGCCTTCCAGGCTGGACATGACTTGGCCTGTTCAGCTCCCTCAGCCCATCTCTCAACACTGTCCTCACAGGCATTTCCCTCTGGCCAGCAGTGAGTCATGTCAGGGTCTGAGCTCAGGTGGATGATCCAAAAGCCACCCACCAAACATGGGTGCTGATCTAAGACACCATTTCCAGCTCAGTTCACCAGCAATAATGCTGACGTTTGACCTCCATCCGCCTGATCCCTGCATCTGCCTCCCATCTGGTCCTGAACTTGGAAGAGGAGGAAGAAACCATACTCTTACTTCAACAGCTCCAAGAATGAGAGCAACTGAGCCCCCTTTAAGCCCACTCTACTCAGACCCAGGCTCACTCGCTGGTCAAATGGGACCCATTCAGCCGCCATCCACCTATCCCCTGGTTAAAAAAGGGCCTAACAGCATACTCTTAAAATGTTAAGCTTGACATTATCATATGACCCACCAATTGCACTCCTAGGTATATACCCCAAAAATGAATAACAGGGACTCAAACAGATAACAGTATCCCAATATTCACAGCAGCACTGTATCCAATAATCCGACCCAAGCGTCCATCAGCAGGTGAATGGAGAGACAAACATGGGTGTATACGAGGTGGAATATTCAGCTATAAAAAAAAAAAGTGGCCTTCTAGAAGAACCTTGAAAACATTATGCTAAGTAAAGGAAGCCAGACACAGAAGGACAAGTACTGTGTGATCCCACTTACATGAGCAATCTAGACTAGGGAAATCCATAGAGACAGAAGATAGAAGAGTGGTCACCAGGGGTTAAAGAAGGAGAGAAAGGAGACTCATTGCGTGATGGGTACAGAGCTTCTGGACAGGGTGATGAGAATGTTCTGGAAGTATGCAGAGGTGATGGTTACACAATATGTGAATGTGCCTGATGCCACTGAACACTTAAAAATGGCGAAAGTGAGAGAGTTATTGTTATGCACATTTTACCACAGATTTTTAAATAAGGGAATAAAATATACCAATATAAAATTCATGTATACAGCAAAGCTTTTTAACAAAAGTAAACACATGCTCTGGAGAAAATGAGGGAGCAACAGCCAACCAGCCCCCCCCAGGTGCTGTCCCTGACACCACAGCCAGACTAGACGAGGCCCGCTCCAAGCGTGCGCGTCTGAAAGTCACCCCTCACCTGATGACATCGATGGGAGACCGCATCCGCATCCTCTCCCTCTCAGGGACCATGTGCCACGTGAACACCAGCCTCCAGTCAAAGCCACCGATCTGAGGCTCCCCGGGATTGCCCAGGTACTCAAACGTGTTCCAGTCAATCACATCGATCACAGGGCACACCACCGCCGACTCTTCTTCATGGATCCTGAGAATGCCAGGACGCCCCGTGTGCCTCTCTGCATAGACAGGTGGCCAGGGGACAGGAAGGGACCTGGGGGATGAGCCCTCTTCCTCCTTCCACGACGAAGGAGGAGCACCTGTGTGACAAAGGCCTGTGCCTTTTCTTGCAGGCATCTGCAGCCACGTCAGGCCATGGGAGGCGATCATCAGAGTGAATGCTTGGGTGAGGGGGGAAACTGAGGAAGGAAGGATTCTGGCCTGAAGACGGAAGGTCCGACAGCTTTCATGTTCTGATTCCATCTATGGCTATGCTGCATAAACCTGAATCCCTCCATAAAAGCTGAGACACATGAAAATCAAAGGTCACTTTTAGAACAGAAAACAGATTTTCAGTTTCTCAAAATAGCAAGAGCTTTCTTCACGTAATTACAATGAAATATCTTCCCTCAAATAATTATCCCTCAAAACAGAGATGCACCCAGACCAGGGGATCAGCTTTGGAGTTAGAATAAAAATTTGAATCCTGCCCCTTATTTTCTGTGTGACATTAGCCAAGACACCTAACCTCTCTGAGCCTATTGCCTGCGGGTAACACAGGCACATTGGTACCTACTCAGAGGGTTATTGGGAGGACTCCCTGAAGGAAATTTGTAAAAGATGACTGACAGAGAACCCAGAATTATTGCTGTTTTTGTAATTCTTGTCATTGTGAAATGTTATACGGTATTATAGCAAAAAAACGCTGATTCCACTGCAGGTATCAGCTCATGTGTCTGCTTCAGCTGCTCCCCAGTCCTGACTGCAGACCCAAGCAGACCTTCAGCACGCTACCATACTGAGTCACTATTCTGCATTTGACGACACATCAGGAAAGAGAAACCGAGACTGGATTGTGTATGAACACTGGATTTCTCTGCGTTACATGTTGGGGGCTTTTCCCTGGTGTTTGAGGCCTAAAAATCCTAAGTCCCACAGAGCAATGGTGTGAAGAAACAGAGATCAAGCAGACTTGAGCTGTAAGAGTCCTTAGAATGTTGGACAATACCAGAAAGTTGGCAGGCAGGGGAGGGTGATGTGAATACCATTCTTAGGTCAGAATCATGGTATTAGGTGAAATTGCACTGTTTGGGATAGACTGTATGAATAAAATCTGGGAATTCTCTAAAGTGAGGAAGATGCACACTGGGTACCTACCAACACCCAATTCTTTAAATAAATTGAGGGTGCTCTGAAAAGGTTTGAAGGGGCCAATGGCAGACGTGCTGGGCAGGTTCAAAGAAGGTGCTTAGCCCCCGGCACAGACAGGAGCACGTGACTTGCAGTCAAGCTGGTCAGAACGAAGAGGAGCCTCATTTTTACAGGAAAAGGAAACTGGGGGGAACCCGCATTGGCATCAAGGCCCCTGGAGCACAGCTGCACAATGAGCAGGCCCAGTAGCAGCATGCCCCCCAGGGGGCGGGGGGCGGGCGTGTCACTGGCATCTGGGGCTAAGCCATTCTTTATTGTGCAGGGCTGAGCTGTGCTTGGTGGGCTGTCCAACACCCCTAGTCCATAGCTCAGAAAAATGCCAGGAGCACGACACCTGACTTAGGAACCAAAGAAGATCTTCTATTTCCATTTACTTTTTTTTTTTTTTTGGATAGACACACAACTAGGGAGGGGAACACAAGCAGGGGGAGTGAGAGAGGGAGAAACAGGCTTCCTGCTGAGCCAGGAGCCCGACACGGGGTTCGATCTTGGGACTCAGGGATCAGAACTCAAGCCAAAGGTTTAACGACTGAGCCACCCAGGCGTCCCCAATCTTCTATTTCCAAAAGCCCCGCAGGGTTTTGGAGGAACAGTGTTATTGCTCCTGTTGGACCATCTAAGGGACCAGTGCATGCCAACTCTGGTGTCTACCCAGGTCCCTGGGGAGCTTCAGAAATATCCAGAAGCGCAGGACTACCCTCAGAGATTCAGATCCAAAGAGTCTGCCCTGAGAACAGGAGTAGGTATATTTTACAAATTCCCCAAATGGGGTGCTCCTGTCTAGAGATACGGAACAAGGACTTGCCTATGGGGAGGGCTGCCTTGCTGCCTCCCAGGGATGGGCTGGAGTGGAATTCTGGGCAGCGTTAGTGCATCGGCTGCCTTAAGACTGGCCTAAAAGCAGCCATCTATGTGCACGGTGGGGAGGGTGACAGGCAAACCCACCAGTCCAGGTTCCCAGAGGGAACTCTTAGCTGTCACCATGTTCTCAATACCCAGATTCCACCACAGGCTTGGGGAACCCTGGGTCCCTGGTCCCTGGTTCTCTGACCCTTCGCCTGCTCCACAGGGAGGGACCAGATTCAGACCCCCACCTCGGCCCTTCCTCCCTGATCTGGCAGAGCTCAGCCCTGCTCCTGACTGCTATGATGCAGAATCAGGATAACAGGGAGAGAAAGAGGGACGAGAACAAAAGTGGCGACCCAGTGACAGTAGTTTGGGAGGATAGGCAGATTGAGAGAGTCAAGGGAAGACACTGTGGGACAGCAGGAGACATGCCCTTAAAGACAGGGTTGTATTATGACTTTTCATGGCCCTATAAATATATATATATTTATATATTTATCTATAAATATATACATATGTTATATATATAACACATATATATATGTTAAAAGCTCTATTTTTGACTATGTCGTTATAAAGACAACTACCATCCAGGCTAAATTCATTACTGTACAGTCATTATTGATATTCATTTTTTTTCCTTCTGATTGAAAAAAAAATAAAGTAAAAACATTTTTGGGATCTGTTAAAGGCTCATGGGTCCTAAGCATCATAGGCAGTGGGTATAATGGATAAGGCAGCCTTACTTGAAGGAAATTGGCCAAAATATATATTCTTTAGCAGTGTAAATCTGTGATTGATATTTTTTTCGTCCATACTAAACACGTAAAATAAGTAAGAATAAAAGCAAACACTAATAGGGCCTCCTACATGCTAGAACATTCTAAGGACTGTGTATGTATTAATTCATTGAATGGCCTCTGCAGCCCTGTGGGGCAAGGGCTGTTATCATGCCCAGTGACAGAGGACTGACCAGGCGGCATCTGAACCCAGGCGCCCGGCAGCCCTTTATGCCCAGGTGAGAAGTTTCTGCTTCTGCACCATGTGGGGCCCCCGCCCGTACGCTCACCTCTGCAGCAGCGGCTCGAGCCACCCCTCGTGGCACTCACAGTGGCAGTCCAGGAAGGTCAGCACTTCGCCCTTCGCCGCGGAAGCGCCCAGGAGCCGGGCTCGCACCAGGCCCTCCCTCTTGTTGGCGCGGATCAGACGCACCTTGGGCAGCCCAGACAGCTCATTGGCCAAGCGTTCCTTCAGGTGCTCTGGGGAGGTAAGTCAGATAAGCAGGGTCACCACCTGAGCCATGTCCTTCCGGGGCCCCACTATCCCAAAAAAAGAAAACTGAACAGTTCAGACAGAAGCCTCCTTTGCTCTGCACCCGGGAGGTCCTCGCCTCGCCCAGAACCGAGGCTGGATGCACAGCAAGGCCAGAGGAGGCTGGGGCCGAGAAATTCCAGAACCCCCGAATGCTCCCCTCAAGCACACTGAGCTGTATGCTGGAAACGGGTGCCTGTGGTACATGGATGAGTCTCAGGAAAGCTGTTACCCCCTCAGTAACACCCCACACTGACTCGGGAACATTTAAAAATAAAGAACGCAAAAATTGCTCAACCACAGTTTTTTAGAAAAACTGGCTTAATGTAAATTTGGTTTACTTATGTTAATTATGTAACGTTATAAAATTTTAATTTGTATGGAATTATGTTAACAAATTTCATTTACATTTCTGTTCATGTATATTTTCTCAGGAGTGCATTTCACTGGACACAGTAATGGGAATAATAATGGCAGCTCCCACCAGAGGGCCTCCTATGCCAATTACTGTCTAGGGGGATTTCTCTCTAAGTCACATGAGTCTTACAACTTTCCCATGAGGTAAGTACTACAACGATCCCCATTTATAGATGAGAACACTGAGGCCGGAGAGGCGAAGTAATGTGTCTAGGTCCCAGAACAAGTGAGCTAAGGAGCCAGGATTTTAACCCAGTGACCCTGCCGTGAATCCACAGGCTTAACACTGTCTCCCAGAGCTCTTATATAACCTCTCATGCTTATGAAACAAACCCAGAATTAGTCAGGAAGACGTGTTCATCGCATTTTGCAGAAGAGGAGATGAGGCTTTAGAAGTTGAAAGGTCATGGGCACCTGGGTGGCTCAGCTGGTTAAGCGGGATCATGACCCTGGGGTCCTGGGTTCAAGTCCCGCATTGAGATCCCTGATCAGCGGGGAGCCTGCTGCTGCTCCCTTGCCCTCTGCCTGTGGCTTCCACTGCTTGTGTACTCTCTCTGTCAAATAAATAAACATAATCTTTTAAAAAAATAAAAGTCAAAAGGTCGTGCCCACAATGAGGGCTGGCCCCAGGACTTGTGACTCCACACATGGAAGGGGACTGGAGACCCAGGTTCACACCCCTCTGTGGGTCACGTGGAGGTGGGTGGGAACCCATTGAGCAAAATAAAAATAAGAGAATCTCCCCACATCAATGTAGGCTTTGTGTGAAAATCCTCAATCATCAGCAAAAGGGAAAATTTTATGAACTGTTCTAGGCCGCTTCGTAGTTTGTAAAAATGTTTCTCAAAATATTCCTGACGCTCAAAATGAATAAATAAATAAAGCATTCAATGGTTGATTTTTTTAATCCTAAATATAACTGCCAATAAGCTGACAGCATCAATAAGGAAGGTGACTTTCCAAGCACTGCCCAGTAAACATACACAAAATTGCAGGTGCCAAAAAGAAAAAAAAAGAAAAAGGAGAGAAAGAAAGAAAAAAAGAAAATGCACGTGCAGCCTCCTTGCACTCTTTATGGATTTGGTCAGCATCAATTTTATGTCTGTCTTCCCATGCGGAGACTGACACGCAGGGAGGACGGCAGGAGGAGGGGTGGGGCAGGGATCCTACCTCCGTACAGGCTGAGCGGGCATACTGCCCACTTTACAAGTCATCAGGATGGGAAGGGAAGCCTCAGCCCCACGGCATCTGCGAGAGAATGGAACTGTGCGGGGAGGGCTTCGTCCCATAGCCCGGCCCACTGAGGAGCCCTTCTACCCCGTGAGGATAAAATAAATAATCTGATCTTCGCTTCTGAATGAGTACCTTTCAGAAATGTTTCCGGCCCTCTACAGCTTTTTGATATTTCATAAAAGTACAAGTTACCATTTAACAAACACTAATAATATGCCAGGCACTGACCTCATCACAATCCTCACAGGGACTCTGCGCGGAGGTAGGAACTGTTACCCCCTTGGAGGGGGGCTGAGGCCAAGGTGACCCTGGACTTGCTCAAGGCTGCGTAGCTGCAAAGTGTCGGAGCTGGGATGCCCGTGCCATGTGATCCAGAACCAGTGCCAATGCAGATGTGAGACAGCCCTGGGAGGCAAGGACCCGAGGAAACGGAGATGCGTACCTACTACATGCCGGCCGACATGGGGTTCTGCCCTGCACATGATGTCATTTATTCCTCGCCGCTCTCTGATATAAGTCTGCATAATCCCATTCGCAGACGAGAGACCGAGGCTTGGAAAAGATAAGTGACTTGCCTCAGGTGCCATGACCATGACAGGTTCATGGTGAAGCCCACTCAGACCCAGGTGCCCTGATCCTGGAACTCAGTGCCCAGTGGGCATCGCTCAGCTTCAAGCCCCAGCCTGGCCTGCATGCTGTCACGGGGAAGGCCAGCTGAGGCCGAACACACACTCTCCCAATGCAGACAAGGCGACACAGCACCTGGAGAACGTGGGGCTCCAGGGCGGAAGGAGCTGGGGCCCTGACACTGTGAAGCCCGCCACATCTCGACAGTTACACAAGGTGTGTGATGTGAGAGACGGCCATTTTCATCCCATGTAAATCACTGTTATTTTGAGTCTCTGTGTGAACACACCCGCCAATTAGGACACACATTCCAGGCTTGAAGTCAGACAGTCCAGGCCCCGAGCCCGAAGCAGCCGACGTCCAGGAACCAGGAGCGGCTACTCTGATGTGTGGCCCAGGGATGGTGATTTGGCTTGATGGGCTATGGCCTTGACATTTCCCCTGAGTCGAGCTTAGCTGTCCTCACTCAGCTCACCACATGGCACATGGCATGACCACGGCAGCCCCTCCGCCCCAGCCATCCCTCAGCGATGCCCCACAGGGCAGCACTGTGAGCCCAAGACCAAGTGACCTTCCTGTTCCCCCAACAGCCCTCAGAGGGCTCTCATCAGCCTCATACTTCAGCCTAAACCCCTTATGGTGGCCTCCAGGGCATTAGTGGCCTGGCCTGCCCACCCTTGCAACCATGTTGCCTCCCCGGGCCGATGGTCAGGCCCCGAGGAATGCCCGTTCACCCCAGCTCTTGTCTGCACCTATGGCTGCTGGGCTGCCTCCTTCTCCACATCCCAGCTTGTGGCTTACGACCCCGTCCTCAGGGAGGCTTCCTGCCCCCCACTAGCTAGAGGAGGGCCTGTGACCAAGCCCCACTTGCTCTCCTGCTCCCACTTTTGTTTCATAGTACTTCCTACCTTACTGTATCACATTTGCTATCTTACGTTATGCGATGCTATTTTACATTGTGTTGCTTTGCCTTAGGTTATTCTTTACATGTTTGTGGACCATCTCCACCCACCAGAATGTGAGTTTTATGACAGCAGGAACTTGTGTTTCCCACAGAATCCCTGCTGCCTAGAGCAGTGCCTGGCACACAGGAGAGGCTCAAAAAGTGCTTACTGAATAAATAAGGCCTAGCCCTGGCCTGCAGGTGAATTACTGGACCCCAGGTCACTGGTCAGACCTGGAGGGACGCCAGCCAGTCTCTCAATGGAATATTTTTCCCTGGCTTCAGTTCTTTTCCTGTCTGGGCTGCCCCGCCCCCCCCTTTTTTTAAAGATTTATTTATTTATTTGAGAGAGGCACACTGGGGAGAGGAAGAGAGAGAATCCCAAGCAGACGTCCTGCTGAGCACGGCGTCTAATGCCAGGTTTGATCTCAGGATTCTGAGATCATGACCTGAGCTGAAATCAAGAGTCAGATGTCCAATCGACTGAGCCACCTAAGCATCCCAGGGCTGACCCTTTTTGATCTCATCTCAAACTCAACACATCCAAAGCCAAATGGCTGCCTTCCTCTCCCAGATCCATCACTCCTGTCCTGGGTGGCTTTTCCCAGCTCTGGGACCTCACCACCACTCACCCAGAGACCCAAGCCAGAAGTCTGCAGACGTCATGTTTCAAATGTCCCTCCTGCACCTCCCCTCTATTCCCACCTGATCCCCAACCTCCATCTCTCACCTGGGCCACCTCTACAGCCCCTCGCTTCCCCGAAGAGCATCCCTACACATCATTCTCCACCCACAGGTATCTCGGGCCCAGAGGGATCCCTCAAAGGGCAAAACTGCTCTCTTGCTTAAAATCCCATCTTTGCTTTCCCTACTCTCTGGACAAAGTTCCCATCTGACGTCAGGTCTAATGCCTGCATCCTTCCCCACATCTCATGACCCTCCTCTGCCTGCTCCCCATGAAGCACTTGCTCCTCCTGCCTTCCTGAATTAGCAGCAGGTGATACACAACCCATGGGACACTGTGCCTCCGAGCCTTTCTGCCTTCTGTGCCTCCACTCAGAACCTCCTCCCTCCACCTTTGCTGCCCACATACTCCTCAACCTTCAAGACGTAAGGCCGGCCCCTCTTCCCAAGCATCCTGTCTCCTGCAGTACCACGGGGCAGAGCTGTCAACACCCCTGCAGTCCCAGCAGACTCTGAGCCCCCTGAGAGCAGGGACCCGACCCAGGGAGACACAAAAAGCCTGTCCTGCCCAGACCCATTCCACTCCTCTGAAGTCACACTTTGGCCTCCCAGGTGCCACCATGGAACACCAGGCCCCTCCAAGAGCCCATGGCAGGGGCTCACCTCTATCACTGTAGTCATCTACAAGGATGACTTCTTCCAGCAGGATGTCCGGGGACGTCTCGAGGACACTATAAACCGTCCGGAGGAGGGTCGACCAGGCTTCATTATAAAACGCTATGATGACAGATGTCGTGGGCAGATTATCATAATCATATTTCTTCTCTTTGCACCTGCAGATACAAGACAGCTTCAGGAATCGAGAACTCGCTGCGGACTGTGTGGACCAGGGGTGCTGGGGAGGGAGACGCGAAGAGGACATAGGTCACTGTGTCGAGGCCTCCTCCTAGGAATAGAAAATCATCTGGTGTCATCTTCCAGAGCCCCCTGGGTTCCACGAGAGGCCAAAACAGATTCTAAGAAACGCTCTCAAATGATACCCTATAAGCTAGAACTCTGGGATGCTGTTTTTAGGCTTTAGAGCAATTTTCAGATTTGAGTGACAGACAAGCTAAGCAGACCAGAAGGGAGGGAGACTGCCACTTCTCCCTCTTCAGCCGCTCCCTCGCCTGTCCCCTCCCTTCCGACCCCACAGCCAACTGCCAGGCCTGTGCTCGGACCATAACCTCTGCCTGGAGCATCCTTTCCTCATTTCTCTACCTGGCAAACTCTCTGTCGTCCTTCCGTCCCTGGGCCCGTGGGTGCAGGCAGCTGCAGGCAGGGCCCCCAGCCAGGAGTCCCTTCAGCAGGTGTCACTCACCACTGCCGTCGGGCCCACGGGCTGGAGTCTCACTGCCCTCCTCGGCACCACCTGGCCTCGCCTCTGCTCACACCAGCGGTATGCTGAACGCAGAGACTGCAGAGGCTGCTAGAATGCTAGAACAGGCTGGAAGTGTTCCAGAGAGGACCCTGCCTACCCCGCCTCCAGTACCCACGCTACCCCTCAGCACACTCTGTGGGGGCCTCGAGGGGGGAAGCGAGGGGATGGGCTTTGACTGGCGGTGATAGGAACCATTAAGCTTCCTCTTTCTTTAGTACGGTTTCCTGTTCCTTTACAAGGAAGTTTCCCTACTTGACAGAGAATTCTCTCCTCAGAGTAGCTGATAACAAAGTCCCAGGGACATCCCAGGGACTGGGCTGTGTCTGGAACTCATCAGCAAGAAGTGCCCAGAGTGGGGAGGAACAGAAGCCCAAGAGGGGCACCTGCAGGGCCCTAGGGCTGGAAGAGTGGGCTGGCAATGCAAGGGTACGCAGGCTGAAGACCAGCCAGGTTGCCTGGGCAGAAAGGGAAGGCCTCAAAGAGATGCAGAACCCAGTGGGGTGAGGAGTGAAGCTAGCTCTGTGGACTGTCTGCCAGGCGCCAGGCAATATACCAGTGGCCCCTTACCAGTCAGTGACCAAATATTTCCTGATCGCCTGCTATGTGCTGGATTTAAATGACAACAACTCCCCTGCTCCCACAGAGCTTACATTCAAGGGGACAATAATCAAGTAAGCAAACATATCAGTAATTTCAGTAGGCGATGGTTAGGAAGAAAAGCAGGATGCAAAACAGAGCAACTGTTGAAGGGAGTGGGAAGGGGGAAGGGGAGTAACCACCGAAGAGGTAATCAGGGAGGGCGTCTTGGAGGAGGTGACATCAAGGATGAGACCTGAATAATGAAGGACCCGGTTCTGCAAAAAGCAGAAAGAAAGCCCTTTAGGTATGCACTTTATTTCTTTGTGGGTTTTCTCCTTTTATTTCATTATAAAAATTTTCAAACATACTAAAACTAGAGAGAACATTATAAGAAACTCCTGGGACATTTTGCCTGACATCAACAATTCTCAATGCACGGTCAATCTTGCTTCGTCTAAGACCTCCCCTACTCCCTCCATCCCAGACTAGTGTTAAGCACAACCCAACAGAGCACAGCATCCATAAATATTTCAACAGACTTAAGAGATAAGGACTCTTCTTGTATAATAGGACATAATAAAACTGAAACATCTTGAAAAAACCTAAACGATTCCTTAGCACTACCATATCTCCAAACTACAATAATTCATAAAAATTAAGATGCCCACGGTTGGAAGACACAGCGTTCTTTTAAGAATATCCAGGAAGGACACATGTTGCCTAACTGTAGGATGTGTTGATTTTAAGATGGCTCCAAATCTCAGAAATGCTTAAATACGAAAAAATGACTTAAAATTAATGACATGTAATACTTAACTCAAAAACACCTGCTAGGTTGACATTTATGGAGACTAGGCTCAGTAAGGAGAGTAACTTGGGCAGTTCACAGAACGCCCGAGGGTATGTACCTGGCTGAGGTCCTCGGGCCCAGAGCCCTTGTCCTAGGATTCTGGCCTGCTCCCGCCCCCAGGACACTCAGGTAAGGATCCCAGCTCCAACCCTCCCTGCCTAGTCCTCCTTCTGACAAGCCCTGGGCCATTTCTCCTGTGCTTCCTCTCAGGGTCCTGCTGCAGGGTCTCTTCCTAAACAGAGAGCGCTGCTGTCACTGGGCCGGCTGTCGCACAGGAACAGGCTTCCCTGGGAGATTCTGCGGGAGGCTGGCTCTTCTCAACCACCTTTACATTCGTACTCCTGCTGCGCTTGCAGGCCTGGCTCTGGATACTTGAGGAAAAGTCAGCTGAGGCTGGAAGCATGGCCGCTCTGGGGTCGGGAAGTGGGAGGGCATCCCCGGCAGCTCCCGCGGCAGGACCTGAGTCCTCGGGGACCATGGGCTTCCAGCCCAGTGCAGTGAAGCCATCACTTAGCACAGCGCCTCCCGGGGGGGGGGGGGTGTCCAGCCTCCAGGAGAAGGAGGCTCCGTCCTTTGAAGGGGAGGATAGCAAAGACTGTGTGGATATGTTTAAAACCACTGTGCAGGGTCAGTATACAGCAGAAGTGAGAGTGTGAGTCTTCCAAGATCAGATCCTAGGACACTGAGGTTTCCCCTTTGTTCCCACCCATGGACCACACATTCTGCCAGCTCCATGGAGTCAAGAGACCCAAGCATCCTGTAGGGAGGTCTCTGTGGCGAGGGCCTCTGGCCAACAGCCTGTCCCAACTGTCCATCCCAACTGGGATGAGCCCTCTGGAAAGCAGATCCTCTAGTCCTAGTTAAGCCTTGAGATGATGAAAGGCCCAGGCAGCACTTTTTTGACAGTGATCTCATGAGAGATCTGGAGCCAGAACTGCCCAGCTAAGCCACTCCCGAATTCTTGACTTGCAGAGATTATGTGTAATCACAAATGTTTATTGTTGCTTTAAGTCACTTAAGTTTATGGTACTACATATGCCAAAATAAATCACAAGGAATCTTCCAGCTAAGCCCAAACTGAGAGATGCTTTATAAACCAATAGGCCTATACTCTTAAAAAATGCCAGTGTCCTAAGAGACAGACAGGCCTAAAAAGACACAAGAACTAAATGTCACCCTTGATTCTCAATTAAATGCTGGGTCTGGAAGAAAAAGCTGCTCCAAAACTTGGCACAGTTAAAAAAAATGCAGTATTGGGGCACCTGGGTGGCTCAGTTGGTTAAGCGACTGCCTTCGGCTCAGGTCATGATCCCGGAGATCCGGGATCGAGCCCCACATCGGGCTCCCTGCTGGGCAGGAAGCCTGCTTCTCCCTCTCTTACTCCCCCTGCTTGTGTTCCCTCTCTCACTGTGTTTCTCTCTGTCAAATAAATAAAAATCTTTAAAAAAAAAAAAAAATGCAGTATTGTATAAACTTCCTCAATTTGATAATTTCATCACAGTATCACAAGAGAATGTCCCCATTCCTAGAAAATGCATGCACAAATAACAAAGAAAAAAGGGTGTTTATCACTGAAATTTACACTCAAATGTATATATTATTATAGCACAGAGAGAGAGAGGGAAATTGAGTAAATGGAGCAAAATAACGAATGGGTCTAGGTGAAGGACCGAAAGAAGTTTCTTATGCTATTCTTAAATTTTCTCTGGCTTTGAATTTTTTCAAAATCAAATGTGTAATACAGTAAGAAGGAAAAAATATTAATGTTGCCAAGCGTATATCCAAACACCAAGCCAATTCTGATTCTAAAAATATGTATCTCAAGCTTAGTGGCCCTAAAGTCCTCTCCTACCTCACTCTTTCCCACTTCCTCCAAAATCACTTCCCTCCTCCAAATACATGTTACAACAAATGGATAACATATATAGATGTATGAACATATTAATAAGTGTATCTGCATTTTAAAAGCCCCTGACTCATCGCCAGGGTGCCTGGAAAAGTTATGCAGCACTGAGCCAGAGCCCAATAGAAGCTTTAGAAAGAACTAATTACTTATACTCCATAACAAAAAAAAGTGTTCCTGTGCAACCTAAAAATAAAGACTTCTTTATTTTTATGAAAAAATGCAAAAATTTAGTTTCAGTACACAGGTCCAAGGAGGAAGGAATGGAAATAAGGACAGTAAACTGAGGTTTTCAAAAATGAAGTTTTATTCAATTTAAACAATTGCCCTTTCGTGTGAAATTACATCCTTACTGTTGAGTATTAAAATGTACTTCTCCTAGAATGAGAATAAGTAGGAGGGCAGAAAAAGTTCTACTTGACCAAATAACACCAGGACCAGATGTCTGTCCCTCCTCAGTGTTTTTGTTCATGTGTTTTCACTACTCTGCACCAAAGCCCAAGGCCACTGTTCTAGAATGTCTAGGTACTCTCGGTGTGTCCCATTAAATCACAAGAGTACTGGGTACCAGTTGGCAAAACATACACAGAGCTTCAGAATGTTCCTCTTCTCTTAAATCTCCTGTCAATGCATTGAAGAACTTCTCACCTAAGGGAATCATCAGAGACCCCCTGAAGGAAGCCTGTGGTAGCAATTTTTCTTTGTAACATTATTTATAACAGCAAAAAGCTATAAACAATTCCAGTGATCCAACAAGAAAATGTGGAATACAGGGCAGCTGGGTGAAAAAGGGCTATGAGGCCATCCAAAACCAGGTTTTCAGAGACTATTTAACAGTAAAGGAGAATAACCTCACTGTAATGGTAAATCAAAAAGGCAGGGTACAAATTTATAAATAGCAGCGGGCATGCAGGAACACGCTCCCAACACACAATACATAGTAGAAAGAAATATGCCAAAAATGCTAACAATGGAGATCTCTGAGCAGTGGGATTATGGCAGATTCTTGCTCCTTTGCAGTTTCCTACATTCTTAGATTGTTCTACAATGAACATACATCATTTTTATAATCACAAAGAAAGGTTATTTTTATAATCACAAAGAAAGATTATTTTTAAAAGGCTGGCTCCTAGGGGCACCTGGGTGGCTCAGTTGTTAAGTGTCTGCCTTCGGCTCAGATCATGATCCCGGGGTCCGGGGATCCAGCCCCGCATCAGGCTCCCTGCTCGGTGGGAAGCCTGCTTCTCCCTCTCCCACTCCCCCTGCTTGTGTTCCCTCTTTCTCTCTGTGTTTCTCTCTGTCTAATAAATAAATAAAATCTTTTTTAAAAATAACATAAAATAAAAGGCTAGATCCTATTTCTTTAGCTTCCCATAGCAAATGTCCTCATTTGGCAATAATATCACACTCTGACCGCTCCTTTTCTCTTGGCCTGATAGAGTTTCTCCTTCTTTCTTTAAACATACCTTAAAGGCATTCTCTTTCATGAAGTTCAATATATCCTTCTGGAATGTCTAAGTCTGTTTCCATGAAAAATACTTTCCCCTTTTTCCTTTTTTTTTTTTTTTTAAAGCAAGTTCCCTAAAGTTCAGATTGAAAAACACTACAAAAAAAATGTGCGATTTACTTTTCATCGCATGATCAAAACAAGTTGAAAGCCTTTTACAAATGTACACGTCTAATCTTCTAGAATCGTGAATTAACTGTCTCTGATTCAATTACCCAACTTTTTAGTCTGAATCAATTAACTGAAAAAATTATTAACAATGCCTATACGCTTAGCCCTATCGTAGGCACTTTGATGGAATATAAAAGAATTAAATGGCACTGCATTCTCCCTCTCCTTACTGATAAAAAGCGGTGCAGCTTCTAATTAGATAAGAATAGCTATGCATGCATCACTCAGGGTTCCACTTCTGCCTAGGGGACAAAAGGGAGCTCAGACCCAAATTCACTGCTAAATCATAGTGAGTCGCCCTCTCCTTAACTTGTTGGTATAAGTAGTCATGTACTTTGTAAGGGCAGTGGCTAAATTCTGGGTTTTGCTACATTTTCTGCATGTTTCGCACTATACCTGGTAACAACAACACGTATTGCGTGCCAACCACATCATGGGCAGTGTGCTAAGCATTTTACATGCATTACTCCACTCTCCCTCCCAACCCCATTGGGACCGTAATCTCCACTAGCACAATACATGTCTAGGTATTATAAGGATGTGGATGGATGGATGCAGAAAATGCCTCCTCATCTTTTATGTTTATATTCACATTATCACATAAACGTCCTTTATAAAAAGGAAAACCCATATCCTTTGCAGAACAGGCCAGCGAGGTGATGATGTACCTTGGCATGTTTTGTCCCAAATCCTTTCTCCTTTCCCTACGTTACTGCACTGTGATTTCTCTTTCAGGAACCATGACGCCTGGACTCTTGGTGTGCATGGTCTATGCCAGGCTACCTCCCCAACACGCACCCCTCTGAGAAGGTCACCTGCTCCCCAGGTCTGACCAATGACCATTTTCCTCATGACATCAGGTGAGTCACTGAGTCCAGGGCCCAGAATACTCTGAACCTAGTCCTCACCCCAGACTTTTCTGTGATAAAAGTCAATATATTTTCTTTTATATCCAAGTCAGTTTGTATTGGGTTTTCAGTCACTTTCAACCAAAAGCACTATGACTGACAGAGAAATAGGTTGTTGTTTTTTTTTTTAAGTGAATGTAGGGCTTCCGTTTCTGGCAATACAGAAGATTACAGTGCTTGGGGAAACCCTGTTGGAAAAAAATTCTTGGTGAAATGCTTATAGAAAAACCTTTTAAATGCATGGATAAGCTAACAGGAAAGGAAAAAACGTCCCAAGGTCCAGGAACAACAAGAAAATACAAATCTAGGTATTAGAGTTATGAGACACAGAGCATAAAATAAGTATGCTTAAGATGCTTAAATAAATAAAAGATGCCCTCAAATGAACAACAAAGAAACTAGACCGGTAGGCAAATCCCACTCAGGGCTGACATCAAACAGCACTGACATCGCACAAGTCAGGAGACAACAGAATATCTTCAAATGCCAAACTATCATTCTAGAATTGCATACCAAATAAAATTATCTTCCAAGAACAAGAGCAAAATAAGAACATTTTCAGATAAGTAAAACTGAATTCACAACACTGACTTTCTCTACAGTAATGAATACATGACATGCTTCCAGAAGGAAAAGAACCCCAGAAAGTTCTCTGTGATCCAAAGACCACCCAGCGTTCAGGAATGAATGAAGGGCACAGAAACGATAACTTTGTGGGTAAACATAAACAACAACAAAAAACCTACATTTGTTAATGTGTTGGTTTTTTTTTTTAAGATTTTATTTATTTATTTGACAGACAGAAACACAGCTAGAGAGGGAACACAGCGAGAGAGGCGAGTGAGAGAGGGAGAAGCAGGCCTCCCGCTGAGCAGGGAGCCTGATGCGGGGCTTGATCCCCAGTCTCCGGGATCATGATCTGAGCCAAAGGCAGTCGCTTAACCAACTGAGCCACCCAGGAGCCCCAATGTGTTGGTTTAAAAAGAAAGACAGAATTAAGACCCTAGAGTAAAATGTCATGGAAATCGGGAAGGAAGGTAACCAATGTTAAAGCATCTGAAAGCCCATAGCTAGTGATTAACTTTAGATCCTGCTAACTTGAGTATGTACTTTCAAACTGACCGCTAAAGATAAGAATACCCAATAGAATTACCACATTAGTAGAGAAAAAAAGGTGGAATAAGAGGGGGACAGAAAAACTTCTATTGACTCAAAAGGCAGGATTAGAAAAAGAAAGGGAAAAGGCAAAAATAATTAGAAAGTATAAAGTAAGATGGCATAGTCAAAATAATCAACCCTAAGGTGTCTTGTAAACACGAGAAAAACATATATGTATACGGACATACTAGTTAAAAGTCAAAGATTGTCAGTCTGGATGTTTTCTTTAATGACCACACAAAATCAAATGACATGCTACTTAAAGACATGCCTACAATATAAGGACACAGAATGAATGAGAGTAAAAGGATGGAAAAAGGTATCCTGAAAATACTAACTAAACCTGAACATGTTCTGCAGACTGAAAGCGCTGATTCGAAGAAAGGATGCGACTCTGATGATCATAGATGGGTCTGGTAAAAATTAATAAAACAAGCTGCGGTTTACAAATTTGTTGGGGAAGCAAAGAAACATCAGTCTCATCTCTGTACTATGTGTGATGTTGTTCCAAAGATACGGTTGTTATGAGAACGTTCAGTCAAGCAGGCTACCTCTCTGCAAGAAGCGAAATCCTAACCAATTCCCTCCCTCCGGCCAACTCCAGCAAGATACGCTTTCTTTTGCTGAATTAGCTATTTAGAGCTATTTTGAAATTCTTCACCATCCCAGCAACCAAGTCCTGATCCCCGAACTCAGATACACATCTGCAAGTATAGCATTAAGGAAGCTAACACTTTGAGGCAAGCATTCAAGGAACACTTATGTATTGCTGGCACATTTTCCTAAACAGCTGTTCAAAATGCCTTCTGCCAAGGCAGAGAACGACTGATGGTCACATGTGCCATCTCCATCCACGTGCCTGTAGAAATGCACAGCCCCAAGGGCACAGTCCCTCCACAGAGTCTTTCTCACCTGCTAACTGGGTCAGCATGCAAATAAGAATGACATTTCGTGATTATCTCAAGTCTTCTCGGATCGATAAAAATGGAAACTCTTTGCAAACATCGGTAGGATAGTAGCAACCATTTACTCATGACACACCTTAGAACTGGCTGTGATGTCATCACCAGTTTCAATGATAGGCGATCTGTTTTGAATCCCTGCTTTGTCTAATTCTGGTATTCTCCCACTTGCTCAAAAGTGTCCACCCTTAATCTTCTCAGTAATTTAAACCCCACAAACCCTAAGACATTAGCTTTCAACCCTAGCTGCACATCAGCCTCAGCCTAGGCCCTACCTTCAGAAATTCGATTTAATCGTTCTGGGGAAAGTCCTTGGCATCAATATTTCTCAAAGTTCCCCTAGGCCACAAACGCAGCTTTCTGGCTCCCCACCCTGGCCTACTGCCATCTCAGAGTGAAAGTTCTATCTCCTGGCCCGCCTCAAAGGAGATGGTGTTTTGAGTTCTGCAACAGAACAGAATAAATAACAGAAATAAATAATAGAAACAGAAATAACAGAAATAAAGCTGTGCTCGAATCCACTGAATTATCAGATTCACAGAACAGCTGGGGTCTACACCAAGTTTCAAGGAATTAGAGCCAACGCTGAAGCATGTCTGCAGGTCTGGCTTGTCCAAGAGAGTGGGTGCAGTCTCCAGGCTCGCAGAAGCCAAGAAGAAGGCAGAGTCCCTCAGTAATCCCCCACTCCTTGCCTATGGAAATAGGTTCATCCACTGTAGTGTAAAGACTGGTGAAAAATGTGTGTGCATATACTCATGTTTGAATATGTTCTCATTCAGATACCCACAGGTATATTTTTCAAAATTTACTTCTATACCTGGAAAAGTCCAAAAGGATACACAGAAAAAATATTAACAGTGGTTCTCCTGGGGCAGTAAGTTTATAGATGATTTTTATTTATTTATTTTGCTTCTCTGCATATGCCAAAATTTCTAGAGTGAAATTTTAATTGCTTTTACAATTAAAATAAATAGATAAATAATTGCCTGTATCCCAAAAGGGAGGAGGGAATAAAAGACCTGGGTTTTAGATCAGAACTGCCCCGGATCTGCGTGCTACTTTGGAGGCATGGCTTTTTCTCTCCGGTTAGACTGGATCTCCCTCAGGGCTTTGCCTTTGTGATATCCAAGGGTCTTAACCACCCCTTGCTTATTAGCTAAAGTCCTGAGGGACTCCTCCGCATGCACCGCCATTCCAATTATAAATTTATATTCTGTCATTCTAGTTTCTCAAGGCTAAAACCTCAGACCCTGATTAGGCGCTCACCCTTGTATGAACTATAATAAAAGTGAGTCTCCATAAAAGACCCTGACTCATGGGCCACACTGAAGTTATGCCTCACCGCCTGGCCTGGCTGAGAGCAACACCGATCAAGCTCACCTTTCTCTCCAGCTCGGCAACAAAAATCCATCAGGCCTTGCTGCAGGAATGAAAGGCAGGAGGCATTCATACTTCTTATCACGCTGGGTTTGTATTAACTTCCCAGAGTCAATGCAACAGCAGGATCTATAAGCAAATCCTGATAGGACACAGGGCAGCTGTGTCACCATGGAGACAGGATACCATAAGCCCCACAGGTTATCCACAGTGTTTGAAAGAGATTTCTCAACCTGAGACAATAAAGGAAGCTGGAACCCGAAAAAGAAAAACTTTATAACCAATCCCTTGGGTGACTCTTTTAAAAGCAACCTCCTGAGTACCCAATTGGCAACAGGGAAGGGGAAGAAAACTAGTAAGAATTGAGTGCACGGTGTGTTCGATGTTTTATTAATTCCTAGGCTGTGTTGTTTCTACTCATTCCTTATTTTGCAGATAGGGAAAGTGGAGGGAACTGCTACCAACACTAACAAAGTCCTACTCAAAAACATTAACAGAGAAAATGCCTCAGGCAAAAGCATGAGACTAGACATGAACGGATACTGGAAAATAGGGAGGACTGTGAAACCCAAGTCCTTCCTAGCTCTGCCAAAGCAGGGTGGGGAGCACCTGCTGGAGCAGGGACTCATGCTTTCTCTAACCAACGATTCAATGATCCCCAAATCCTGAAATCAGCACAATGCCAAGGGGGCCAGGAGGGTCCCATCCCCCACAGCCAGTCCCACCACTTTCCAGCAGTGGGGCCTTAGGTGAGTCACTTGTCCTCCCCGAGACCTCTGCCACACCTCTAAAGCAGGCATGCTAGGGAACAGGAACAGCAGGTGCCTGGTGCCGGGAGGAGGCCTCCCCACTGGCTACTTCCAGAAAACCCCTCTATGAGTGCTCTTTTCCTCAGTCTTTAAGAATGGGGCTCATGTGGGGACCTGTAAGATCCCCACCAACAGAGGGAAGGAGAGAGAAGACCAGGAGGTCTATCCTTTTACCAGCTTGCTCCCTTCTTACTTAGGCGGTGGGCACAATCCACCCAGTCAGCAGCTCCCATAGGAATTAGGCCTCTGACCACAGGGGCTCAGGACCTGCACCACCCACAGGAGTGAGCTGACCGGACCTCAGCAAGAAGGAACCTTTCCTGCCACCTCCTTCCTGCCTTCCTCTGCCTAGTGCTCAGGAATCCAGCTCCCAGTGAGGGGGGAGCCTGGGACTTGGCCTTCCAGCGACCTTTCACCTATTCTGTTGGAGCACCCTCCCCTCCCGGTTCATTCAAGGGCCTGGCACACACAGATAAATGAAAGTGGAGCCTATCTCAAACTCTAAGAGTCCTTAGTTTCACCAAGGTAGGGCCATACTGGCA
>PITA01000620.1:54849-254638 GCA_004023965.1 Spilogale gracilis
TCCCACATGACCCCCGCCACTGCCCACCTCCGAGAAAGACTCAATAAGACGCGCGATTTCCAGGTATTTCGAGACCCGGGTTCCACCCCGCCACTTCACAGATGCAGAAACTGAGGCCCGGGGACGCCGCGGGCAGTGCTCCCCCCGCCACCTGCGGACTCACAGTGGGTTCCAGCGCTCGGGCAGTTGGCGGTGTAGCGAGATGCGGTCGCTAAGGTAGATGTTGATCTGGTGTAGCCGCACGCTCTCCTCCTGCAGCCGCAGCTCCTCGTCCTGCAGCTGCAACCTCACCGCCTCGCCCTGCGCGCCGAGAGCGTCGCCGGCCACCGGCGGCCGCGGCAGGACCGGGTCGCGCCGACCCGGGCGCCGGGTGCGCAGGGGTCCCGGCTCGGCCGCCCAGCCCCCGCGCCGCTCCCGCAGCAAGGAGCCCAGCCCGGCCAAAGCTAGCAGCGCCAGCAGCGTCAGCAGCGCCTCCCGCCCGCGCCGCAGCCCCCGCGGGCAGCGCCTCCAGGCCGCGCGCCCCAACATGCGCCCGCCAGCTGGGGCCAGCGCTCCGCTCGCCCGGAGGCGGCGGCGCAGACCCGGACCCGGATCCCGGAACCGCAGCGGCGCCCCGCCCCCGGCCCGCCTACGCGCCGCCCCCTGCCCCCCCAACCCGCCCGCACGAGCGCGGCCCCCTCGCGGCGGAGGGTGGCTGGTCTTCACCGGGTCCCTCCCCCGCGGTCTTGGGCTGGGTGCGCGTTATGAACAAGGTTGACGGCTGTAAAACCCTCAGCTCGGCGCCTGTCGCATGGTAAGCGCTCAGTAAATATGGGCTGAGTATGTTCTGCAAGACGCGATGAATTTTACTCCCTTATCTCACTGGACCCTTAAGCAGGCCAATCACAGGGGTAGTAGGATTATCAACTCCCATTTTACAGATGAGGAGACTGAGGCACAGTGAGGCTAATACACACCAGACTGTGTCACTGAGGCCTGCAGGCCTACCAGAAACATAATACTGTTTAGATTCCTTGAATAACAAACCTTCCCCTGGCTCCCTGTTAGTTCATCTCCCCTTTCTTAGTCCTCACTTTGCAAAGGCCTCCAAGAAACTGATCAAGGGAATGAATCCCCTCAGAATAACACCACGCATAGGCACCCCTACTATGACTGCACATACCCCAAGCCATCCATTCCTCCAAAATTGGCCAGAGGTTTCCTTTGAGAGGACTGAAGAAATGAAGGAGCGGTGGGCTGCTGGAAATAATTTAACAGAGTCTAGGCTAGAGTGAGGCATGACAGTCTTCAAGGCAGAAAATTATACAGTGGGCAAAACAAAACAAAATCAGTCATCAAAAATAAACAATACTTTTAAAAGTCCAAATGAAAGCCTCACTGATACGAAGAATTTGAAAGACAAGACAGAGGATCATAGGGGAAGGGAGGGAAAAGTGGGACAGGATATAGCCAGAGAGGGAAAAAACTGAGGGTTGCTGGAGGGAAGGAGGGTGGGAGGAGGGATAGGGCGGTTGGGTGATGGACTTTGGGGAGGGAGGGTATGTGCTATGGTGAGTGCTGTGAATTGTGTAAGACTGATGATTCACAGATCTGTACCCCTGAAGCAAATAATACATTATATGTTAATTTTCAAAAACCAAAGAAACAAAAAAAAAATCAAAACAAAAAATCCCTGAACAAAACATCAGAATTTTATTTTATTTTTTTAAGAGTTACTTTTTTTTTTAGTTTAAGATTGTATTTATTTATCTGACAGAGAGAAACACAGCTAGAGAGGGAACACGAGCAGGGGGAGTGAGAGAGGGAGAAGCAGGCTTCCCACCAAGCAGGGAGCCCCGTGTGGGGCTCGATCCTGGGACTCCAGGATCATGAACTGAGCGGAAGGCAGACACTTATCGACTGAGCCATTCAGGTGCCCCAAAACATCAGAATTTTAAATAAAGGCAAAATCTGACCCTGTGCTTGCATGGCTCACCTCACTGGCATTCCCCCAACCTCAGCCATGATTCCATGTTTTGATCTCAGTGGGGATTACATGGATATATAAGCAAAAATCATCAAGTTCTCCTTTAAAAATATGCACTTAACTTATGAGTTATATCTCAATTCAAAACATAAATAAATAAAAAGATAGAAACAAGAGAAATTTTTAAAAAGAGAGAGAGAAGCCCTGGCCTCTAGCAGCAACACTCAAGTCCTTAACTTGACAGGAAGGGATCCTCAGAATGTGACTCCAAACTCCACAAGGCCTACCCCCACACCACTGGAGCAGAGGGGAGAGGGGTCTCACCATTCCAAACCTTTGCATATACTGTTCTGTCTGCTTGCAATGCCCTGTCCCACCCCTCTCTAACCTCCAAGGCCTGGCTGAAAGCCACCTCTTCCGTGAACCCTTGGGCAACTCCACGGCCTTTTAGGCAAATACGTTTAAAGGTTGTATCATCCTTTTGTGTATTAGTCAGGGTTCCACCAGAGAAACAGAACCAGGAAATATATTAAGAGATTTATGGCAAGGAATTGATCTACACAATTGTAAGAGCTGGTCAAGTGAGTCCAAATTCTTTAGGGCAGGCCATCAGGAAGAGAATACTAAAACTCTCTGGCATGAGCTGAAGCCATAGTCCACAGGCTTTTTTTTTTTTTTTTTTTAAGATTGTATGTATTTATTTGACAGAGAGAAACACAGCCGGAGAAGGAACACAAGCAGGGGGAGCGAGAAAGGGAGAAGCAGGCTTCTGGCCGAACAGGGAGCCCAATGTGGGGCTCGATCCCAGATCTCTGGGATCATGACCTGAGCGGAAGGCAGTCTCTCAACCAACTGAGCCACCCAGGTGCCCCCACAGGTTTTTTTTTAAGGCAATATCAGTTCTGCTCTTAAAGACTTTCAGCAGATTGAATCAGGCCCACCTGGATAATCTCCATTAGTTAAAGTCAACTGATTATAGACCTTAGTTTTATCTACAAAATATCTTCATGGCAACATCTAAGTTAGTGTTTGAGTACACTGGGGATTAAAACCTGGCTAAACTGACCATCTCTCTTAGTTTCCTGAGGCTGCCATGACAAAGTACTATGATCTGTGTAGCTGAAAACAAGAGAAATGTATTCCCTCTCAGTTATGGAGGCTAGAAATCCAAAATCAAGTAGTCTTATCAGCAAGGTCATGCTTTCTCGGAAGGCTCTAGGGGGAATCCATTCCATACCTTTCTCTTACTTTTTGGTGTTGCTTAAAATCCTTGCCCCCATTGCTTGGCTTATACTGTATCACTCCAATCTCTGCCCCCATTGTCATTCTTCTGATGTGCATCTGTCTGTGTCTCCTCTACTTTTCTTCTAAGGACACCTGTCAAATTGGATTTGGGCCCACTATAATGACCTCATCTTAACTTGATTATGTCTGTGAAGATCATATTTCCCAAATAAGGAAATTCACAATCACAGGTACCAAGGATTAGGGCTTCAACATATCTTGTTGCAGGGGCTCTATTCACTCCATAACATCATCATAATTTGTTAAAATTCTTGGTGCATTGGATCATGTTTAATTTAACCCTAGCCTTGTAACAACAACAACAACAACAACAACAACAACAACAAAATAGAAGGGACTTAGAGTATGAGCTGTGGTCACTTCATGATCGCAGAGCTTAGTATAGTGTCACACACAGCAAGTGCTCAATTAATGTCTGGCTTTGTTTCTTATGTTGCTTTCTGTTGGCATCTCTTTGAATTTGCTAGGGAAGGTATCTCATGGAAGGCACAAGCTGATTAAGTGAAGGGAGAAGTTACCCCCAAAATGTAACGAACACGAGTTCTTGAGGTCTTGTTGCTAGAAAACCCTCAGTGGTAACCCGATATGAGAGTTTTCAAAAATCTACTCCCAGAGACCCCAGGGGACCACCTAAGAAAGTAAAAAGAGACTGGCTGGGTGGGGCTCCAGCTCCCTTCCCTAAAATCAAAGCACTGACATATTTACCTGCTTAAAACTTTGAGTTTCCTTCTTAGATTATAGCATCCTCCTCCCTCACGACCAGAGGAACTTGTACCAACAGCCAAAGAAAGTGTGTTGTTCAAGCCAACAGCAGGTGAGTGGCAGAACAGGAAATAAAATTCAGTAAAAAGGTGGCCGACACCAGTGGATGTCTGCCAACACCCATTCTTGTCTCCTTCCTTAAGAGTAGAACCCTGAGTTTCTCTTGTTTGTTCCTCTGGGCCCACAGTCTAAAAACTAGACATTCCAAAGACTAACACCTGCAGCCTGCTTCATGGCCCTGTGACTGCATGAGTGTGTGTGTATGTGGCAAACCAGCTGTCAATGCAATCCTCACACAGCGCTTCTAAGGAATGTCCTTAAAGGAAACTTCTTACGCTTCCTTCTTTCTGCTTGCTAGGCTGTGGAGTAGAGCGCAAGCAACCACCTCAGGTCCTGAGGTACGAGGCCTGTAATCATAGGACAGCAGGAACCGGGTCCTGGACATTGTAGATAATGAACCAGTCCTAATGGGATCCTTCCAGGCTTTGCTTATGTGAGGGAGAATAAGCTTCTGTCTTGTTTGTGCCACAGTTCCTATGGGTCTTCTCTCCCGTGCAGCCAAATCTAATCCTAAGGGACATGCAGGATAAATTGCACAAGAATTCCCCCCCAGATTTGACTCTGATAGTGTGGTGGTTTCAAAACAAGCCTTCAAATTATTGGATACTCCCTCTCCTTGAATCAGGCCAGAACTGTAACAGCTTCAGCCATTGGGTGATGGTAGAAGTGAAGGTCTGTGACTTCACAGGCTACGAAAAAAAAGCTGCAAAGCTTCCATCTTTTTTATAGGATCCCTGCTCTTGGAGCCTTAAGCTGCCAGGGAATAAATCTGACTCTCTTGGTATCGTTATGCTGGAGAAGTCTCAGGTAGGATATCTTGCACAGAGCGCAGCCCAATCCTCTGCTGGCTCAGCCAGCCCAGGCATCAGACAGGTGCATGAGGAAGCCATCTTGGAAGTGGCTCCACCCTAGCCGTACAAGTCACCCCAGCCATCCAGGTCACCTCATCTGTGGCCCCCAGATGTCATGGAATGGAGGAAAGAGGTACCCTTTTTAAATTCTTGACCTGTAGAATCCATGAGTATGATAAGGTGTTGGTGTTTTATACTATAAAGTTTTGGAATGGTCCATCACTCAGCAATAGATAACTAGAACTAATGGATGATTTTAGTCAACAGTTTTCTTAATTCAGGAAATATTTCTTGAGCATCTACTATGTGCCAGGCTCCATGCTAGGGTCTAGGCATGCTATAATGAGCAAATGTCAAGGAGAAACAAAACCAGATGCCAGGTAAAGTGGTAAGAACAGATCTTAATCAATAATGTACTATTGTGCTAGGGAAGAGGGTCCAGCATGAATGGATCCAATTTTGATTTACACAGAATGACTGGACATTTTAAATAGAGTCAGGGAAGTGAAAAATTACAAATGTGTGATCAGCATAAATGCTGATGATGCCAGCTGTGTGTGTGGTTGGCAAGTATAAGAGTGAGGATTCTATCCTCCCAGAGGCTTGGGAGGCAGAGGCCCTATCCTTCCTGATGATGACATTGTAAAGGAATGGCTTTTGGTCCTTGGGAAAGACATACTTCATTTGGAGGAGATACACATACATCTCAAAGGGACAGAGAAAGGATTTATAATTATAAGCCCTTTTTAGTAAACTCTCTAAGAAAAGGTGGTTAGGGGCAATGGTTAGGTGTTAGCTATGATAAACAGTAGATTCTTTGGACAGCTGTGAGCTTCCCCAGCAGATAATTAAGGGAGGCTGGAGACATCCTATCAGATACTTAAGGGAGGCTGGGGACATCCTACCAGCGCAGCCTTGAACTGTTAAAAACTGTCAGTGTTATATGTGAAGGGAAGTAGGTGTATAAAATCATCTGTTTTCAGACTCTGTCCTCTTTATAGGCCAAGGTTGAGGCCAAGTTGAGAAGGAGGCTCAGAGGAGCCTGGCTAGGGCTTGATCAAAGAGACAGTCTCCGTCGCAAGAGATATTTTTGACATCATGGTGCTTTCAGGGCAGTGGAACAGACAGATATTAAAAAGGTAACTTACTAGAGTTGTGGCTAGTGTGTTGAAAAAGAATTACAGGGTGCTTTAGTTGAGGCCTTTAGGAAGGCTTCTCTGAGAAAGTAATGTTTACATAGATATCTGAATGTTAAAGTGATATCAGAGATCTGAAATCATATTTTAGGTTAATATGGAACTCCCTCTGCTGGTTCCCAGCTTAAGGCAAGAAATAGTTTTGTATCTCCCATAGAAGGATGGAGTGAGTAAGCCATACTTTTTTTTTTTTTTTTTAACTTTTTATATCCTAGGAAGCTACTCAAAAGCTTTTTATCGAATATTCTCTATCCTCAAGGGGACCAAGGCCAGAAAAGTTAAGAGACATAAATATGGTCTGATTCTCTCATTTTATGGGTGGGAAGCCTGAGACACAGAGTAGAGACCGGGCCTGCGAACAAGCAGGTGTCTCAACTATATGCCTATAGTCACAGGATGTCACCTGTGACATTCAAGGTTGCCCTGGAGGAAAGTGTCCTGCTCTGAGCCCCTCCCGCGGGCTCCGGGAGGGGCATGGGCTTGGGGTGAACCTGCAAATTGGCTCCCACACAGGATGACCTTCTGTGGAGTGGGAGGTGACTCCACCCAAGGAACAGAATCTGCGGTGCATTGGTACGAGAAGGCAGGTGTGAGAGGAAAGGCCTGGAGCTGTGCCTTCTGGCCTCCATCCAGACGCTCAACATAATTAAGATCTGCGGTCAGATTAGAAAACAGACAAGGATTACAACTCATAATGTCTTGGATTCGTTTACCACATTGGAATGCTTCCTGATACAGGCTCAGCTGCAGAGAAGGGAACATGGGCCTGACACAACACGGGTTCGAGTCCCGGCTCATGGTTAGAGCTGTCGTTTACTGAGCATCTGTGTGTGCGTAAACGGCCAGACTTTATTCTTCATGTCTCATTCTCGTTTCACTCTCCTGACAACATTGCAAGGAAGACAGAGGAGGAAAAGTTTGGCTCAGAGAAGGGAGGTGATGTAGCCAGGGTGGAAGGACATGGCGGAGGCAGAGCAATGCTCTGAGTCCAGGTCTCTTGACTCTGAATTCAGGATTTCCCGCCCACACAATTCCCCGGCAGACCACTGTCAGGCCAAAAGGCAACTTAGCTTCGTGTAGGAGCACAGCCTTGGAGCACACTTGTTTCATGTTGCAGATGGGGCCTTCAGCAACTTGCTCATCTGTAAAATGTTGGTGATAATAATGGTGCCTCCCAAGTAGGGTTTTTGGGAGGACTGAGTGATGTAGCCCACACAGCCAGCCTCTTCAGGCTCAGAGCAGGGTGGGAAGTTTCGACATGGGCAAAGGAAAGGAGTCTGGCCCCTTGCTACTCAAAGTGTGGTCTTTAGACCAGCAGCACTGGGACCACCTGGGAGCTACTGGGAATGCAACATCCCATTAGCAGAGGAAATGCACAAGGAACCATTATTAACAATGACAAGCTGGCACCCACAGAGGGCAAATGCAGCTGGGACCTTAATTCTTTTTCTGCCACTTCCCAAATAGTCCTTCCCTTGGGTTTGTTGTTCATTTGGGAAACTTATTTATTCTTTGACCACACCATCTCATTTCATCAGCTGTTCAACCAACAAACAGATTTCTCTAGAAGGTACTTTTGATTTGTCAAGTTAGTTCTCTTCATAGGGATCATTTCATCCCTTTTCGAGCTTAATGTGATATATGGTAGATATGGCATTTCAAATATTAGTGAAGAAAATATGGCTGATTCAATCAATGGTTGGAGCAACTCGATGGTCATTTGACTATCCTCACACCTTACACAAAATAAGCTCCAAATGATCTAGAGATGTAAAAGTAAAATAATAAAAAAAAATCCAACAATAAAAGTATTGGATGAAAAAAAAACAGAGACTGTTATAGAAAAGATTTATAAAGTTGACTACATAAAAAATTTAGTATTCTATAAGGCCCAAAATAATATAAAAAGAAAAGACAAATCAGAAAGAAATATTTGCAGATGACATTTACCCAGTATGTCAATCAACAGGGAACTAAAAAGAACAGAAATACAAATGGCTGTATGATCTGAATAGACAGTTCCCCCAGTAAAGAAATACAAATGGTCCAGAAACATATCAAGACGTGTTCAGTTTCTCTATTTAAAATGCCTGCTGGGCGCCTGGGTGGCTCAGTGGGTTAAAGCCTCTGCCTTCGGCTCAGGTCATGATCTCAGGGTCCTGGGATCAGGCCCTCATGGGGCTCTCTGCTCAGCAATGCCTGCCAATTAAAGTTACTCTGAAATATTTTTTTATCTATCAGATTGGCAAAGACTTAAAAGGTTATTCCTACCACTCTTGGTAGGAAGGCAAACTGGTACAACCTTTTGCAAAGTAATTAGGCAACATTTATTAGAAACATTAATGTTCCTATCCTTTTGAGTCTGCAATGTCACATCCACAGAAATCGATTCGCAAGTGCTCAAGAGATGAACTTACAGGAAGCTTATTGCAGTACTGTGTATAAAAGCAAAAAGTTGTTAATAACGCAAATGTCCGTTCATAGGAAATTATAAGATAAAGGATTGCACATTCATACACCAATATACCACAGTATTGTTAACAAGGAGGACACTAATTCTTGGTGTTTAACATACAAATGTGTTTAAGATGTATTATTAAGAAAAGCAAGCTAGGGAAACTGTATGGATGGTATGATCTTGTTGTGGTAAAATATGTTAACATATATACAAAGGAAAAATCTCTATAGAAATATTCACCAAATTATTAACTATTATATTTATTTCTGGTGCATGAGATTCTGTGGGCTTTTCCTTTTCATTCACTTTATTCATTTTTTTCAGCAAATATTTATTGATTACCGACCACCTTTCTATCATTGATCTCAAGGTCCTCGCATTCTCTATTTGCACAACATTGGATTTCTTTTCAACAAACATTATTATCATATTAGGGAAAACAGGTTAGACATTTAAAAGTAAATAAATACTCTTTGGAGATGATTTTACCTCCAGGCCCTCCCTACTTCCTCCCTAAGCTGCTGCATGGGTCTCTGGAATCCAGTCCCCCTGCTCCCTCTTTCCAATCTGTTTCCTCATTTTTCTTACCATTACCCAGATCTCCCCCAGTTTTTCTGCTCAACCTGTGGCTAAGCTCTCCCACGAACCTGTCAGTGATACTCCCAAACTGTGACACCTTCCTCTGAATTGACAGTGGAAACTCATAGACCACCCTCTCTGCAATCATGTGGGATTCCCTGGGAGCCAGGGGTCATCCTTATCATCCATAACGTGCCATCGCACACACAATGCCTGGCACACAGAAGGAACTCAATAAATGTTGGTTGGATGAGAACTGTGTTGGTGATGGAGGCACACTGCTCAGATCACCCTTCAAGAGAACCCACTGTGGAGAGCATGGTTGGCTGACAGCCTCCAGCTTCTCTGCCTTCCAATCCTCTATGAAATTCTTGCTGAGGCCATGTTTCCCCTGGTTTCCCCCAGGCAGTGACTAAGCATGGGGGATATCATGGGGGATATAAGAATCCAGCTACTTCTGTCTGATGCCAGACATCCTAGCAGGCCACCGTTGCCTGGGGACTCCCCATTGGCTTGGCCAAGACATTTTCAGAACTGCACTACAGTACTCTGGCGCCTTCCTACCCCAGCCTCCTCCCTCCTACTCCCTTTACCCAGCTGTAGCATCTGCATTAGAATCCAAAGGCCCTCCTTCACTTTTCCTCATCCTCCTTTATCCAGGCATTTCTCCTGGGTGGTGGGGGGGCACATCTTGGCATTTGGTTCTCAGAGGACCCAAAACAACACAGGGATCAATGAAAAAATACTGGAAGAGAGTTCATACATCCTAAGACTACAGATACACTTGCATAAGAGATTTGTGTACAAAGACGTGCCGGATTCATGCTTCATGATGCACACGTGCACGCGAATCACCTGGAGGTCATGCTGAAATGCCAGTTCTGGTTCAGTAGGTCTGGAGTGGATGCAAGATGCTGCGTTTCTAAAAAGCTCTTGGGTGGTACCAAGGCTGCTGGTCCAAGGACCCCATTTTGAGTAGCAAGGTGCTGGAATGTTTATATGCACCACTGAGTCTCTTTCCTCCCTGTCCTCCACTTCCTTCTCCTCTCCTCCCTCCTCCTGAGAGGATGACTTTGAGGGGGGCCGCTTAGCAGCAGCCTTGAACCTCTGGCTAACAGCTGGGTTTGGCCAAGAAGGAGCACTAGAGGGCAGGAGGAGGTGGAGATCAGAGGATTTTATTCCTCTGGAGACTATTCCCCACTAGGTTACTGTAGGTTGGCTGTGTCCCTCTACCAAAGGTCCTAACTCCTATCAGCGATATCTTTCCATTTTCTCTCTTGCAGAATTCCAGTAACTGCTCTCTCCTTTTCCCCTTCAGGCCTGGGGTGGCAATGGCTCCCTACGGTTAGCAGCTTTGGAGTACTGCACCAGTTCTTGTGGCTCTTAGTAAACTCTGCCCACAGTTCTGTAATTAGTCCTTTAGTAGATGCTTCTCATTTCTTCAGCCAAGTGTACCATCTGTCTCCTGCTGGGACCCTGACTGCTATAAGCACTGTCAGAGCAAGATTTTTTTTCCCCATAATAACAGAACACTGGAAACAAGCTAATTGTGCATCACTAAAAAATGATTAAATAAATTAGGGTACATCTGCTTGATGGTGTTGCATGCTACCACTAAAAAGGAGAGTAGATCTATATTCACCTACACGGACGATGTCCAAGCCAATTGTTAAATTTTTAAAAAAGCAAGATTCCAAATAGCCTGCAGAGTATGAATTCATTCATTCAAAAAGTAAAATATGCATTTGTGAAAGCTGATATTGCAGAGGGTGACAATCCTGCTCAAAACAAACCTACCAAAAAGAACCTTAGTTGGGGGTGGTGGTGAGGAGGACCTGCGAGGGTTTTCTGACTCCATCTCTTGCCATCACTTGTCTCTGCTTTCCTGAGTGGTAGCTTCTCTCCCTGGCAGACTGTCTTCAAATGGTGGTAGAGCAAGCACTGTGTGGCTTACAGGGATCGGACATCCTGACAGCTGACAACCTCAGCACAGAGGCCCTGGTTCCCAATTGCTTAAGCAAAAACTCCTGGGCTGGTGCAATCAGGATGGGCTTGGACATATTCTAATCACTGAACCATATAAACTAAGAGCAGGGAGGGAGGCACCTAAAAGAAAAGAGGCATTTCTTCCCAGAGTCGGAGAAGCAGGAAGGGTGTAAACAGCAGATATTTTTGAGGGAATATTTGTAGTAGACACTTGTTATCCTTTCTAGCTGCCCATCATCTGAATCCGCTCCCTATTCAGGAGAGTTTCCTCCTTTCTGGGAACTCTTCTAAGGAAACCTATCTTAGAGCTTACCTCCTGCTATACATGCTGAAAATACCAGTAAAGCACTTTCTCAATCTCCTTCTTTGCCAGACAGAACACATGACCCAGGCTGAGCCATTTAGACGCTCCCATCTCAGGCTCTCACTCTGGAGCTGGGAATTACAAGAAGGACCCAGGCAGACTCCATCCTGGTTTAGGGTGCGACCATGCTGTGATGTGGTGCATTGTTCTTGGTTGTGGGTCTTCCAACACTGGTTCTCTGGCCCTGATGGGATCTGTGAGCTACAAAAAGAACCTTGTATTAATCCCCCTTTCTACAAAAATTATCCAAGGGTTTATTTCTACAGCTTGCAACAAGAAAGTTGATCAATGTCTATATGTACGTATGCATGTTTGTATACGTGTGAAACATTCTTGAAAAGATGAAACAAATGTGAATATTGGTTATGTACAGGGAATAGGACCAGGAAA
Organism: Spilogale gracilis; assembly: GCA_004023965.1. Taxonomy (NCBI): domain Eukaryota; kingdom Metazoa; phylum Chordata; class Mammalia; order Carnivora; family Mephitidae; genus Spilogale; species Spilogale gracilis. Next base: position 66,767 of record PITA01000620.1, read on the forward strand.
GTGGGAGAAGAGGGAAAGGGGCTTTTACTTTTGCCTTATGTCCTTCTATACTGTTGGAATTTATTTTTTACCACACATATAACTTTTATAATGAAACAGCTAGTTAGTAAAAAGAGAGCCAAATGAATAGAATTTTAAAAGGATGCAATTATTCAGGATTTTCACAGAAACAAATGTCTTCATTGGACCTTCAAAAGGAAGTCATCCTTACCTCTGTCATGAATGGGGCCAAATCTAGAATGGAGTGAGAGTGTTCCACCTGACACCCTGGGCCTATGTGACTAGCTCTAGCCCTCTAACTCCTATTCACTTTCCATGGCTCCCCATTACTCACGGAATAAATCCCACAGTCTTCATCCTGGCATTCATTGGCCCTTGGCAATCTGAGCCCTGTGTACTTTCGAGACTTCTCATCTTTACACTTTGCTTAGAAGACTTTTTCTTCCAGCCCTGCTGGCCCATATCCTAAGGGTATTACCATCTTCTCTGATCGGTCAATGCCATGATCCTTATTCCTTCTTCGGGCCCTCATCAAGAGCTGCTCTGTGTTATAAATCCTCTGTATACGAGACATAGCCATTTATACATCATGCCGGCCTCCTGCGAGGCTTTTGGACCACAGTTCAGAGTCTACGGAAGCCAGTTACCCCATATCATATTGTTTCAATAGCACTCATTGCTAACACCTGTACAAGTTACCTGTTTGTGTATTTACAGCTTGTCTTTTTCAAAACACTGTTACCTCCAGGAAGGCAGGGATTTTATTTTTTCCTACAGCTTCTCGAGCACCAAGAACAGTGCATGGTTGGCACTCCATGAATATTTTGTTGACACCAGAGCAGAAGACGGGGTCCCAGTCACAGCGCTCCAGCAGGAGAATCGTGTGACTTAATCTCCCTTAAGCTTCAGGGTCTCCTCTGCAAATTGGGAGTGGTCACCTGAGCCCTCCCTGGTAGTTGACAGGATGTTGCGAGGATCAAATATGAGTCTCAAACTTCAGTATTCACCGGAATCACCCAGAGGGCCCCACACGCCGATTTCTGATCCGTGAGGTCTGGAGTGGGGTCAAGAAATTTGCATTTCTGGGGCGCCTGGGTGGCTCAGTTGGTTAAGCGACTGCCTTAGGCTCAGGTCATGATCCCGGAGACCTGGGATCCAGCCCCACATCGGGCTGCCTCCTCGGCGGGAAGCCTGCTTCTCCCTCTCTCACTCCCCCTGCTTGTGTTCCCTCTCTGGCGGTGTTTCTCTCTGTCAAATAAATAAAATCTTAAAAAAAAAAAAAAAGAAAGAAATTTGCATTTCTAATAGTATTCCAAACGGTGCTGATTCAAGAATCACTGATGAAAAGAGAGGAGGTACAGGAGGAGCTTGTAGCCTTAATCCCCAGGTAAGGACGTTCCGGACGCGGGGTACGGGGTGGCCCCACCCGAGTCTCACTTCAGCCAACAACTCTTCGGGAAGCTGCGGTTCAGCGCCCGGCGCCGGCGGGGTAGGGGGCAGCAGCGCGCCACAGGCCGGGACCCAGACGGTGGTTCCGAGCTCGCAGCGTGAGTGGGCTGGAGCAGCCGCTCCGACCTCCGCGCGGGGCAGGAAGTCCCCGGAGCCGCCGGGAAGGACCGCCACCGGGCGCCACAGGGCCCGAGGCGAGCCGCCCAGCTCCGGCGCTGAAGCCGCTCAGAGCTTCCCGGAACTCGCAGTCCCTCCCCCCGGCTTCCCGCGCGCGCCCGGCACACAGTAGGCGCGCGGCCCCGCCCCCTGGCGCGCGCCCGGCACACAGTAGGCGTGCGGGCGGCGGGCGGAAGGGGGCGCTGGCGCGCGGTATCCGGGGGCGGAGCCGGCGTGGCGGACCAGACCGACGGCCGCGGGCCGCGGGGCCGTGATGGGTGAGGGCGGGCTGCCCCCGGCCTTCCAACTGCTGCTGCGCGCCTGCGACCAGGGCGACACGGAGACGGCGCGGCGGCTGCTCGAGGCGGGGGCGGCGGAGCCGGCGGAGCGCAGCGCGGAGCCCGAGGCGGCCCCGGAGTCGGCGGGGGCCGAGGCGGCGGGGCCCGGGGCGGCGGCGGCGGCGGCGGCCGGAGCGCCGGTGCCCGTGGACTGCTCGGACGAGGCGGGCAACACCGCGCTGCAGTTCGCCGCGGCCGGGGGCCACGAGCCGCTGGTGCGCTTCTTGCTGCGCCGCGGCGCCTCGGTCAACAGCCGCAACCACTACGGCTGGAGCGCGCTCATGCAGGCAGCCAGGTGAGGGGCCCGGGATCCCCAGGGGTGGTGGCCAGGCGGGCTCAGGTGGCGGGCCCTGCCTGGTGCCTCTGAAGACGACCCGGGAGGTAAAGAGTCAAGGACTCGTTCGAGAGAGCTGGGATGGTAAACTTTGAGCAGCTTGGGATACTACAAGAAGTGGCACCGCTTTTTAACAAAATCAGAATTTTAGAAACCGTGGCCTTTCGAAACAAGCTGAAGACGGCGTTGAATAGAATCTTAGAGACACATCATCTTAGAGATGTTCATTCATTACTTCTTGCAGCCTGAGTTTCCTAACCTACCTACCCATCCCAGCCAGGGCTAGGGGGACACTGTTTGAACCATGCATAGCCCTACTAGGAGCAGCTCCCGTGGCAGTGGGCAGGCCAGACAGATGATGGGGAAAGGGCAGGGAGCTCTGGGGATGGCAGACCCATTTGGGGGAAGTGGAAGAAGGTTTTTGGTAAGAATGATGTATATATTCAGTTTGAGATTTGGTAAGAATTAACCAGGACAGAAGAAGTGGGAGGTGGGAAGCGGGTGATAGGAGGCGTGGGCAAGGGTTTGAAAGCAAACATGAACATAAGGCATTGGTAGGACTGCTAGAAGGATGTCAGTGCTAGGAGGGGGCTGGAAGTAGTGGGAGAGGAGCCCCCTGGGAGAGGAGGCAGATGCTGGGTGGCAGGGCTGAGAAAGATGAGCTATCCTAAGGGCATTGGGGAGTAATAGAAGGTTCTAGGCAGAATGAGTGACAGAATCAGATTTATGTTTTGGGAAAATCACTTCCACTGCTGTGTGAGGACAGACTGGAGGGATGGGCTGGTGAGGGAAAGCTTGGTTCGCAAGCAATTGCCTCGGTCTAGGGAGAGGCGATAGTAGCCTGTAGGAGAGCAGAGACAGCAGTAGAGAGCAATGAGGTGTTTGGATGTACTCAGGAAGCAGGATGATCGGGACTTGAAGTGCTGGTGGGAGGGAACTCTGATGTACAGTGAAGTCCCTCGCCCCTGTTGGCCATTGTCTTAGGACCCACCTACCCCTCCAGTTGGTCCCTGGTGGGTGTTTTAGTATCAGAAATGGTTACATTTGGGGCGCCTGGGTAGCTCAGCCGGTTGGGCGTCTGCCTTTGGCTCAAGTCATGATCCCAGAGTCCCAGGATGGAGCCTTGTATCAGGCTCCCTGCTTGTCGGGAAGCCTGCTTCTCCCTCTCCCATTCCTCCTGCTTGTGTTCCCTCTCTTGCTGTCTCTGTTAATTAAAATAATCTTCCAAAAAAAGAAATGGTTACATTCATGTTTTATCCTACTCTGAAAATGCTAAGCTTTTCAAGCACTTTTTGTCAAGCATGGTGTTCATTGCTTTAAATGAAGTAACTCACTCGAGCCACAGAAATCTTAGGTTGTGTATAAGTATTGTGATCATCCCCATTTTACAGATGAGGAATTGAGGCTCAGAGAGTTAATTTGCCCAAGGCCACGCAGCTGGTAAGTGGCAGAGCCACATTCACACCCTGGCGGGTGGTTCCGGAGCCTGTGCTCCCAGCCGCTGCTGTCAGCCACCAATCCTGTAACCGACTGTTTCCTCCTGGTGTTGGTCACAGGGAAGCTTCTCGTCAGATTGGTCAAATGCTAAAGGGACAGGTTGCATGGTGTTTACTTTGGCCCTAACTTCACCCTTGGCCTCTTTGCTTTCCTTCTCCTGCCCTTCATTTCTCTGCCTGCCGGTGTGGCCTCTCTGCCCAGCGCTTTGGGTGGTAGGAGTTTGTGCCAGGTCTTTAAACACAGGTGTTAATTGCGGAAATTAATTGGTAATCACAGCAGCTGTTCAGAAAGCCCCACGCTTCCCTGTCCTCAGTAATTACCTTTTAGAAACTTAGCATCCACAAAATTATCTCAGCCTTCCTTGAATTCTTTTATGTTTTCAGGCTAATTGAATGACCTCTTGTGCTACCCATGGGTTCAGAAAGCATTCCAAACGTCAGCATTTCTGTTCAAATTCTCTCCTTTTCTTTCTGTCTGATAATGTTTTATACCAGAAGAGCTGGAGTTTGGGATTTTAGGTTCTAGGTTCAAGTTTTGACTCTATCACTTTCAAAAGGAGAGGTTCTGCTTTCCATTCTGATCTTCTGTTTCCTCACCTGTGAAATGGGCGTTGTCGGTTTATTTCAGGGTCTATGAAGATCAAATGAGATAAAATGTGACAATACCTTTTAATCTGTTATGAAGTTTTATTTTATGCTTAATAACTAAATAGTGTGGTTTTAAAAAATTCTCTCCTTCCATGGAGGATTAATGAGTTCTGTAGTCCTTTCCATGGCCCGTCTGCAGACCATCCTGTGCTTGGTCAGGCCAGTCATTTATTTGAGAGGATCTACTGAGCCCCACTGTCGGTCGGCCACTGGTCGTGTCCTGGGAGAGCACACAATCTAACAGGCAGACGTCATGGTAGAGGGAAGGCTCAGGGGCATTCTAGAGGTGAGGACCGGGGGGATTTCAGGTGCCTAGATGAAGGGCACCTGAACTCCTGGGGGAGGGGAAGCTGCTGGAAGCTGCTCCGATGAGGTGAGTTCTAAGCTGAATATACTTAGGAGACACAGACAGGAGAGTACCCTGGACAGAGAGGCAGGATGGCAAAGACCAAGTCGTGGGAGGAACAGATTTGGTGACTACAGACCAGCGTGGAGGGGATGACTTGGGGATTGGGCAGAAGTGAAGATGACCCAGTCCAGGTAGACTAGCCTCGTTAGTGGGAAGCTGGGCAGTGGCCGTCAGGCTGGGGCAACCCCACCGCGGAGGATGGGCAGGAGGGAACAAGACTGGAGGCAGGGAGAAGGCTGGGCTTGCAGCTTTCTGCATTTGAGTTCCTGTCGTTTTGATTTGCTCTCTCTCTGCTTTTGGAAAAGAGGAGGGACAAGCCCAGTCCCCCTAGAGCCAGAGGAGCTAGTTCACCAAGCTCTCCTTCCAGAGGCTGAGGTGACCTGCCATCGTTAAGGTTCACATCTCTGAAGGTATTTATAAGTTCAGATTAGCGTTTGGCCTTGGCTCTGCCTGCACAGGGAAAGGGAGGCCGTAGGTTTCCAGGAGGTACAAAACTCGCGTCCGGAGAGGAGGGGACTGCAACGAGAAATTCAAAACTTTGCCTCGCACATGCAGACGTTATGCAGGTATTATGATCTGTTGCTAGCCACCCCTCTTGGGTCGTTCTTTCCTGGTTAGTCCAGGGCTCCCTCCAGCTCAGACACCCACCCGCTGCTCTGCCGCGGGGGTGCCAACCAAAACCCTGCAAAACAGATCCTTTCTGCCCTCTGGTGGCTAAAGAAGGCAGAGGTTTTGCTGGGAAGAGGCTTCTGTTTTCCTGGTGTTGGCATTGGTTGGTGGTCGCATGTCTGTCTCCCTGGCCAGCTCCAGCTTCCTGGAGGAGGGCCCGGCCCAGGCCCAGTTCTTAGCCCCTGGCAGTGGGCATTCCTTCCAGCAGGTGGCAGCAGCCCATCTCTGCTGACTGAGCTCCTGGCTACTCCTCTTGGCATGGGGTGCAGTGGCTCATCTCGAAGGACCTCCTGTGTGTGTTTGGGGTTGGGTAGACATGAGTCAGACATGAGCCCTGCCCAGGGGAGTCAGCACAGACAGAGACGTAGATTACAAGGCTACAAAGCAGAATAAAATGAACTCTGTGGGATGTGGGAAGCAGCATGGTTAGGGGAAAGAAAGAGTGAGGGCATCAGGATTCAGACAGACCCGGGTTCTGACCCAGACACCACCTCTAACCAGCTGGATGACTTTGGTACTTACAGAGTAACATAAAAGGTCAAATGATCATTAATACATCTAACACTTATGTAGTGTTGCTTTGGCCAAGCACTGTTCTGAATGCTGTATGTATTATATATTTAAATATATTAAGTCTTTTAATCCTTAACAGCCCTTGAAGAAGACACAATTATATCCCTATTTTACAGGTGAGGCAATGAAGGCATGAAGAAGCTAAAGTTCTTTCTCAAGGTCGTACAGCTAGTGATTAGCAAAGCGGGATTTGAACCTAGACAAAGCAGTTGTTCACCTTTTTGATGGTGGACATGTGGTGCCAGCACCATGCCTGGCGCCAGAAGAAGACCTTTTAGTAGATCTTAAATAGCTATTATGACTTTAATAATTAATGACAAATGAGGATTACATAAGCTGTCTCTGTGTCAGTTCTCCATGTTAACGTTACTAATTCTCTGTCTTCCTGGCAGATTTGGGCACGTGAGCGTGGCACACCTCCTTTTGGACCATGGGGCTGACGTCAATGCCCAGAACCGGCTAGGGGCCAGTGTGCTCACCGTGGCCTCTCGGGGTGGCCACCTGGGTGTGGTGAAGCTGCTCCTGGAAGCCGGTGCCTTTGTGGACCATCACAACCGCGCAGGCGAGCCGCCGGGGACAGGGGACCGCAGGGACGAGCTATTGGACATCACAGCCCTGATGGCTGCCATTCAGCACGGGCATGAGGCCGTGGTGCGTCTGCTGATGGAGTGGGGTGCGGACCCCAACTGCGTGGCCCGAACTGTGGGCTGGAGCCCACTGATGCTGTCGGCGCTCATCGGGAGACTTGGCGTGGCCCAGCAGCTGGTGGAGAAGGGGGCCAACCCTGACCACCTCAGCGTGCTGGAGAAGACCGCCTTTGAGGTTGCACTTGACCGCAAGCACAGGGACCTTGCAAACTACCTGGACCCACTGACCACGGTCAGGCCCAAGACAGGTCAGGCTGTGCTCCCACCAACACTTCCCTTCCCTGCTATGGCTTCACAGAGGACCCTCAATTGTGTTAAATGACCAAAGCTGAGGATTTCCCAACTGGAGGGCATGCACAAATCAGCGTCTGGCCCATGGAGCAGTGTGTCTTAAGCTGTGCTGTGCATAAGAATCACTTCAGAGTGCCTGTTACTTTCAGGTTCCTGGGCCACCCTCCAGAGTGTTTTGGTGTTTGTGGGAAGAGCCTGGAACCCCCATAATGAGACCCCTCCTTTTCAGCCAGAGGATTCTGATGCAGGAGGTTCTGGGGTCTTTCTAGAACAGGGGTCAGCGGACTTTTTCTGGAAAGGACCAGAGAGAAAAGATTTTAGACTCTGTGGGCCAACCTCTGTCAGAACCACTCAACTCTGCACGAGTGAAAGCAGCCAGACATCATATGTCAGTGAGTGGGTATGGCGTGGTCCAGTAGAACTGTAATTACCAAAACCGGCTGGGGAGCAGATTTGGCCCAGGACTGTAGTTTACCAACCCCTGCTCTAGAACAGTGTGCCCTCCGCCTGTGAAGACCTTGGTCTCTGTAGGGGAGACAGGCAAGAAGCAGGAAATAAACATTAAATACATAGCACAGTAGGTGGGCAGTACCACGATAGGGGGTGGAGAACAGGCAAGGTTGAGGTTTGGGGGTGGGGATTGGGGCGATGCAGGCTGCCCCTGGTGGGTGGCATCCTAGAGCAGGTAAGATTGCAGCTGACTTGCAGGGGCTGAGGGAGTGCTCCCAACAGGCTCTTGGGGAAGAGCCTCCAGGTAGGACAGCAGCAAGGGCAAAAGATGTGTTATTAATGATAGATTATTAAATACATGACCACTAGCCCCTAGCTGTTTTTGTGAGATGCCAAGAAATTTGCCTAGAAGACTCCCGGCATTAGCTACAGGACAGGGTACCCCCCACCATGCTTGTTCTTGGGCTGGAGCAGGGTCCCCAGAACTCTGCTGCAGATGCTGACACTGGCATCCGGAACAAGGAAGGGACCCGCCCAGGGTCACTTGGCATCAGTGGCATAGCTGCCCCAGCCTCCTGGGGTCAGGCTAGAGGGTCAGTGATTCTGTGGTATCACATGGTTGCTTAGCAACCAACACGCAGGCCAAATGCCCACAACAAATTGGACTCTTACACACTTGAAGGAATGTGACAAACTAAGATGCAGAGTGGTTGCTTAATAGTATTGCATAAGCAGAATTAGACACTGGGTTCCATGGCCCTGTCTGCATGTCTCTAGAAGAACCCTGGAGTTAAGGAATACCCTTTCTGGGATGGGTGCCAGTCACTGGTCAAGAGAAGAAAAATTGCTGTTTGAATTTCTGGAGCATTTTCCATCTGTATTCTTGATCTCTGCAACCGCCACATGGTCCCCATATTACCGTGTTATCCCCCTATCAGTGAGGAGACTGTCGTTCTGGAGACACACACTCACTTTCTGGTACGCTCACTTTAGACTCAGTGATCCCTGCACCGGGCTGCAGCTTCCTCCCAGCTGCCTGAGGGGGCTGACCTGAACCAGAGATTTAGCCCAGAGCCACAGGTTCCCCTCGCAGCCATTCTCTGGAGTTCATCGAAGATTGCAGGAAGTCTTGCATTTGGCCACCTCCCAGGGGGCTGGTGCTGAGCATGTCTGCTTTCTGACAGTAGCACAGTACTTACTGGCCCAAGCTCAGAGGAAGGTGATCAATGAGCGGATGAGGGAGGGATGGGCGTGGGGTGGGTATAGCAAGGCCCGGGTTTGGGGGTAGGCATGGCCTCCGATACCAGCTGATCTGCAAGGGACCAGCATTAAAACATGAGGTGGGCAGTGGTCTGCAGGGGCCATGTCTGCAAGGCTGGGGCAGATTCAGAGTTGTTCAGATTGCTTCTTATTTGGGAAGGAAAACAAAAATGAACATCGACTCTTTTTGTGCTCACGTCTATGACCTCCCCCTGGGCTCAGCTCCTCGGTGTCTCCATGGCCTTGTGCTTTGGAGTTATCTCAGAGTTGTACATTTCGTTTTTAGTAGAAAAGAATCACTTTTTAAAAAAACTTTTTTTCATAGAGATCCATATTTTTCCAAGACCACACTTTTTTCCATTACATCTAAGAGAGGACATCCCAAAGTTTGGAATGCCCCAAAATGGTTGCCTTATGGGTGTGGGATCAGGAAATATTCTGCTTCTTCATGTTTTCTTAGCCAGAGAACTGCCCAAGTTCTATCTCCAGAGCATCTGTGGACACTCTCTAACTCTTCCAGGGCTGCTGGTTTCATCCATTACCTGGGTCTTTGATCACATTGCTTGAGAAAGTAGATCACTTTTAAAGCTAAGCTGTATTGTTACATGTGTGTGACTTTTCTGTTCTATTAACTCTTTTGTGGTTAACTTTTAAAATCTTTCTTTACCTAGATGAGGAGAAAAAGCGGCCTGATATTTTCTATGCGTTGAAAATGGGTAAGCACTTTAGAAAATCTCTTTGGAGATTTATGAATGTAGGGACACAGTCTCCCAACTTAGTCTTTATAGTCCTTTTCAAGGTCGCCCAGAGTGAGAAAGAAACAGGCATTTTGTTATTTACTGACTTGGTGGTTTCACACAGGGAGGTTCAGCCCCTGGAGACTGGTATTTATTATGATGCTTTATACACAAGTTCCAGACTGCTCTCCCAACCCTCCACCCCATCCCCCAGCCAAACCCTATGGCTATGTTTTCTGGCTTTTCCCTACCTCTGAAATGCCTCACCTCATTGCCAACCTACCCACTCCACTTTCTTTATAATGAAGCCAAAAATCTCTCCTGATGTGCACCCCACCTCCAGGAAGCCCTCCCTGATCCTCACCTCCCAGGGAGATCTGACCTCTCTGCGTATACATTGCCCTTGTGTTTCCTTCATCTGTTCTCTTAGCATATCAGTAACACTTCTCTCTTTTAGGAAAACTATTTGTGTGCTTGCCTCTGACCCTTACAGATTGAGAGATTTGGGGATGGGGGCTCCTTCTTTCTCACCTTTGTTGTCTCTCTGGTGCTAAGCAGCCCAGTGCAGAGGCAGGCTGAGCACCCGTTGAAACCTGCTAAATAAGTCATCCAGCAGCACCAGGCCTACAGATCAGCAGATCTCGTGCTTCTGTTTGCAGGAAACTTCCAGCTGGTCAAAGAGATTGCAGACGAAGACCCCAACTATGTGAACCTGGTCAACGGGGATGGGGCCACCCCGCTGATGCTGGCAGCTGTCATGGGACAGCTGCCTCTAGTGCAGCTGCTGGTGGAGAGGCATGCTGATGTTGACAAGCAGGACAGTGTGCACGGCTGGACCGCCCTCATGCAGGCCACCTACCACGGGTCAGTGCTGGCTCCATCCCCTCTGTACGAACCTGACGATCCCCCGAGCTCCGAGCTCGGATAGGGTTCTTGATGGGGTTTTCTGGTCCTAAGAAACTACAGATGAGTTCAAGGGCTGTGAAAACCTTGAAGCACGTGTGTGTACACACACACACACACACACACACACCACACACACACACCAAGTGGCGTGGGCTCATTCTATCCTGTGTTCCTATTCTGTGTCCTGATGCCCATGACCTCATCACAGAATTCACCAGTGCCCATAAAAACCAGGGACGTTTTATGCAGGCAGATAAGTTGCTCTAGGTTGATCTCAGTGGAACGGTGGTCAGTTTGGAGTGTTCACACTGATGTCCTTAAGTCTGTGTCCCATTGGAAATGAACATCAGCCATTCATACCACTGGCTTCTTAGCAACTAGCAGTGAGACTTGTCCTCACCCTCTCCTTTTGAATAGGCACCACCATTGACTGGTGCTTCTGAATCCCTTCTCCTCCTGTCCCACCTCTTCCAGGTAGGCTGGCCCCGAGGCCAGGAGCTGCAGACTGTCTTTTAGTGGCTAGGTGCTCTGATTCCAAATTACCGGCCCTTTCCTTCCCTGTTTCAGGAGGTTATAGCACTTTCCTCTGTCATCTTGAAGCAGTGCGTTTTCCTATTTGGTCAACCTCAGGCTTCTGTGTTAGACACTGTGGCCTGTGTGGGACTTCCATGGCACAGAGGTCCCAGTTTGGGGCAGGGGAAGTAGGGACCTATGTGTGGGCATGGTGGCCATATAGTTTGCCTTCTCTTTGAGGAAGGAACACCTGGACTTTGGTTTCCATCACGTTCAGGTCTGACCTTCCCATGGGGTAGGGGGGGGAGCAGTGTGAGACCGCTGGCAGGTTTCCGCACCCCTCTTCTGGGCTCCGGAATGGGGCACTGTAGTTACTGTGGTCAGCCTGCCCGGGAGCAAAGCCAGGCTCACTAACTCCAGCTTTTTCTTTCCTCCCCAGGAATAAGGAAATTGTCAAATATCTGCTAAACCAAGGGGCTGATGTCGCTCTTCGCGCAAAAAACGGGTACACGGCCTTTGACCTAGTGATGCTGCTGAGTGATCCTGGTGGGTTGTTTCAGGGAAAGGGTCGTACACCTGCACAGCCTTTCTCTGGCTAGGAATGGAGAGAATCACCTTTGTTTTCAGCCCTTGCTTACTCATGGGGGAAGTCACTCTCAAGCCCCACGGACTCACGACGGGTCCTGAGGCAGGTTGCTTCCTTTCTCAGCAAAGGCTGGGCTGGCATCAGGTAAACCTGGGGCTTCTCCAGCTCCGGCTTCAGGGAGCCTCCCAGGAGACACGCATCTGCCGCAGCAGGCTACACAGGCCCCAGAGTGGTACCTGGGCTTCTGAGCCAGACACGCTGACTCAGGGAAACAGAAAGGCCCCTTTGACAAGCAGAAGCAGAGATGGAGTAGTGGCTCCCTCTGCTGAATTGTGCAGGTAGAGGCCACTGGGTCAGGGGCACCCCGCTGGGGCTGTCGCCATCCCTTGCCCCCCCTTTCTTGGTCCCCATGGGCATCTGCTGCTCCCCTTGCCTTCTCAACTGTGACAGGCCCTCCCCTGGGTCCTGAGGCATCCAGTTAGGCAGCTTAGGGGTCAGAGTCTGACTGTCTTGTCTCCTGTTGCCCTGGAGTTTCACCCCAGGGAGGGAGAGAGGCTAAGAGGCCCTTCTGACCCACTCACTTTAGACCCCGGAGCCAGATCACATCCTGCTGGCCTTGGGAGAGGACTTTACCTCCGTAGTCCCAAACAGAGTTACCACACCACCTCTCTGGGCTGTGGGGTGGCAGGCTGGTGTGCCCTGCCTCGTCGCCGCCATTGTCATCCTCAGCCTCCATCCCCACCCCCACCCCCTGCTGCCACAGGCCCCGCGTGTCTCAGATGCATTCCTGGTTCCATTTCATCCTCACAGGACATGTGAGCAAAGCAGAGCTGTGCCTCCCCTTGTAGAGGGGAGGTGACCAGGGCCAGGGGACATGACTTGACCTAGCTGGCAAGTTGGGGTCCTCTGCCCAAGTCCTATGAGCTCCCTCTGCCTCATTGGAGCCCCTCCACGGTGTGCCAAGAGTTCGTGTCCTTAGAACGTGTCCCCTGTATCACGCACCTTTTCTCGAACAAACTTGTGTCTCACTGTGTCTCTTCTCCCTTTGCCTCTGACCACTTCCTCAGTCCCTTGTATAGTAAGATGGTCTCTCCCTAGTCGATTTTTTTCCTAGTGGGTTTTTCTTAAACAAACTTTTTGCCTGAAATTTTCGAAGAAACACATGCTTATTATTGAACACTTGGAGAAAAAAAAAGGAAAGTCATCAAGAGGAAAACACTGTTAATAGTTTGTAGTGTTTTCTTCTCAATTTCGCTTATTTTTTTTCCTCCTTTGGTAACTCAGGTAATAGTAACAATACTCAATCTTAAGCGCTTACCTTATGCCAGAAATTCCCTCAAATTTTCCAGACACACCTTTGTGTGGTGCTTATAGTCACCCTTTCCCGGAGACACAGAGAGGTTCCCTCATTCACCTGCAGTTGCACAGCCGCAGAGGGGCAGAGCAGAACTAAAGCCCCTGCCATCAGCTACAGAGTCTGTCCTTTCTAACCATGCTGCCCCTCTGTCTTTCTGCGGGGAGAGGGCTCCCGGTATTTCTTTGTGGTGAGGTGGATTGAGCCCTGCTGGTCTGTTTGCCACCTTCTAACAAGGGACCTCACTCCTGGAGTAGCTCAGACCCCGGAGCCTCGGGGCTCAGTTCTGAGGCTGAGCAGAGTCTCCTTGAGCCCTCTCCCCATGGCCCAACAGACGTATTTGCAGGTAAAGCGCTGCCTTTTGTGTCCATAGACACGGAACTTGTTCGACTGCTGGCATCTGTCTGCATGCAGGTGAATAAAGAGAAAGGCCGGCCCAGCCACCCACCGCCTGCACCCCATTCAAAGGCCCGACAGCCCTGGAGTGTCCCAGTGCTGCCCGATGACAAAGGCGGGCTTAAGGTTGGCCTTTTCCTGTCCTCAAGGGCTTAAGAGCGAGAACTAGGCTGATGGGCTGGGGGATGCCTGCCGCTTCCTACTGACACTGGGCTGGTTTTGGCCAGGGCCAGGGCGGCCCAGCCGGAGCGGCAAGTAAGCTGGGGGTGAGCCGTGAGTGTGGCGGGTATTGGGGGACCCAAATGCCTCGCCTCCCAGGCTGTGTATATGCGATGTCTGTGTCTGCATGTGGGATTCTGCTGCTGGTACCATTCTCCAGTCTCCCCGCAGCCCATAGGCCTGCATCCATGGCTTTCTAGAAATACCAGAACGACCTCTAGTTGCTCATTTCTAACTGCAAGCCAAGTATTTTTCTTTGCATTTCTCATGTTCCCCATCCTGCTCTACTTGCCTGAAATCAGACCTTCCTCTCCATCCTGTCTGGAGTTTTGGCGCCTCTGCAGATCTGCACACTCCGGCCCCCGTTCCTGTCCGTCACTCATGCAAGCCCCGGGTCTTGCTCTCTGTGTCGTTTGAGTAGGGCCCTACTGCCGTCTCCCTCAGCTAGGCCCTCTGGCCGCCCCTCCTGCTGTGTGCTGGGTTCTGGGACACCTTGGGGGAGGTACCGGTCCTCTCTGCCGGTGGGGAGACATCAGCTGCTGGGGCTGATGGTCCAGGCCCTGCTGTGGACACCCGACACCTCTCATGCACGGGAATGGGGGAGGAGGTTACACAGTGACATGTTATAGTGTTTGGCATCGCCTCTTGTCCGTCTGTCTGTCTCTGACTCCCTGTAAGACTCTGAGCAAGTGGGCACTACGTCTGGGTCTCCCATTTCTCAATCTGTGCGATGCAGAGATTGGTGAGATGAGGGGTGGCAGATAGGGTCCCCTGTTGGAGGTGGGCCCCTGAGGGCTGAGTTGGAAAGGATTCAGAGAAAACTGCGGCCTTGTGGGAGAGGGTGCAGGGGCCGAGTGGGAGAACTTGTCATGCGTGCAGGAGAGCAGAGGGGAAGCATGCCTAAAGTGGGTGTTCCTGGAGCATGACCTCTGCTCCACATTCCCTTGCCAGTCCTGGTGGAACCGAATGTCCAATCGGTTCCGGAAGCTCAAACTGATGCAGACGCTGCCGCGGGGGCTCTCCAGCAACCAGCCTTTTCCTTTCTGTGATGAACCAGAGTCAGCGCTCGACTCCACGATGCGGGCAGCCCCCCAGGAGAAGATTAGCCGCCCGGGGCTTCAGGATGTAGCGCCTGCAATGAAAGAGAACGGTAAGGAAACACTGCGTGTGCCATAGGCTCCACAGTGGTCAGACCCAAGTTCTCTGCCCTTTGTCCTACCTCCTGGGCTGATGTCAGAGGGCAGATCCTATTGGGATGTGAGACAGGAGCAAAGTGGCTGGTCTGGGGAAGGACTGGCAGGGACACCAGTGCAGCCAGCGTGGTAGGATGGGGATGGTGGTAGTGAGAATCCCTGGCCCTTGTCCCACACTCCCTGCTGGGGGACCAGAGGTCAGACCTGCCTCACTTTTGCCTCTGATAGGTGCTTTTCCCACCTGTCCACTATGATTGGTCTCTGGCACTGGAAGGGTTTTGAAAGAGAATGAGTTATCTGGTGGGGGCTTGAAGAGTAGGTTCAGCAGATTGGATGATTTTGCCGGGGCATCGAAGGAGAGTCCCACACTGATCAGATAATTGATTAGATCACGTCCCTTCTACCAGACTCCCCACACCCAGACTAGCTCCTCTAGCAGCGCTGTTTGAGACAGACTATTGAGCTGGGCACACCCCTGTCTGGCCTGGCATGGCAGTGGTTTATGGAGAAGCTGAAAACATGCTCTGAAATATATTCTTTCAATTCCAATATTGAATATCAATTATTATTAAATATTTAATTACCCGGGAGAGTTGGTTTTCCAGGATGAAGGCTGACCTGGTCACTTATTCTCATGCCGTGAACTAGTTGGGGGTGTGGTTGTTTCAGGAAGTTTCCATTTGTCTCTCAGGTCCTGGGAGCACGAGAGCAGACAAAGAAGATGTGTTATTGACAACCATGGTGAGTGTGGGGCTTTTCTAAAAGCATTTCAGGTCTCTGCCAATCATGAGTTGATTGATTAACAAGGCTGGATGTAGACATGTGCCTGCCGTGGTGGTGGCCACGGGTGGGGTTGACAGCAGAACGTGTAACCCTGGGCACGGCTCCGGCACTGCGGGGTGGGGACAGACGCTGGCCAGAAAGCGTGGGTGGGCTCTGCTGGTGCTTAGGGGCCGGGCGTTAGCCCTGGTGGTGTTCACAGGGAGGCAGCACTGAGGACAGGACATTGAATGGTAGGACTTGATGGGGGACACGGGACTCACCATTTGGTTAGAGGCCTCGCTCTCCTGTGCACTAGAGATGGGTCAGGATTAGGTTTGGCTCTGAGTAACAGAAAGTGACAACAGGAGAGATGAGACAGCAGCTTATTTTTCTCAAGCGCAGCTCAGGACTGGTACATTGACCTATGGAGTTAGGGACGTGCTTCCTTCTACCCATGCTTGGCTTCTGTTGCCAGGACGGCTGCCAGAGCTGTGGTCATCACTCCCCCATTCCAGCCAGCAGGAGAGATGAGGGGAGAAACAGGTGGCCGTGGGCACATACCAGGTGTCTAATTTAAAGTTTCCTGGGAACCCACACATCACTTCCACTTATATCAGTTCGGCCAGCACGTGGTCATGTGGGAGTCCCGGCATGGGAGGCTGGGAAACAAAGTCTCTGTTTCGTGTGGCTGTGTCTCATTGCAGTGCCAGGGAGGTGTGCAAGGTGGGTCCCAGGGGACTCTAGCAGTCTCTGACTTAAGGGTTGCTATCCTTCGTGGTTGTTTCTTTGAATAAGCTTATCCCCAGGAAGTTTTTAGCATAGTGTGTGGCCCAGATTGAGCCTGCGGTTATCTGTGGTGTGACCCTGGGCTTGTGACTTCACTGCCCTGGACTTCAAGTGCTCTTGTTTGAGATGAGAGGGCCTCCTGGTTGGGGTTGAACTCAAGTCCCTTTGGCTCTACGACCCTAATCTGGAGGCTGACCAGGAGAGGGCAGTATTGGAGAGGAGAAGGGAGCAGAAGAGGCTCCAGGGCCTGCCTCCTTTCTTCAGGGACCAGAGGCACTTTGAGCCCAGGGCCCAGGGATCTGCTCTTTGCGCCCCGCCCTGCCACGTAATAGGTGTGAATCCCTGTCTCTAGACCCCTTTACCAAGGTGGAAGCGTGTACTGCCAGATACTTGATAATCTCGTTAAATAGCAGTAGTTACATTTGTATGAACAGGGCTGTTACTGAAATTTTGGAAGATGCAGTCAAGTATAAAGAAGAAACATAAAATCATCCTTGATGACACATATGATCATAACTGACATTTCGTGCTGTGTATCTTTTGAGTATTTTTCTAACCATCTTTTATCATCTATGCGTGTACCATGTCACGTGTAACAACGGCAAATAGGTCCTACTGCACTTACTAAGTGGCAGCCACTGTTCGGAGCACTTAACACATTCGCTCATTCAGTCTGCCCAGCACCCCGTGCGGTCAGCGCTCTTCTCTTCCCTGTACTGTGCCGAGCATGACTTCCTCCCGAGCATGACCATCTGTCACATGCCATTGGACACTTGTTAGCCACGCCGCATCATATAGCTGCACATTACGACATCCCTTCATGGGGATGTGCCTCACGGACCAGTGAAGGCTCACCTGTTAGACTTGGGGGGGGTTTAGTTTTTTGTTGTGTTCACAGATCTGGTGAATATTTTTATGCCTTAGTTTCCCCCGCTTGCCTGACTGTTTCCCTGGGGGTAAATATCTAGAAATAGAATTTCTGGGTCAGTGGGTGTGAATGTCATTGCCTTCCAGAAAGTTTGCAACAATTTAGACTCTGTCCCCAGGGAGTGAAAATGCCAGTCTGGGGGGGGGGGTGTTTGCAGCTACGAGCATCCCTAGTCCTCTTCCAGCCCGACCCTCGCTGCTGGTGGAAGTTGCTGAGGTCAGCCCTGTTTACAGACTCAGAAATGCTCAGGACAGCCAGGGTGGGACCCAGGATGCCCAGCCGCCACCTGCCGTGGCACTTCTGTCCTCATGCTCGGTGGAAGGTACCAGTGTGCTGGCCTGCCTCTTGGCAGATGGAGGGTGGCCAGGGATCCCTGCCGTGTGGGCGGTCATTGCCATCCTCGTGGAGATGCACGCCTGCCCGACTCTTGAGGCAGGTTCAGCTGTGGGATGCCCTTCCCTGCAAAGCACCATCTGGCACCGACTTCACTGTCTTTTCTTAATTAAAGTTAGTGTGGACTGTTCGAGTGCTTTTCCTTGACAATCCACCAGTCCTCGTCATCATGTAGATTTTATACTAACCCTAAATCACATTTTCAAAATATAAAATTACAGTTAAAAATGTCAGCAGTAGGAGGTGTGGCTGGAGAAGGAAGGGTGTGGTGGGGTGGGGAAGGGAGCATTTGCTGGCCTCGCAGAGAGCCAGCCTGGGCCTCCCGGTTCCCCCCCACACACCATGCCCTGCCCCTTCCTCCTGAGACCCCTAGCTCTGCAAGCCCATCCTGCCCCTCTGGCTGCCAGGGCTGCTGCACTCTGCTCCATGGGCCTACAGTGCCCTTTTCTCCAGTCCCCCAGTGGTCCTTGTCACAGCACACTCAGCATCCCTTCCTACCCCCAGCTCCCATCCCCTCTGTCTCCATTCTAGCTGCTGTGATGGACACAAAAGGAGCTGGGGACTGGAGCAGAGTATAGGAGGGTATTGCTCGGTTGTTGGGAGGAGAGTAGAGGATACCAAATGGGTCTCTAGCTGGGTGTGCATTGCGGAGGGGAGGTGAGGGGGTAAATGATGGTGCCATGCTCTGAGAAGCAGGAGAAACCTGGAGAGTTCTATGAAGAGCCCCCCGGGGGGCTTGTCTAATCCACAGCCTGTCTTTTTCAGCTTCGCAATGGAGCCCCCTTCCCCAGACTCCCGAGTGACAAGCTGAAGGCAGTCATCCCCCCTTTCTTACCCCCTTCCAGTTTTGAGCTGTGGAGCTCCGATCGGTCCCGGACATGCCACAGTGGGAAGGCAGAGCCCGTGAAGACTGTGCTGCCCCAGAGAGCCGGCAGGGGTGCCCCCGTGGGCGCGGCTGGTGGGAGCACAGACGCTGTAAGTCGCCTGGTGGACGAGCTTTGACATGTCACTCACGACTCACTGAAGTTGGGGTGTCCTGCTAATCCAGCAAGGTCGAAGCTTTTATTTTCTTTTAAATGAGTGTTATTGTCTTTGTCTCATGAATCCTACAAAGAGAATTACTTTATGAACAGATTAGAATGTGGTGTGGATGGAATGAAAGCAGCAGCCCCTCTTCTCTGCCTTTACTCTGGAGCCCCAGATCTGTAAGGAGCACATCCTGAAGACCTAATCTAATCCGGCTTTCCCTTTAGTAGATGAGGAGACGGAACCCAGAGAGAGGAAGTAACCTGATACAGAGCCCCCAGCCACGTGACGTGGGCTGGGGACCAGGAGTCAGGTTCTTGGTTTCAAACCAATTTCCATGTTAAATCTTTGCTCAGGTGCCTGACCAGGAGCAAACCCTAGGAGGCAAGTATGTGCACTGCTGGTGTTTCCTTATTCTCACAAGGAGTAGGACTTCTAGCTTTCAGCCCATGGTGTCTTGTGACTCTGTGGCCCTTGCTGGGTCTCTGTAATGTCCCGAGGGAGTCCCTCTCAGTGTGGGAGGTTATCTCCTGTTGTGTAGATGCCACACCATAGATTGAGTAAATGGCAAACCAGAGGGGAGGATTTATGACCCCATGCTGCCACTGGGTGATGAGGAACTACAAGAGCTGAGAGTCCCCATCTCTCTCTCTGTAAAATGGGGTGACCTTTGCTTATTGCTGCCTCCTGGGGCTATTGCATTAACAAATCTCTAGTGGGAGAGTGAGAGCCTGGCCCCTGGAGGTGCTCAACATGGGCAGGGCTGGCTTGCATCAAGTCTGCACTTTGGAATGGGGGGCTGAGTGATGCTGAAAGTGGGGTGATTTGGGGACCAATGTCACAGGGGCTCGGCCTGAGCTGATGGGCTGGTTGTCAGTGGCTAGAAGTAAACTCGTCTCTCTTAGGGGATGCCTAGCGGGCTGAGCACCAGTTGGCAAGGGTGTGCTGGGTGACAGGCGTCAGCTGGGGTGAGCCAGGGGAATCTGGGTCCCTCCCTGCTGTGATCGTGCGTGCCTGGAGGAGGAGCAACCATCCCTAACCGCAACACCCACCTTATTTTCTTGCAGACTCCTGTCAGGCCCGTTAAATTTCCATCTCTCTCCAGAAGCCTCACCTCTCCCACCAATTCTGGAAATTTCAACCACTCACCTCATTCCTCAGGCGGCTCCAGTGGGGTAGGGGGCTCGAGCAGGCACGGTGGGGAGCTGCATAACCGCTCAGGTGGGTACCAGGCAGGGCCACTCAGGGGAGGCAGGAGGGTCCCGTGGGGCTGCGGGTGTGGGCGGCCCCCTGCCCTTAGTCGGCGGACAGTCCCAGAAACAAGTGCACACACCCTGTCTTCCTCCTTGATGCGGCTCAGGGAGTCGTCAGTGAATTCACAGCATTGCCCTTTGCCCTCCAGAATGGCACTGTTCATACGTGTACAGATATCCCCAGCCACACGTGGCACCTGGATACCGCCTTCCCGATGTCGGTGATGGGTGTTCTCCCTCGGATCCTCTCCAGCCCTGCATGTTACCACCTTCCCCTTTCCTCTCATAATAGTGCAAGGTTGCCGGTGGTTTGGGACAACTGGGAGAGGGAATGTCCACTCTGAGTATTGTGGGGTGAGGAAGTCATTGGCACAGCTGTGGGAGTGCTGTTGGGAAAGCTCAGCGAGGGGGGCTCAGAGGGCCTGCGCTGGTCGGGCAGGCTGTGCCTCTGTGAGACGGGGCAGTACGGGGGCTGCTGTGGGCGGCAGGCCGGGGCGTCTGTGCCTGCAGGGGGCTGCTCAAGCTGCCTGAGGCCTGGGGAAAGCAAGGACAAGCTGAGCGTACCCCCCCTGCCTCCTTCAGCACCTCTCACCATGAGGCCTTTGGAGCATGACAGCTGCCGCTGTGTCCTTGCCCCCTTCGGTTTCCACGCACAGTCCTCTTGGGGCCAGCCTGGACCCGCAGCCACACGGGGTCAGGGTGGAGCCTGGGAAAGGTATTTCTAGCTGCGGAGTTCA
Source organism: Spilogale gracilis (assembly GCA_004023965.1). NCBI lineage: Eukaryota > Metazoa > Chordata > Mammalia > Carnivora > Mephitidae > Spilogale > Spilogale gracilis. Next base: position 87,276 of record PITA01000620.1, read on the forward strand.
GCACGCGAAGTCCACCGCACCCCTATGGCTGGGCCCCGGACCCCTGGCAGTCATGTCTGTTCCTCTTTCCTCAGGTGGCAGCGTAGACAGTGTCCTGTCCCAGATCGCTGCCCAGAGGAAGAAAGCAGCTGGATTATCGGAGCAGAAGCCCTGCCACCCGTCAGGCCCCATTGGGCCAGCGCCGGGGTCCAGCTCGTCTGAACTCCCAGTCTCCCCTGCAGTCGGTGGCAATCCTGGAGGCAAGGTGTGTGCTCTGCTTCTGCCCCCTTCTGTTACACTCATGGCTTCTGTCCTCACGCGGCCCACTGGGGGGCCAGATCATGCTGGCCGTCCCCGGGGTCCCACCATGTGCCCGTGGTCCCCTGCACACGTGCGTCTGCCTCCCACCTGATCTGCAGGGCGTCTCCAGCTGCCTCGTTCAGCCTCACACCGTGTACACTGCTCATAGCTCAGAGCCAAGCAGGGTGGAGGGTGGGATCAGGAGCAGACTGCCTGGGATCAGATCTCAGCCCCACACTTGAGCATTTTGAGGGGGGCCTGCTACCCGGCGAGCCTGCAGCAGGTCACCAGCTGGTGTAGTCATGCTCCCACCTTATTCCTTCACTATGCACGGCTCTGGGGTGGCTACTTTGTGCCTCGCGCTGCTAGCAGTAGGACTGCAGCGGTGGACCTGGTGAGGGGGACGGCTCTCAGACTGTCACTGCAGACTCTGGCAGTGAGAAGGAGGATGCTGTGGGGGCCCAGATGGGGGCCGCTCTGCAAGCTTGAGGGCATCAGTGACAACTTCGGGGTTCCTAAAGGGTGAGGAGCCATGTGAAGGGGACAGGGAGGGTGAGGGACAGGGCCGAGGCTGCTCTGGGGTGAGGCACTCCAGAGGGGAAGAGCTGAAGCAAGGTTGGCAGACAGGACAGAGTGGGAGCTTCGCCTCTCTGCTCGGGCACCATCCCTCCTTTGACACAGCCCAAGCGCAGTGAACATGTTGTTAGTCTCTGTATGGAGTTTGCAATGGACAGGAAATTGCAAATGCCTCTCTGGAGTGGAAAGTCTTTTAAGTGTGTTTAGAATCTGCCCGCTCCACCTGAGTGGGTTACTGGAGTGAGCCACGCCCCCCTCCCCTCCGCCCCCCTCCCCCACTCCCCACCGCCCTAGTATGGGTTCCTGGTGGTTGAATATAAATTGGCTCCTCTACCAGGTGGCCCTCCAGGTTCCTCCCTCCAATGGTTCAGGGTAGCCCATTCCGTCCTCTGAGAGGACCCCACGTCCAGGCACTGTCCCACTCTTCAAATTTTTTTAGATGTCTTAAGCTTTTTACCTGAGAAAAGTTAGATCACCTGAAAACCTCACCCCCAGACCCTTGCCCAGAAGGTGCCTCCAGAGATTATGTTTTAACGGAGGTATGAGAAGTAGTCTTTATTTTCTGCCCACCACTGTTGGTTATGTAACTTTTGGTTATTCAAAATCCGTTTTGCAATCAGACATATTTAATTAGGTTCTCTTTACAATATAGTTTCAGAAAAAGTTTCTCTCCCTATGCGTTAGCATATTTCCCATTATATTGAGGAATTGTGTGTGTAATAGGGTCTGTGTATTTAGTTCCCTTTATAATTCAGCTCTAGAAAAATGTCTCTACTGATATTCATACGTTTTCTTTCTTAAGATATAAAGAATTATATAATTATTATATTTCTTTTTTTGCCTTTGCTGCTGGGAAACTCAGAACTACTAATTAAAGTAAGTCTTCTAGTCTGGGTTTGATACAGTTTTCCTCTTCTCTGTTTAAATTTTTTTGTTTCTATTTGGATGACCCTATGATGTGTTAGATATTGTTAACTTCCTTTAACTGGTGTTCAAAATAGGTAGGTGTCTAAAGTAGAAGTTAACTATTATCTCACTTGGCTGCATCTATTATATATAATCTATGTGCAAGTATATTCTGATGAAAGGAGGTTGTGTGAAAAGATGCATTCAGGAAACAAACTGGAGAAATGATCTAATTCCAGGATCACCTGATACTCCTAACAATATGCTTGGGGAGCTGTCTAAAAATTCAGGTTTCTTGGCTCCACCCAGCATAACTGAATGAGACTCTTCAAGACAGAGTCTGAGGACTCTGATTCCCACCCCCTGCACCCCGAAGTCTTGCAGCCAGCCCAACCCAGGGCTATTAGAAACCACTGCCCTAAAGCAAAGGACACAACAAAAGAGCTTTCTGTCAAAGGCTCCAGCAGCAAAATGGAGAAATGAAGTGTTTGTCAAAGATTCCCCTAGGAAGAATTAGAAATTAGTATTCAAAATAGGAGCCTCCTGAATCTGATTTTTGAACTTGACTTAAGATAAGCACCACCATAATGGTGGAATATTTGCAATGCATGGCTTCTGCCATCTCAGTGGATCAGCCTGAGGTGAACCTGAGGAGGCACAGAATTGGGGGAGTCAGAGCATGTGTCAGTGCTTCCCAGGCCTCTGGGAACCCAAAGTCCCACTGAGTATATCACCTCTCTGTTCCCACCCTAAATCTTAGTGATTTGAAACAAAAAGCATTTCTTTAGCTCGTGAACCTGTGGGTCAGCATTTCAGTCTGAACTTAGCTCGTCAGTCCTTCTGGTCTGGGGGATCATTTACATAGTTGGCTGTTGGCTGGAGTGACCAGGATAACTGGCCAGTGTGTGCCCACAACAAGCTTAGATATGTTCTCATGACAACAGCCAAAGGCTGGAGTTGAAAACCAGTCAGGTTGTTTAACCAAATCAGCACGCTCACTACAGGAGAACCCACAGAGTTACATAGGAAGAGTTGAGATGATGCTATTAACACAGTCAATCTGCTATACTGATTGGGATTATAGGGAATTGTTCAAATGTTTCAGAACATCCCAAATAACTGTATTTATCTGTCCCCCATCCCCTGCTCCCACCAAATGATGCTACCCAGAAGGTCCAGAGTATCATGTTTCTTTGCTTTCCCAGAATAGATCTGTTTAGTAGGGATATACTAATTATCTCCCACTTTATCAGAATCTGTATTATTGAATGTCCTTCTTTATAAAAAAGCAGAAAGAAGAATTTATTATCAATATAGGCAACTAAATGACAAAATCTTTCAATCCAAGAGAAAGATTTTTGTTCCACTCTGGGATGTAGTTAGAAAGAGCATTAAAGGCTTAGCAGAAGGAGAGGTGTACCCATTTTCCACGCATTAAATTTACCTTAGCCTCTACTATCCTAGTCAAGATGTCTAACTTTGCCAAAAAGTAGAAACCATACAAAAAGGCATGAAAAACTGCACTCCCAAAAAACACAGCAGTCATCAGAATCTGACTCAGATATGGCACAGGTGTAGGAATTTCCTGGCAGGGAATTTAAAAGAACTACAATTGTTAAAGGCTCTAATGGAAAATTTGAGCATGGAAGATCACACAGCTATTTCAGCAGATAGATGGAAGCTCTAAGAAAGAATCAAATGACAACTCTAGAAATAGAAAACAGATAACAGAGATAGGCATGCCTCTGATGGGCTTTTCAGTACACTTGACACTGCCAAAGAAAGAGTCATAAAGTGGAAGACAGGGTAGAAGAAATCACCCAAACTGAAACACAAAGAAAAAAAAGTTCAAGAACAACAACAACAAAAAACCAGTTATGGGATAATATCAAGTCTTCTCACATACAAGTAATAAGAATCCCTGAAGACAAAGAGAGAAGGAGAATGGTAGGAAGGAAAGAATATCTTAAAATTATGCCTGAAAACTTCCCCAAATTAATGATAAATGCCAAATCACAGATCCAGGAATTTTAGAGAACATTATAGGATAAATATCAAAAAGAAAACATCTAGCCATATCCTGGTTAAACTACTGAATAAATAACTCTCAAAAGTCAAAATAAGGGGCACCTGGGTGGCTCAGGTGGTTAAGCAACTGCCTTCGGCTCAGATCATGATCCCAGAGTCCTGGGATTGAGCTCTGCATCAGGCTCCCTGCTGGGCAGGAAGCCTGCTTCTCCCTCTTACTCCCCTTGCTTGTGTTCCCTCTCTGGCTGTGTTTCTCTCTGTCAAATAAATAAATAAAATCTTTTAAAAAAAAAAGTCAAAATAAGAGAGGTGCCTGGGTGGCTCAGTCGGTATGTGTCAACTCAGGTCTTGATCTCACAATCATGAGTTTAGTCCCACGTTGGGCTCCACACTGGGCATGGCACCTATTTAAAACAATTTTTTTAAAAACTCAGTAACTAAACAGTATAAAAAATAGGCAAAATGGATACTTCATCAAAAATACACAGGCGGTAATATTGAACATTAGCTACTACGGAAAATGGAAATTAAAACCACAGTGACATAGCACTGTACACCTATTAGACTGGCTAAAATTTAAAAATTTAAAGATCCAAGTGTTGGTGAGCATACGAAGCTACTGAAACTCAGATGCTACTGGGAATACAAAACAGCACAGCCACCTTGAAAACGTTTGGCAGTTTCTTATAAAAGTAAATATGCACTTACCGCACGAACTGGCTCTCTGCCTCCTAGGCACTTACTCAAGTGCATTTTCAAAAACTGTTCATGCCAAAATCCGTTTGTGAATGTTTCTAGCAATTTTCTCCATAATTACGCCAAACTGGAGACATGTCACCAACAGGCGAGTGGATAAATTAACTGTGGTACGTCCATATGATGGGACAGCACTCAGCAGTGGAAAGGGACACACTGTTGACATATGCAGTAACTTGAATGGATCTTCAAGGCAGTTTGCTGCACCAGCCCCAAAGTCTACATAATGTATAATTCTAATTATGCAACATTTTAGAAAGACAAAACCTTAGGAATAGAAAATAGATCCTTTATTTCTGTGGGTTGGGATAAGGGGAAGGTTGACTAGAAAAGTACAGGACAAGGGAATTTGGGGGGTGACAGAATTGTTCTTGTATAGTACACAACTCTACATTTCTGAAAACCCAGAGAATCGTCGCACATAGCCAAATTATTTCTGCTGTATGCACATTTTAAAAAACAATATGAACCAGGAGCCAAAGATGGAATGCAGACCATGACAACAGATCTAACTGTATTACAAATGACTGACATAAGCACACTTTGGAAGGGGGGGTTGGGAAACTATCGAGTGGGTGTGGTAAGGCCAAACAAAGACAGATAACCGGACCCCAACACTGTACTCTAGTTGATAATTGTTTTTCTTGTAGGGATATGGGTTAAATTCTGAAGCCACTTTACATGTACTTTGTGTATATACATATACACTTTGTATTTATACTAGGTTTGATCAAATAAGTAAATATAACGAGCCCCCCCCTTTTCACTGTCAGAGATTGAATCAAAGGGGAAATGCTACAACAAACCCCATGGATGCTGCACTGTTGTCAGGGGTGTCGGTCTGAATCCGTATGAATGCATGCCTATAAATATGTGTATGTGTGTGTATATGTATAGACATGTGTGTGTGTATATATATGTATATATATGTATATATATATACACACATACACACACAGATTGATACAGTAGTAAGTGTGGCTCTGTGTATACATGACTCAGTATACTTTATTTCCTGTCCACTGAGAGGACCTACGAGCAGTGACATCCCAGTAGTCACAAGCAACCTAGTACCCAGATTTTGGTTTCTAAATACCACTCTCCAAGAAAAGGGACCAGGGCCTTGGAGAAGTGGTTTATTTCACTCCTGGGTCAGTGAAAATGCAAGATGAGCCTATAGCATTTTGTGGTGTCAGAAATTAAGGAGATGCCCTTAAAAAGAAAGAATTTTTTTAAAGTGGGCATGTCAAAAGGACAAGGGGCCAAGCTGAAAGATCTCAGTGGCCAAAACTGGAACAGTTTGAACACCGCAAAATAAATAGCAATAGTTATTAGATTATAGCTCTAGGAATAATGTAAATATCCATGAGCCCATACTGATGAGGAATAAATAGCTGAATCAACAGGAAAAGGAACAAGTCTTCCTTACAGAATTCCAAATAATAAATGTGAACGGTAAAGGAAATAGCAAATCTCATATCATTCGACTATCACAGTAGTAATTGCTGTAGATAAGATCAACTGAAGAGTGCTAAAATTAGTGGGAACAACAAGATACTTAGCTCAAAATCTACCCTCCTCCCCTCAAATATTTGTTAATTATAAAGAGAAAAGGGAGTAACTTCACCTGGAGACTCCGGACAGACACCGCCTTAACTAAGTGATGAGTTATCAGTAATAAGAAATGGATACTTTGAGACCCCTGATATGATGCAGTAAGAATGGCTCATTACCTCTGGGGTCATTAACCCCCAAAGCCATAAGCGAATCTAATTATGAGAAAACAAGACAGATCTAAACTGAGGGACGCTCTGCAAACACCTCAACTCTTTGACAGCGTCAAGATCGTGAAAGACAAGGGAAGACTGAGCTGTCACAGGTCAAAGGGACACGGTAAGTCAGCCGGAGTCAGGACGTGAAATGGAGCAACCAGTGAAATCTGGGGGAAGTCTGCCGGTTAGCTGATTGCATCGTGCGACTGTCACTTTCGCGGTTTTGATGATTGTGCTATAGTCATGGAAGCCGTTAACGTCGGGGGAAGCTGGCTGCTGGAAACATAGGAAAGCTCTGTTCTTTTAACTCTTCTATAAGTCTAAAATTATTTGAAAATAAAAAGGTGCCTTCTTTCTTATACTAAATGACACACACACAAAGAAGGGAAAAATGATGTGTCCTTTGGTGGAAGGTTGGCAATGACTGGTTTAGATGAAGGAACATCAGGAGCAGAAAGGAACTTCGTGTATTTATAAGCCACACTTCCATGTAGAGCTGGGTTAGCTGAAAAGGAACGGGACTGGGCCAAGGACACGATGCTGGTAGCTGTACGGTCAGGACTAGCACCCGAGTTCCTGGCTCCTCAAGGGCCACTTTTTCCATCCTACCCCCTGCTTCTCTGCTCCAGGGGCGGATTTTCCCGTGATGTTTCTGCTTTGCCTGTATTTTGAAGGGGATTGCATAGTCCTGGTTAGATGCCTTGCTGAGTCAGATAGCATTCATATTCCCCGTCGGCTGTCTGTTTTAATCACTCTCCCCTCCAGGTGACGGCCTATATATATTTGTCTTATTCTTTTCAGCAGAAACTGGAGACGAGCAAAAGGCCTCCATCTGGAACTTCCACTACCTCCAAGAGCACCTCCCCAACGCTCACACCCTCCCCTTCACCCAAAGGGCACACGGCCGAGTCCTCAGTGTCCTCCTCCTCTTCCCATCGGCAGTCCAAGAGCAGTGGGGGCTCTAGCAGCGGCACCATCACAGATGAGGGTGAGTCCCCCAAGGTCCTGAAATGCCACCCTTTCCTCTGTGCTGCTGTGACCTGGAAAGTGCTATTGATTGCGATAGCCATCCTAAGTCAGGTCTTTAAAATTTCCAACAAAAATTCCTGTCCCTTTTCTTCCCTGATTCAACCTTGTATTTTTATGTTTGCTGGGCTAATGGTATGGTAAGCTTCCTCCACTAGTGTTTGAGCATAAGTGAGTTTTGTGTACACACCCAAACATGCACTTGTAGAAACGCTTCTCCGGTGCCCGTTCTGGACCTTGCCCTTAAACTTGCGCAAATTGGAATTCTCTCATTTGCAAGGAATGCAGTGTCCGCTCAAGCTGGTTTAAGCAAAAGCAAACAACATAATTAGTTGGTTCATCAAGCGGAAGTGTCAAGGGTGTGCTTCAGGCTTGTACAGATCCAGGTACCTTGGAGTATTTCTGTATCTCAGGTAAGCTCTCTCTCTGTGGTATCAAAGTTGTCCCCCAGGAGCTTCAGGCTTACTTATTTTTCCTGCTAACTTGGCCACCGCAGCAGAAAGCGTGCTACTTTCTTAGCAGGTCCAGCAGAATCCTAGGGTAAACCTCGCTGGCCTGCCTTGCGTCATTTGCGCATCCTTGACTGTGTGTCCTTGCAGGGGAATATGCTGATTGGTGAGGTGCAGGCCCTGCGTCTGCGTCTGTAGCTGGGGTCAGGGTCTGCCCTGCACACTCGGGGAGAAGTGGCTCCTCAAAGGAAAGTCGCAGTGCCGTTTCCAGGAGGAGGAGGACATAGATGGCGGGCAAGCAGAGGCAGTAGCCATTCTGTAACCAGGACAGCTTCAGAACCTGGGGCGTAAGCTGCACGCCTGTCCCATGAGGATGCTGCAGCGAGGAGGACAGGGTGGGGGCCCAGGGGCAAGGCCCCAGACAAAGATAGGAAGAAATAAAAGACAAAGGGAGATGAAGAATGCTGTCCTTAAAACTGCCCTCCGGTGGTTTCTGGGGTGGGGAGGTGGGATGGGAGCGGGAGCGGAGCTTTGGTGAGAGAGGAGGCCCAGGCACGTGCAAATCCAGTAGTGTGCTGGAGAGGGGAGAGAAATCTCAGGTGTGCGAGGGCCTCCTGTTCATGTGAGGGCACCTGGCTACAGGGAGGAAGGGGCAGAGCACGCTCTGCCCAGCAGGTGATAGGCTGAAACCAGCCACACAGGCTGAGTTGGTAAACGCATGCTGCCATTGGCATCCTTTTTATTTGGGGGCTGCTTTTATTGTTCTGTGATCTCCAATGCCATTATTTGTAATAGCTTCAGAGAGTCACTAGCAGCCCCATTCTTCCCTGTGTTTTCCATATGGAATGTTAGGTTCCCCACTCATGAATTCTCCTACCTCAGAGGCTTTCAGGAATCTAAACTCCTAGAGCTTCAGTTAGGTACTCACACCCCACCTTTCTCCAAAACAGAGTCGAGACCGTGGATATCTGTATGCACTGTCCATACCCCCCCCTTTCCCTCTCCTTCATCATTTCAGAAGGTCTGCAAAGCCCTAGTTGGGATAGAAACAAAAGAGGACCTGACAGCAGTTTCTTTTTAGATTAATCTCTCTGGTAGAGAGAGCCTAGTTTTCCCTTCCAGAGCTCCTGTGTCCTGAGGCAGCAGGACCTTTGTCATCTGGCCATGAGATTGTCACAGGACAGAGCTGCAGGTCTTTCCACCTGCAGCCATCTCGAGACTCCCTCCGGGGGGAGGAGGGAACGGGGAGAAGCCTGGGTACTAGGTGACGTCACCTGTTGGGGCATAACGTGACTGGCTCACAGTCTGGCTGGGGATTCGGGTGCAGGCGACAGAAGAGCAGCAAGGATTGTGACACAGATGGGGCCCCAGCTGGGTGAGCAGCACAGCACGGGGTGCCCTGGCGGGCTTCCCCAAAGAGCAGGCCTCCAGGCCGGAGGACTGAGGAGAGGTGGGGCAGTGGCAGACCAGAGTCAGGCATCAAATGTACAGGAACTATACAAGCCAGTGATTAAACACAGCTATTAGAAGTCAAATTACATCAAAACAATAACACCCATATGTACGTGTGTGTATATTATATGTAATACCTATGTCATAAAAATACACGTATATATGTTATATAAAGATAAAATACGAAATCCCAAGGTCGGGGGCGCCTGGGAGGCTCATTCGTTATGTGTCTGCCTTTGGCTCGGGTCATGATCCCAGGGTCCCGGTATTGAGCTCTGCATCGGGCTCCCTGCTTGGTGGGAAGCCTGCTTCTCCCTCTCTCACTCCTCCTGCTTGTGTTCCCTCTTTGGCTGTGTTTCTCTCTGTCATATAAATAAATAAAATCTTAAAAAACACACACACACAAAAAAGATAAAATACGGAGGTATATAAACACGTAAAAACATAAACTATAAATAAATATATATTTAAAATATGTAAGTATATGTAATTTTATATAAACACATATATAAAAAGCATATATGTAAAAGAAGCCAAAGAAAAGAAAGTCAGATTATGTGTATTGACATAATTACACTAATTACATTAAATTAAAAGTATGTGGTATTTAAGACAAAATATGTTATTAACTTGTTAGTACATTTTACAAACATCTGTGCTCTGTATGCAGTGGAAATACTGTCTAGTGAAGCGCTACTGTCCCTCCCACTCCACTGTCGGCGACACGGGTTAGGCTGGTAACTTGGAATCACCCGGGATGGGGCACTGACCCCCCGACGTCAGCAAACGGCCACCAGCCAGGGTTCGGTTTGTTGTCTGGTAGAACATCTAGATGTCATCTAGACAATGTCGGAGAAAGTTAAAAGTGTGACTGGCCCAAAAAATTGAGAAAATAGTTTTTTAGGATTTTAAAACCATTCCCTCACTGAGCAGAGGGGCTCATAGGATGGTCCTACGTGTGTCCCCACCGTTCTGTTTCATCTTCCGTGTTCCTGTAAATGAAACTGTCCAGCAGTATCCGCAGTGGGACTGTCGTCCTTGGCTCCGGACTAAGAGGAGGGCAGAAGTCAGGGCGAGCGTGCAGTGAGGTGCCCGAGCTGCCGTGCAGGCACTGGCGACACGGAATTTGTAAGAAACAACACTGCGTGGCGTGTCAGTATATGTAAATCATGTGCTACACGTCCCTTATACGTGTCTCTCAGTAAAATCTGCGATAAACGTACGTAGCGACCCATGTACACACCACACATTTTCCCTCAGAGAGCTGGTTGTTCACCACCTAACCAGCACGCTGCTGTGGGGAAAGGCTGCATATGGAGGGATCAGCAGGAGCAAAGCTTCGGCATCATGAAGCTGTCAGTGGATTGTGTGTGGGCTGGGACTCGCCTCCTCTCGTCTGTCCTAGCTCAGTAGCACTCTCCCATGAAGCCTTTTCCAGTCCTTCAGGCTGGTCAGCCGTCCTGCCTGTCCCCAGATCCCCTTGTTGACACCCCTCATCACAGCACTTGTCACCACGAAGAGACACGGTGGAATGGGTTGTGCAACACAGGCCTGGGAGCTGGACCACTTGGTGTGAATTCCTGCTCTGCTGTGGACCAGCAGTATGATCTCACCCAAGATGTGCTAGCCCACCTTCTTATGTACCTCATTTCGTCATCTGTAAATGGGGACGATGATAGGACGGCGCTCGTGGGGTTGTTGTAAAGCACAAATGGGTTATCCATGTGCAGGATGCCTGATGGCATATCAGCCTCTTCATTTCATCTCCCAGCCACACTGAGCTCCTTCACGGCACAGACCATCCTTTCACTCCCAGCAAGTAGTAGGCATGTTGGTAGCCACTCTAGAATGAAGGAGTTGAAAAATGAACTCATGCCTCCTAACCTCCCATCCACTCTTCTGTGACTTGTACCCGCGGCCTCAGGACCTTTGCACTTGCTCTTCCTTCTGCCTGACTACTGCCTGCTGATCTTTCCCTTGGTATTACGTGGTTCATTCCTTCATTTACTGCTCAAATGGTACCTTATAAAGGAGCCCTTTGACCACACTCTATGATAAATGACATTCTCCCATTCCGTCATCTCCTCATTTATCCTCTCTGCCTTTGACCTGGCAGCCTGCCTATCTGCTTGGGTCTCTGTTGAGTCCCTAGTGTCTCATCTAGTAAATCCCCACTGAATGTGTGAATGAATATTTTTTCAAGCTGCTCCCACCCCCCACGGATGCTAGTCTTATCTCCTTTCTTCACCTGCCCTGCCCTGGGATCTTACTACCCAAAGTTTTCTGTTTTCCCCTGCCCTGTGTCCTTCTTGCTCTGCTCTTCCGCTCAGATGTATCTGTCCTTCGTTCGGGAGGCACACAGCCTCCTCACACTGAGCCAAACTGCCGTTATGGTCTGAAGCCACCTGCTTGTTCTCTTAAGTTTCTTCTCCGCCTCGCTGACAACTTGCTAGCATTAGCGTTTGCTGCAGGTGTGCCTACCAGCAGTCAAGAAATCATAATTAAAAGCTGTTCTTGGACAGAAAGTGGAGTTTTAGTCCCAGCAGCTAGAACTCTAACAGCTTGGAGATTGTGGCTGTTAGAGGGTCACTTGGCCACAAACCTCCCCCATCTTCTGTGTCCAACACTCACTTTGGGGTTTGGGGAGATGCCAGGTGTGGCATGACGACAGGTGGCTCGGCCCTGCCCCCAGCTGCATCCCCAGGAACCGAGCTTCCGTCTGCTTCCTGCACTGGGAGTTCCTTATGACATTTCATTTGAGATAAGGTTGCCACGACTTTATGAGTTTGAAGACCACTCTTCCGATGCATTTTGCCAAATTCTAAAATACCTTTTCACATCTTTTCCTCTCGAAGATGAACTGACTGGAATCCTTAAGAAATTATCACTTGAGAAATATCAGCCCATTTTCGAGGAGCAAGAGGTAAGGATGTTATTTCTGAATGTCCATCTAAATCTTACTATAAAAAAATACATATATATATGGGTTTTTATTCTGCAAGCGTAGATTGACCTTTTTCACTGAGACAGCTGAGGAAATGGGAGTTTGTGTTCTGCACATTTAGTTCAGTTCATCACAGTGAAATCCAGGGGGCCTTATGGCTTGTTTTGTCGTAATGGAATTTTGTGATTTTGCGCACTGCTCTCGCCAGTGGAATTTGTGTTTGTCCTGCACACACTTTTCTTGAAGGGGATGAACTGACAGGCTTTTAGATTTAAAGTGGGTCAAAAGCAAATCCTAATGACTCTGGGCTAAGTATCTGGATATAGAATGTCTATGTTAATCCAAGAGTTCTTTTACACAATCACATTTTTTTTTTTTAATGAGTGTTCTGCTGTTTGGGCCGTTTTTCCAAATGTTAAACATAGAATTCCCATGTGACCCAGCAGTCCCACTCCTGGGCGTGGGCCTGAGAGAAGCGAAAGCATATGTCCGCACAGAAACCTGCACACGAATGTTGCCAGCGGCCTTATTCACAATAGCCGGCAAGTGGGAAACAGCCCAGGTGTCCATGGACAGATGACTGGCCAGTTGCGCTCTTGCCATACAATGGAATATAATTCGGCCATCAAAAGGCACAAAGCGCTGACACACACTATGACACGGCTGAGTCTGGAACCCGCGTTACGCTGAAGGGAAGAAGCCCAGACACAAAAGGCCACATATGGTGTGATTCCATTTATATGAAATGTCCAGAATAGGCAAATCTGTAGAGACAGAAAGTAATTAGTGGTTGCCAGGGAGGCAGGGGGAGGAGAGAGTGGGGACTGACTGCTTATATGGGTGTGGGTTTCTTTGGGGAGTGATGAAAATGTTCTAAAATTGAGTGTGATGGTTGCACAGCTCTGAATATACTAAAAATCACTGAATCGCCGGCTTTCTTTTTTTAATTAAATTTTTTTTTATTTGGGTAGAGTTGCACACGGTGTTACAGTAATTTCAGGTGTGGAGCGTGGTGATTAGGCGAGCGTCTCCTTCACCCTGTGTGCACCACAAGCATAGCTGCCCTCCATCCCGTTACCTTTTGCTGTCACAGTACCTCTGACGTAGTTCTTATGAGTTGTACACTTTAAATGGGTGGACTGTATTGTTGTGAATCATCTCTCAATAAGTTTTTTTTTAAGATTTTATTTATTTATTTGACAGAGAGAAACACAGCTAGAGAGGGAACACAAGCAGGGGGAGTGAGAGAGGGAGAAGCAGGCTTCCCACCCAGCAGGGAGCCTGATGCGGGGCTCCATCCCGGGACTCCAGGATCATGACCTGAGCCGAAGGTAGACGCTTAAAGACTGAGCCACGCAAGCGCTCCTATCTCAATAAGTTTTTGAAAACTTACCATTTTGGCCAAATAAAGCTCCTCTGCAGGCCCACTAGCCACCCGGGTGTAATCACTGGTTTGGAATATTTCTGGGGCCCAGTGGAGCACATGACAATGGTCATCATGACAGGAGCAGTCCTGAGAATCAGTCACCGTCCCTGCAAGCTTGAGCTACTACTGAGGAGTTGGTATTCTGTCTTAAACAGCAGAGTGTGGTGGTTTTCTTCCTCCTTTGCTTTCCTGCCATAGCCAGCCTGTCCTCCCTGCCTCTCTGGCGTTTTTAAACATCAGCAGTGATGTTTCTCATTGCCAAGAAGTCTTTCCCATGCAGTCCTGGCAGCCGGCCTTTGTGTGCTGTGTTCCACGCCCTCTTGGAGGGTGCAGGGAACATATCTCAAGGCGTGCCTCTGTTTCTTGAGGTGTCTCCATGTCACAAGGCAACATTTGTCCTGAGTTCTTAGCAGCATCCCCATGTGGGAGCTGGCATGTCTGTGGCACACCTGTCATTCACCATTCTCTGGTTCTTGCAGCTGTCCCTTGTAGGGAACTGAGGTAAGTTCCTGATGAAATTTGACACTTCCGAATTTCAGAGGGAAGGGAGATTTTGCTGTGGTCTCCAAGCCTGTGGGGTCGGGGAGGGGGTTAAGGCCTGGGGCAGCCCTGTGGGGAGGGCTGGGGGCCACTGGCTGGAGGCTCTGTGTGTGTGTTGGGCAGGGGGTGAGGTTAACCAAGGCAGTGTCCTTGTCAGGAGCCAGCTCAGGTGCCTCCCCACCCCCGTGCTTAGCTCCTCTCTGGACCACATAGAAGCTATGTAGCACTATGTGAGAGTTGCTGTCTCTCCATACAGAGATCTCGTGTTCCCTGGAAGGCTTTAATGGGACTCAGGTTTTAACATCATCGATCACCCCTGCCCTCCCCTCCACACCCATCCCCACAGCCTCAGAGCCCTTGTTAGTCTCTTAAGAAACTCCTTAAAGTTCCTGGCGTGCAGATAGTACCTTTCCCTCATTTCCAGGGCTCATAAAAATATCACCCTATTATTATATGCTTTTAACCCTTGTTGAGAATTTAGAAGAATGAAATTAATATATTTTCTCATCCTGCCATACTGAAACTGAAGACAGACTAATTTTCATCTCTCTACTTGTATTTGGCTGGATTTGGCTACATATATCAAAAAACCCCAGCTAATAGTATCTTAGACAAAGTAGAAGATTAATTTTTCCACAGAAAGTGTTCAGGTGAGTCATCAAAGCTCCTTCTGGCTTTCTGCTCCACTAGGGTGTATGACCCTCATCATCAAAGTCCAGAATGGCTGCTAGAGCTCCAGCCATTACATCTGCATTCCAGGCAGCAGGATGGAAGGAGATAACAGAAAGACACATGCTCTCCTTTTTGAAAGAGACTTCCTCAAAGTATCATAAACCTTCTTATATCTCATTAGCCAAAAGTTTGTCAGTTGACATACTCATATGCAAGGGAAACTCAGAAATATAGTGTTTTAGCTTCATGGAAATGCCTAGCTGACAACTGGGATTCTATTACTAAAAAAAAAGTAGGGCATGAATATTGAAAGAACACAGATGTTTCTGCCTCATCCTGCTAACCCTTCAGAAGTACTCACGTGAGGAGAATTTAGTCTCTTGGTTCTTGCCATGTAAAATGAGCAGTGAGGATTTGGCAGCCCCCAGGGTTGAGAGAGGTCCGTGCATATGGGGATGCAGTAGCGTATTGATTGGTGTGGTCATTCAGTCAGCCAGTAAACACAACTCAGGTCTCTGCCTCCCACCAGGCCCTCTACCAGAGCCTGACCCTAGCAGCAGCAGAAACACCCAGAGCATTCTGGGAGCCCAGGGAAAGGGGTCTATAGAATGAAGGCCAGAGGAGACCTCAGCTGAGCATAAACCGAGCTTTGAGGGACGGGAGCAGGGCTAGCAGGGCATCTGGGAAGAGAGCAGACATGCACAGAGAGCCATCAGCACTTTGGCCTGTTGGGGGCCTGACTGAGGCTGGCATGTCTGGAGCAGAGAGCAGAGCCTGACCAGACGGCCTGGCCGGCATGGACGTGATCCTGTGCACCACGGTCCCGAGGCAGACGAGGGCCGGCAAGATCTCTGACTTCTGGTATGAATGGCAGACCAGGGTTGAGGCGGGGAGTTAGGGCCTGACTCACAGGAAGGGAGATTCCAGTCAGAAGTTGGTGGCAGGGGTGGGGGCGCCCTGGGCAGGAGGGCAGCGAGGGGCTGAGGAGAGGTGCTGAGGAGCTGGCCATGAGGACAAGCTGCTTCCAGGTTGTTTTAATCCAGGAAGGTAAAATGACTGTTAAAATAGAAAAGGGAAAATGGGGGGACATTTTTTCAGAAAAAAAATTCCTCTTATCCCCACATGCATCAGATATTTTGGAGAAAAATTTTAAAAATCTTGTTCAGTATCTGTGAAGGAATAGAAAACAGGCCTGCTTTTAAAGTGAAGAACTAAGGATTTTTAATAAGTTATGAGAGTTTTATTTTAAATGATAGTGATATTATATTACATAAAACTATAATTTTATAATTTATTTAGTTTGCAAAGCTTTGTGAAATGCCCCTGGGTAGGCCCTACAACCACCCAGAAGTTAGTTCAGGGAAGGATTCGTACATTTCAGGTGGGAAACTGAGGTAAAGCTCCTTCCCAGGTGCCCCAGGCAGCAAGCGGGGATGGAGGCCCTGTCTGTCCACGTGCCAGCAGCGCCGGCCCTGTCCTGGGCACTGGCTGGAGAGCTGTGGGCAGCCAGCGCCCTTCCACTGCTCCCACATGACTGCCATTTTGGGGTCTAATTTGTAAGGGCCCATACAGGGGACAGAACCCCTTAAGTCTTAGGGAACATCAAGTCACACTAGCAAGGGGGCCACGGCCCCCAGGAAGCTGCCAGAGCGAGGCCAGTGGCTGCAGCTGTGGCCCAGAAAGGTGGCCCCACAGGGAAGAGCAGGGACTCTGGCGCCCACTGCCTGGTTCCAGGCTTGGCTTTCACTCACTGGCATGCGACCTTGAGGACTGAATCTCTCCATGTCTCAGTTTCCCCATCCCCAAAAGGGGGATAATAGTAATTTCACCTGATGTCATAGGGTTTAAACAACTGAGTCTTGGGCGCCTGGGTGGCTCAGTGGGTTAAAGCCTCTGCCTTCCACTCAGGTCATGATCTCAGGGTCCTGGGATAGAGGCCAGCATCGGGCTCTCCGCTCGGTGGGGAACCTGCTTCCTCCTCTCTCTCTGCCTGCCTGTGGCCTCTCTCTCTCTGTCAAATAAATAAATAAAATCTTTAAAACAAAACAAAAACAACTGAGTCTGTGTCAAATAGTCAGAAAGTGCCTCACACGTGGTGTTAGCTTCTGTGTCCTCCCCATCATCACCCCGGGTGAGGTTCCGGGACAGACCTGGGGTGTGTAGGGCTGGCCTCATCTGCTGTGCTTGCTGCCTCCTAGCCATGTCTGACCTTCGCAGGATGGGCGCAGCGACGTACCAACCACCTAGCAGGGCGGCCTGTTCTTAACCCGGAGCTGAGGCCCAAGCTTGGATGACAGAAATGTCAGGGTTTTACCCGTAGCAGCCAAGGGTTGTGTGGCTTTGAGAAGCCCTTGTTCTGAGCCCTGCTCCGCTTCGGTTCTCCGTGGCCCTTCTTCCCTTTACTGCTTCTGCTCATTGACTTGCTCGCTCTGTCTTTCCACAGTCTGCATCTCCCTGGTCCTCTGGGGGGAAGCGTGCTGAGTCCTGCCGTATATGCCCATTTTCCGTGCAGTTTCCGATCTTGTTGGAAGTGCAGCTGCACTGGGGTCTGCCTTCTAAGAGCAGCCTTGGATCTGCAGCACGCTGGCCACTCAGATTATGGTCCCAGAGACTCCCTTCCCTGTGAAACGGTCAAGGGTCTTTCCGCAGTGCACCTGTCCTGGGATTCCCAGGCCTAGAACTGAGGAGAGTTAGTCCTTCATAATACTTTCAACTAAACTTTCAGTGTAAAGTCAGGAATTGCAAGTAGTAAATCATAGTTCATTCACTGCTAATAAGCACTAATAGCTCATAATCATGGCATTTCTGGTATGGGTGGGGAAAAAAGAGGTGTGGCACCAGCAGATGGTAACGAGCCCCCCCTTCTCTCTTTCCAGGTGGACATGGAAGCCTTCCTCACGCTCACCGATGGCGACTTGAAGGAGCTGGGTATTAAGACAGATGGATCCCGGCAACAGATCTTGGCAGCGATTTCTGAACTGAATGCAGGCAAGGTATTGTTCTCAGTCCTTTTTTCCTGTTTCAAGTGGCAGAGAGCTTCACTAGGACCCTAACTAAGCCTTCTGTGTTCCCGAGGACATCTGTGGTCTGATTTTGTCTTCTCTGGTCCCTCTGGCAGAGGGTGGCCCTGTGTGCACACTTCTCACCACCGAGCGCCCCCTACCTCCTTGTTCCCGTTCCAGATCTCTCTTCCCATAGAGTCAGTGAAAATGCTCCCCATGGTCATTTCAACCCACGTGGCTGGATATTGCCCTCCAGCTTACAGTGGACGCAGAGCCCTCATCTAAGAGGGGCCTTGGAGTCAGGCCTTCTCTCCTAGAGGAGAGAGCCCACTCCTCCTCTACTCGCTGTGTCGCCCAGAAGTCATCACCTCCCTGAGCCTTGCTTTTCTCATCTGCTGGGGGTGGTAGGGTCGTTGCCAGGACCGAAATGCTTAGCAGCGCCCCTGGCACACATGGACCCGTCAATCACCGTTGTTCTTGTTGGCATCCTACATTTTTGTCTAATGTTAAATTTCTATTTCATCAGCTTTAAACTAAAGGTTAACAATGCACCCCCATCAAAGGCACACATGCGAAAAACATTTTTAAAAAAAGGCATGAGAAGCAAATCACCACTCACTTTGCAAACCTTAGCCCCATTGCTGTTGGGCTATCTGAGGTCCTTTGCTTCCTGGTTTTTTCCCCTAACATGGGCTGGATGTTTCTGTCTCCAGCAACGGATAGGACTTGCTTACCTGTTGCTGTCTCACACTCGGCCTGACAATGCCCTTCTTGTTAGACAATCACGCCGTGTCTGGGGTTTTGCCATTACAAATAACATCATAATGGATATCTCTGCCTTGTTCCTTTTTCTTCTGTTGTTTTGTTCCACGATACGAGGTTATGTCAGAGAGCGTGACCGGTCTTACGGTTCTTTCTGTATATTGCCGGGTATGCACCGAAATATTGAACAGACTTAGAGTGCCAACAGCAAATAAATATTCATGTAACATTTATCATTCACAAGACACCGCCCATACATTTCCCCAGTTAATCCGAGGAGTGGATCCTCACACTTGCCTTGACCAACTGGCAAGGGAGCAGAGCCTCGGGGAGGGAAGCGTGCCTGGTTGGAGAGGCGGGCAGGCAAGTGAGGCAGGACCTGCACCTGGGTCTTCTTCGTATGTTGCCCCAGCACTGTGCTGGGTGCAGGTGGCTCCTGCCAGCCCCACTGGGTTTAGTGGGTGGTTTGGGCCTCTTGCTGTCGTCATCATCAGTATTTCACCCATTTATAGACTGCAAGGTGGTCCTTCCAAGTGGTTTAGTTGGCAGTGCTTCTGGCACCTGTATTTTACCTTGAGTTTTTGCTGTCTGTTCTTTTTCTTCTGTTAAGTGGCCTCTTGCCAGACCCCGCTCGTCTGTTCCGTGGGCCCGGGCTGCCTCGCTTTACAGATGGGGAAGCTGAGGCTCAGAGGGAGAAGTGAGCCCTGAGTCCCAGGCCAGCCCCATTTCAGCTCTGCTATGAGATATGCGGAGCAGGGCAGTGGGGGGAGGCGGGCACAAGGGGTGCTGGAAGTGGGCCAGTTTGGGCTGGCAGGAAGGGCTTAGCCAGGAGGTGGGGTCCCACAGTGGGTGGGGCATCGACCAACTGGAACAAGCACTGAGGCCTTTGGAGCATTGACTGAGTCGGGAAGCGTAGCGCTTGGATCCTCTGCCGCGCCCCAAGTATGACATGGGTGTTGAGCCTTGAGGCTTCTTGGTGCCCAACTCTGCTCCCAGCATGTCACGTCCAGTCATTCATTTCACTTCACACAAGCCACTGCGGCCAGGTCCAGCTCATAAGTGAAGGAACTGAGGCAGAGGGAGGTTAAGGAAGTGGACCCAGATCACACTGTTGGGAAATGGCAGAGCCAGAATGGGAAGCCAGAGTTGGTATGCTGACCACTGTGCTGCCCAGCCTCAGTGCGAGCCCCAAGTGCATAGAAAGGAGAGCTCCTGACCTTGAGTTGGGGCTGGAAAGGCAAGGTCCTAGAGGACATCCCCAAGGAGGGCAAGAGGGCTGGGATCTAAGAAAGACGGGAACCCTTAGGTAGAGGGTAGAAGAGTACAGACCAGGCAGAGGGAAGTTTGTGTGCAAAGGCCCTGTGGTGAGAGGAGGTGATGTGCATTTCAAGAACTCAAGAAGTCCTGGACCTGAGAGCAAGAGGTGTGGTGTGAGGGGTGGCCAGACAGGACAGACGACCCCCACATGGTTGAGGGTGACCCAGTCAAGTAAGGGCAAGGGTTTTGGGGAGGGGGTAGGTGAGTGATAGTAGGGGGATTTGGCTCAAGGTTTGCCGGACCCTTCCTGCTCCTGGCCTCCAGAGGCCAGACATGTGAGCCAAGGAGAGGGTGGAGGTGGGGGAAGCCAGGCCAGTTGAAGAAGGACAGAAAAGGTTCTAGATGTAGGGCCAGTAAAGACCATGGAGCGCATGGAGGACAGAACAGGAGCTGGGTGCCACTAAGAGCCTGGCCCGGGGCATGGTAGATGGTAGCTGCTAATGCTTCCAGAACCTCCCCTCTGCCCTCAGTCACCATGGCATTTGTGGCCCAGAAAGAAGGCAAAGTGGACTGGCTTGCAAATCTCAGGAAACTTAACAGCTGTGGTCAGAGTGGGCAATGTGACATCTCCAGCCCACCCCAGAGGAGAACATTTTCCTTACTGTTTGCCCAGACCGGGGCCTTTTTTCATTTCCTCTCCCATTCATTGCCCCCATATCTATTCCTGCGGCAGTCTGCACCAAACAAGGCCCGGTCTAGAGAAACAGACGCGTCGACAGCTGGCGGTGGTTCTTAGATCAGGCTGCATCGCAGAAGACCACCAACGGGCTGGCTTGGAGCAATGGGAATTATTTCTCGCAGCCTGGAGGCTGCGTCCCAGATCAAGCCGCCAGCATGGTTGAGACCTGGGAGGGCCCCCTCCAAGTTGCAGGCTGCCACCTTCTGATGGTGTCCTCACGTGGCAGAGAGCAGGGGAGCGACGCCTTTCCCTGGTCTTCCTACGGGGGGCACTGCTGCCATCATGAGAGTCCCACCCTCATGACCTCATCCCAGCCCTGTCACCTCCCGAAGGCCCCACCACCCCACACCATCCCGCGGAGGCTGGGGTTTCAATATATGAATTTGGGTGGTGGGGACACATTCCTTCCGTTAACAGTGTTCTTCTTTTGGGGTGCCAGCTGATCAGCTCCCAGTGAAGAGACCTGGGTGCTTCTAACTGCCAGACTGGAGGGGGCAGGCTCTGTCCTACCCATGTCCCTCCCACAGGCTCCATCCCACCCATGTCTCTCCCACCATCCACCCTCAAAGTCAGCCAGTTCCACATGGAAATAGGGGCAGAGGGAAGGTCTGAACTACCAGAAAGTGGAAGTGAGGACCGTGCCGTCGCAGCGTGTCCTAGAGTGAGAGCATGAGTGGGAGAATCTAAACATTACACAAACAGGTTGATCTGCAGGACTACTCCAGGGTTACATTGCATCTGGGTGCTGCTTCTTAGAGCAAAGAAGTTCTCAGTCCCAGCCTGGCTTCCAGGAGCCCTTTGGATGGCCTTTGGATGCCCTGGGCCTCAGCTCTTCTGGGCTGGACCCGCCTCATCCTGCCTCTTTCTTGATTGCTACCGGGCACCCACTCCCTCTTCAACGTTCATACTTTTTCTTTTGCAACCCAGCGTCAGCCAAGAGAGTACCCATTGGTGGCTCAAATCCTCTGGACACACTCAACCCAGACCAGGACCCATGAGAGAGGGGCGGCCCAGCTTTCCTTGTCCACCAGTGTCTTCATGGCTGTGGTCCACAACATGCTGGGGGGTTATGGACCCAGTGTACTGGTTCCCCAGCAGCATTTTAAAAAACAGAATAGTGTAGAAAATGCCAGCATTCTTTGCAGGTAGGAGGGTAAAATTTGTTTCAGTTGTAGGTATTTACGCGTGACAAGGTTGTGCTCTCAAATGTATTTCTTGCACAGTCAAAAGTAGTTTGAACATTTTAGCCAAAAAAGGTTTTATGGTTTGTTTTTTTTTAAGATTTTATTTATTTGACAGAGAGAAACACAGCCAGAGAGGGAACACAGGCAGGGGGAGTGAGAGAGGGAGAAGCAGACTTCCCGCCAAGCAGGGAGCCCGATGTGGGACTCAATCCCGGGTTTCCGGGATCATGACCTGAGCCGAAGGCAGTCGCTTAACCAACTGAGCCACCCAGGCGCCCCAGAAGGTTTTATGTTTGTTTTGTTTTGCTGATGAAAATATCGGCAAAGCAGGTCCGGGGTCTGCAGCCTCACAAGCCACGGGCCTCCCAGCTGAGCCTCCCTCGCCAGTGTTCAAGTTGTGATGTGTTCTCGAATCTGCTTATTAGTTGACTAGTTCCAAACAGTTTTTGTATTGGAGAAAGTCAACCAGAAGTTTCACCTGAATTTCACCTTTAATTGGTCCAAAACCATCGTAATATTGCCATTTTGTGTGTGTGATTATCAAAGCAACGTACATTCATTTTACTACATTCACACAGTACGGGAAAGGCGAAAAGAGTTTTTAGAGGAATCACAATCCAGTCACTCAGAGGCCAAAGAGCGCCGCAGTGTTTTGTGCGAAATGTTTTTCTCTGCCGAAATAAATTTGGAACTACAATTTTACATCCTCCTTTCTTCATTTAACGTTAATATGTGCAGTTGCCCATGCCATTAAAAACTTTGTAACATAATACATTTGCATGGATGTACTGAAACTACCTTATTTTAAATCCTTACTTGTTGGATATATGGATAGCCAAATCTTCTGTTAATAGTGCTGCAGTGGGCCACTTTGTGGATAAGGCTTTCTGATTATCTCCTCAGGATAGATGCCTGAAAGTGGGGATTGTGGAGTCAGAGTCTGAATCAAGGTGTATGCCACTTCTTCCTGAATTACTACTTTCCAGAAAGACCCAGTGGTTATCCCTATCAGCCGTGGGTGTGGCTCCTGTGTCACAAATCCCCACCAACACTGGTCTCAGTTCGCTTTTAGATGTTTATTAATTTGGAAGGTCAAAAAGGATGCCTCATTTTAATTTGTATTTCTTTAACTACTGGATAGACTGAAAACTTTTTTCTATGTTTCCTGGCCATTTGCTTTTTCCCTTTTAAGAATTATCAGGCCGGTCCTTTGAAACTCAGGGGTTTCTGAGGGCCAGTTACTGTCGTCGCCTTCAGTCCGCTGTGGACACGGGGACCGTTCTGGTTCTCCTCACCTACGGCTCTCTCCTAAGTAGAATGCAGAGTGCTGGAACCCTGGCTGACCCTAGCTTCGTCTCTCAGGCACTTCAGGCTACGGTAGCATTTAATAACTACGTGGCCGTCATCCCTCCCGTGTAGTTTTTTAGCCCTCTGCTGTTTGCACAGTGTCACCCGTTCATTATCCCGGGTCGAGCGTCCTCACAGTACCAGCGCTTCCTCCAATCTGAGTTTACAGATAGGAAGCCTAGAAGCGAGGGTCCTGCCTGGGACGCTACCGCGAGAGAGCAGTTGAATAGGGACTCGCTGTCTTCTGACCCCATATCCCTGCCTTGCCCTCTGCCCTGCAGCCTTTAGGTTTGTGTAGTTGGAATCCAGGGAACGTTTTTCTAGCTTATTTAACTTACTTGGAAGGATTGTCATGCCAGGCGGTCTTACTGCCTGCTCAGGTGTCTAGGAAGCCTGGATGGTGGTAGAGGTTCCTGCTTGGGGCTCATGGAGGGACTCCTGAGGGTCTGAAGAGTCCCTGAAGTGAAAGAAGAGAAAATTTGAAGTCTGAGCTCACTCAGTGGACTTCTTTTTTCCCCTTTTTGCTCTTAACAGAGAACAGTCCACCAAAGATTGCTCTTTTTTTATCTGCTTAACATTTTGACCACATTTGTTGTTTTTAAAAAATACATGTTTAGTCCACACGGCTGTCCTCTCGAGGGCAGGACCTGTCACCTGCCCACACAGGGTCTGCTGTTACTAGCAACCATTTGAGTACTATTGTTATCCCCATTTTATAGATGAGGAAACTAAGGCCCATAGAGACTAAGTGTCTTGCTCAGGGTCACCCAGCTAGTAAATGGGAGGAATGGGATTTGAACCTAGGCTGTTTGGTTCCAGTCTCCGGTCTTAAGCTCTGTGTAACACTGACTCTCAGCCAGGTATTTGGTGAAGATGTTCTCTGGGCTGAAAGAAACATCCATATCCTCCCTCTTTCCCCATCTTAAAACATGTGTGTTAAGGGGTATGGATGTGGGAGGAGTGCTGTGGGGATAGAGTGAGACGTGAATCACTGCCAAGAGCAATCTGACATCTTTTGGGCAAGGGGGAGTAAGGCAGTTCAAACTCTCTCCCTGTGAAGCAGAAAGGATTCAGCTCCCACTCAGTTCCCTGGAAATCTGAGAGCTGGAAAGACCCACAGAGTGAGTCGGGAGGAAACCTCCCTTACAGGCCATGTGACCTTGGCCAAGTCAGTCTTGCTCCCTGGACTCTGTGTCCTGTCCTTTTCTGGGGGATTGGACCCCTGCATCTTGGGGGCCCTTTTGCACCTTGACATGTTGTCATTGGGGGTGCTAGGGGACATTCTGAGTCAGCATGTTTTTATTAAACCCAGTACTCTTTTAATTAGATAATTTATTTTCCCTGCGACACCCATGGGTTTCTCAAGTATGAGTTGAGCATTATCAGCACTATGTCAATTTAACTGATAGTTAAAAGATTTAACAAGACTTTGTGTCTGTTTTCAATTTCCTCCACAGGGACGCGAGAGACAAATTTTACAGGAAACCATTCACAATTTCCACTCTTCGTTTGAGAGCAGCGCCAGCAACACCAGGGCCCCTGGAAACAATCCCTGTACATGATCCTCCCCGCTGTGGTCACCAGCGAGAGCTTTCTGAATCCCAGTATTGCCCTCACATAGCCAGTGCTCCAGCCACCATCTGCCCTTTCCCATTCCCTGAAACATGCCTCACTTGGTCCCATCGCTATGCCTTTGTCATGGTCCCTCTGCCCCCAAATGCCTGTCTTCCCTTCTCTTCTCTGCTGCAGTAGTTGGTGATGCTGTTATCCTAACAAACTCAAACGTGGTAGACTTACCCTCACATTAAACCCAGTAGAGCTGCTTCTTCTTGGCAGGTGGCTTCCCACTGTGATTTGGGGACTCAGTTCCTTTCACCTGTGGCCCTGTCATCCCCAGGGTCCTCAGCATCTTTGCTTCTTGGTGGCAGAAAGGGGGGAAAGGGATGGTGGAGAAGGCATAGCCATTCTTAACCACTTTCCTCTTGACTGCTCGTGCTACATCCACTCCTGCTCAAGTTCCATTGGCCACCAGTAGGACATGGCCCCACTTGGCTGCAAAGGAGGCTGGGAAATGTAGTCTTTGTTCAGGTGGTGGCTGCCCAGCAGCAAGTCTACACTTAGCCACAGCAGTGCTATGTTTTAGAGGAAGCTTAGCCTTCCCTGACACATCTTCCTATAAAACTTCTAACTCGTTCTTCATGATACAAATCACCTATCCAGTGAAGCCTTTCTTGATTCCCTTACACAGAAGTAACTTTTCAGGCTCCAGAGTCCCTTACTGCTGGTTTATAACTCTCTTCTAGCACTCGCCTGCACCAACTGCATACAACATACAACAGGTGCTCAGGATGTGTGTGTTGAATGTTTCTCTTTATTGCAACAGCAGCCTTTTCTTTAGGGAAGAAAGAGTAGGACTGCTTTGTGATCTTGGATCCCTTCTCCTTTGTGGCCATCGGGGTACTCAGCTGCAAGGTCTGGGGTCGGGCCGGATGAGGCTCTGATAGTCTATGCTGCTCACACCATGTCGCTGTAGGCTTTTCTGCACTTCAAGGAGGAAAAGAAGACCCTAATATATTGCATTGTGGAAGGACTTTGGTGCTCAAATTTTCTCGACAAAGAAGCCAAGTGTTTGGAATTTCTTGTACTCCCTCTTAATGCTGTATTACTCAAAAGGGAATCGGTCCTTACAGTTTTCTGCCATGTTGAATTACATTCGTGGTGCTCTGACTTCTAAAATCTAGTATCTTTTCAAAGTGTTTTCAAGTGAGTCATTTGTCCAATGCTTGTGGCATTTCTGTAACATGCTGGGTGCCGGGGCTGCAGAGATAAGCTAGAGCCAGTCCCACCCTTGGGGACCTCAGTAGGCAGGAGAGGACAGGAATGGTTGGTCCCAACCTCAAGAGGTGGCATGGCGGAACTCGGGCTCAAAAGTTCACCTCCAACCCCGAGGCTGGCCAGCTGTGTGGCCCGGGACAGGTCATGTGGCCTCTTGCTCAGACCTGAGAGCCACTGTGCAGAAAGCTTTTGGTCCACACAAAGTACCCAGTAGACAGCAGTAGACTCAAAGTACCCAGTAGACTCAACTTCGTTGAGTTCTCCTCTTTGTCCTGAGCTCCACTAGGCCATGTGCTCATCTCCTTGGGAAGTGTGGCCACGCATGTCCCTCCCCAGCCACGAAGGCCCGTTCTCCCTCTGCTGGCTTCTCAGGGTGGCTCTGACCACCTCATGCTCCACCCCCTACCCATTGAGCCAGCTCCTCCTCCCATCTCTCATCCTCCCACCAGCAGCAGCCTATTTGCAACATGCCTGGAGAGAAGCTGCACTTTAGCCATCACCAACAGGCATCTTTGTGCATAGCCCTCAAAGCCGGACCCTTAAGGAGACATGGTCATTCAGCACGTACTGTGTGCAGCAGCTTGACCTCAGTGTCGTTCATCCTCCCTGTCACCCTGTCAAGCCCTGCACATCTGGGAGACCTGCAGAATGAAGCTGTGTGCCAGTTACACAGTCCAGGGTGGGCAGAGCTGGCCCAGACCTGGATCTGGTGGGCTTCTGGGCCCATGCCTTGTCCACTGATCCACACAGACTGCTGGAGCCGGAAGCACTGGGTATCTCACTGATGCAATGCACTGACGTCTCCAGGGCTTAGTTCTCAATAGGCCGAGGGTTGTTTGCCCCTGAAATACACTGGCCCCTGAGTTACGTCCTTTGAGGTTCTGTGTCTACTTGCTGCTCTGCTGATTTTTTCCATAAGCCCCCTATTAGGGCAGCGTGCAGTCAGGTACGTTTGATTGAACATCCGCCACGCACATGAGTTGCAGCTTTCCACAGCGCAAGTTCCCGTGCGCTCATCTGATGGCCCCAGACAGAGCAGGGCTGATTCCCATTTTTCAGATGTGAAAGCTGAGGCTCAGGAGAGGTGCCTCTCTTATCTTTTCCACTGGACTCGAGTGGTTCTAAGGCTTTTTCTCCCAGACAGTTGGTGGGCTGACTGATGTATCCCCGGCCTGCCTCTAAGAGTCTGTTCTCCTCTGCAGCAAGTGTTTCCCTTGCTTAATGACCCAAGCCAACATTCCCCAAAGTGTGTTCCTTGGAACACTACTTCCATGGGATGTTAATGGGTTTCTCATAAAGAAAAATCAAGGGAGTGTATATGTGTAAGTAGGGTGAGGAACTTTGTGATTGAATAGGTTTGGCAGACACTGGGTTAAAGCCCAGTTACATGATTGTCTTGCTGCAGGACATCTCAGGACCTTCAGCTTGCCTGCATTTGTGGGGCCTCTTGGAGGCAGCTGTGTATCATGTGGCATTTCCCATATGTTTGCCCACAGAGTTCCTCTTCATGGTGCTCTTGCAAGACAGGTTCCTGGGATGCTGTCCGAGAAACCTACTTTAACTGGGACAGTGGCAGCCATGAGGACTCACAGCTGCTGGGAGTTGGGTGAGGGGGCACTCAAGGGCTTTAGCTGGGTCAGTGGTCCTCGGTCCTCCTCTGTCTCCAGCATCTCTTGGTGGAGGGGTCCTGCTTTGGCAGTAGGGCATCAGGGTGGGGGAGTCCCCTGACTTTTGGGTGATTGGGACCCAGCTCAGAGGACTCTCCATCTTCTGCAGGGGAAGAGGGCACTGCTCCCTAGTCTTGGTGCCCCCCCACCCCCGGCATGTGCTGTGTGTTCATGTCACACCCCCCGCCGGCCAGGGGATGCTCCCACCTCCTTCCTTGGGCGCCAGACCTTTACATGGTAGCCAGCTACTTTTGCAAGGAGAATGCTTACATTTACCAGACATGCACTGAGCATCCAGCCTGTGCCTGCGCCTGCTTGCGTTTTGGATCCAGAGATGAAAATATACACACTTCTGCCCTTAAGGAGCCTGCAGTGTCTTAGAAGAGACAAGTGTGTAAATGCATTGCAGTGCTGTGTAAGGAACCTTACAATGAAGGCGTGTGCTGTGTCCATGACTCGGAGCACGTCATTTATGACAGCTGAAGTTTGGCCCCGTAGGAGAGGGCTGGCAGATGAGGAAGCCAACAGGCCCCTAGATGGGGACAGCCTGTATGAAGTTAGTCTATATGTAACATTTGTGGACTACATATTGCTGGGGTTAAGTTGTATACCTGTTTTTCTGATTTAGGTTGGCTTTTGCTGTTGTTGCTTTGTTTTTGATTTGGGTTTTTTTCTTTAAAATGCATAGACACAATCTGTCCCTCCGGAAAGAGCAATGAATCTAGAATCAACCCTAGACTGGGTTTTTGGCTCAGCCACTTGCTGTGTAACACTGGGCTTGTTTCTTGAATCTCAGTTTCCCATTTGGGTAGAGGGGCTAGTGCTCTCCAAGGTGCTGAAGATCAGATGCAAGTGAAGAAGCCCTTTTCATACCATGTGGAGCCCAGCAGATTTGAGAGCCCTTCACTATGGTTGCACATTTGAAATCAATCTCAACCCCACTCCCTATCTCCCTGTCCTCCTCTCCCCCACCTCTTACCTGCCCAGAGTAACCATAGCTGGGATAGGGAGCAGGGAGTAAGGCCAGAAGAAAGGGCCTCCCACCAGAAAGAGCTGCAGCTTAGCTGGCTCTGCTGGCCTCAGAACCCAGGGAAGCAAGGATTGACAGAGGATCCCCACGCTTCAGCAGTCCTGACTCTGGGTGTTTGTATCTTTGGGATTCCCAGCAAGGTGGACGGAAAGAAGCAGAAAGGCTTTCCAGCCAAATTGCAGGAGCTGGTCCAGCAGACAAAGAGGAGGCAGGAAACCCTTCCAGTTTTCTCTTACCTTGGAGCTGCCCAAGGACACAGCATGCGGGCCAGGATCGGACTAGGCAACTATGGGCACCTATGCTGACCTGTGCTGCCAAGAATGCCTCCCGAAGCTCAGGACCCTTCTTGGGAAGATTTTGCAGCCCAGCCTGAAGGTGCTGTGAAGCATCATCCATGCCCATCTGTCCTTGTCCATTTCAAGCTAGATAATCATGTATTTTTAACTAATAGATCCTGTTCAGCATGTAAGGACACCTGATGTTTTTCCCTGATAAAGTCAATACCAAATTCTGTAGGACAGGCCAGAGAATGAATGTCCCCCTGCAGGAGGTGGGAGGTGAATCACCTTCTCTGGGCGGGTTCTCCTTAAATATTTCTGGTGGGCCTGCCAGACTCGCTGCTGGCCTAAGGGGACCCCTGCTTCTCTGTAACATGCCGCCTAAGAGGGGATTAGACCCTGCCTGAAACTTCAACCCCTAATCTAAGAAGCCTGTCTGTATAGACAGTGATTTACCAAAGCTTGGGATGACAGAAGGGAAATCACAGAATCACCGGTAGTGGGATAGAGCAGAAAGCCCAGCTCCTCTGTCTCCAGTTCCTTCTAAGGCAGAAACCACTCAGGGATCCCTTCTCAGGGCCTTGCCCATTGGGGTGAGTCAACCCCACGAGTTTCCCAGCTCCCGTCGGAGCCAGCTCCCTAGGGCTGTTGGACAAAGGGTGTGGTGGTCCTCTTCAGGGTCCTGTCTCCACCCTCCAGATGGCTGGGCTAGAGTTTAGCCTTCAGTCCTCTGCAAAGCCACTGTATCCTTTGATGAGCGCAGGTTGCCATTTTGTTTCAGCCCTCCAGAGTGGGTCCTGTGTTCCTCACCATCAAACATTACTTTTTATTTTAGTGTTGTTTCCATGCAGGGACTTGATTCTTTAAAGGATTTTGTTTGCCAAATATGTGTTAAACAACAGTGGATTTGTCTTCCCACTTTGATTTTGCTCATCGAAGGTATAAATGTTGCTCAGATTCCTTCCTGGGATAACCCTTCTAGCGCAGACACCCACGGTGGGCCAGCGTGGCCATGGGCTGCCCTGCCTCCCCCACACCTGCCCCGTCGAGCAGCTTTCACAGCCCCTTCCTACCAGGTCAGTGACCGTGGCACACAGATCTTCTTTTTGCATCATGCTATGTATCCTCTTTGATCCCCATCACCTATTTCATCCCGTGTCCCCTCCGGTAACCACCAGTTCGCTACAGTTAAAGAGTCTGTTTCTTGGTTTCTTTCTCTCCCTCTCTCTTTCTCTGTTTTTTTTTCCCCCTTTGTTCATTTGTTTTGTGGCACATGGACATCAACCTTACCAAGGTCCTGCAGTTAACAGTGGACAGTGGGTCTGAATGCAGGGCTCATCTCTCACTCTTAGGAGGAGCCACATTTTCTCCAGGCCAGCTTGCTGCCTTTCGACACAGAGAGGAACATTAAATTGGTATAAGCCCCGCCAACAACAAAAATAAAACCTGTTAGTCTGTATGGCTTGTTCACATTTTTTTTTTTTTTTTGGCAGGCTGGTGGGGCGAGGGGTGGTATGTGCACTCATGAAACACTATAAATAGCTGGGAGATTCTCTTTGTTCTAAGAATTCTTACAAGTCAGGGGACTGCCTCGTCTCCTCCTCTTCTGCTATCAGTTCCTCATGGTGGCACACGTGGCAACGCAGGGCGTACAGAGGGGAAGTGGAAGGAGGCAGCTGGAGGAAGGCCAAGATCTGTGGGGCCCCAAGGGGTGGAACAAAGATACCGCGGAGACCATGGCAGTAGAGCCAGCTTTCTGTGGGGAAGAGCCTTCCAGAAAGTAGAGTTCCCCCCAGAGTCTGGGCAAGCCTGGAGCAAGACAGCTATGGAGGGGAGTCACACTTTGAATGAGGATTGGACCCAGCAGTCAGTTCCCCAGTGACCCAAAGGTAGAGATGACGTGAGAAAAACAAGACTAGGAGTTCACCTGACAATATGTGCATTTTATAGGATTAGCTTTGATGTGAGTCCTTCCTACTCAGTGAGAAGGCTGCTAGTTTTACTGATATGTCAATCTAAAAGTCTGAGAAAAGCTGTGTTAGATCACTTTTGAGCTCCCTTGCTGCCCTGTGATTCTATGAAAATCTGTAAAAAGGCAGAATGGCTCATCAATAAGTCAAATACAGAATCACCATGTAACACAATTCCACTCCTAAGTATATACACCAAAGAATTGAAAATAGGTATTCAAAACAAAATGAAACAAAACAAAAAACTTGGATGCATCTTGGATGCAGATATTCAGAGCACCTTCAACAATAGCCAAAAGACGGAAACAGTCCAAATGACCATCAGCAGATGAAAGGATGAACAAAGTGAGCTACAACCACTGATGGAATATTATTTGGCCATGAAAGGGAACCGGATGCTGACACCTGCTGACACTTAGACAAAACTCGAGAACATTATGCTAAGTGAGGGAAGCAGACAAGAGACTCCATAGTATATGATTCCATTCATATGACATGTCCAGAATAGGCAACTAGGTAGAGCCAAAGTTTGGGCAGCTAAGGAAATGGGGGGGGGTAACTGCCTACTGGGGGGATTTATTTTTGGGGTGATGGAAAAGTTCTAGAATTAAGTTATGATATGGTTGTCAATCATGGATGTACTTAATGCCATGAAATCGTACACTTTAAAATGCTTAAAGTGACAAGATTTTAGGTTAGATACATTTTATCATAAGGTTTTTTAAAAAGGGAAAAAGAGGGGAGCTTATCACTTGGCTGTCTGTCTATCCTTCTCCCATCAGGCTGCTCATCTGGACCTTGTCATCAGGGTGAAAAATCCTAACCACCCTAGGGTTTTCCTCCCTTCTCCCTCCCACACACTCATGTCCACACACCTCTCTGTCCCCTCCTCAGAGGGTCTCAAGACAGCATCTCTGGGGCCTGGCACAGAAAACCCTCACATATGAGCAGACCTGCCCTTGTCCTGCCTCTGGGAAGGCAAATCTTTTTGGAAGGTGGGAACTTTCTCCAGATGTCAGGTAACCTCACATGTTCCAGGCCACTTGCCCTTTCTCTGGCTCTCATTGCTTTTCCCCAAGGGTCTCAGAGCTTCTCCGCTTCACTAGCTCACAGCTCTTTCAGTCGAATAATTGTCTCGCACTTTCATCACAATCAGAAACAGTCCCTTTGAGTCACAGATGAGTGTTTTTCAGAAGCCCTTCTGCATTGGCACGGGCACCTGTTGGATGAAGGACTCCTTCAGCTGTTGAGTCCATGCCTCCAAGGGGCCCAGCCCCATCCACCATCAACTCCCGCTTACCCTGCCGTGATGGCCACCAGCCTGCTCTGCAGCTGCCTCTGCCCAGTCCCACTTGCCCCCATCCCGATGTGAGGGTCCCTCCCAAGACAGCTCCTAAACCACATGCCACGGGCTAATGTCCACTTGGGAGTCTGCTTCTGGGTCACCCAGCTTGTGAGCAGGGTTTATAAATGGGGAGGCTGTGTGTGTGTGTGTATAGGGGAACCTCAGCCGTGAAGAGTCTAGAACTGGAAATGTATACTCATGTCACTGCAGCTTCTGTAGGTTGGCTTCATTGGTGAGATGACCTCAGGGAAAATGGATTTTACTAACTCCTCACCGGGGACAGCGGTCAAGAGCCTGAGTCGGGATCCTCTGAGAGAAGGTCCACCAGGCCACGTGGAGCCCCGGGCTGGCCAAGAGGCCTGTGGGTGCTGGAAACCTTCCTCAGGTAAGCAAAACTCTCTTCCCTCATTGTTGGAATGAGGGCTGACACACTCCTTCAGCCTCTCCGGCCCTGAGGATGCACCAAGGGGACAAAGCAGAGTCCCTGCCTTCATGGAGCTTATGATCCCGGGGGTTCAGAGTCCTGGCTCACAGGGCAGGGTGAGAAGTAACTGAGAGAATTCAAGTCAAGAGCTCAGCACAGCACCTTGTGCAGGGCAGGTGCTCATGGAGTATCTGCCACTTTTAACCATTCATTTCTCTCCCTGTTCCTTGCGGGTCAGGGTGAAAGGAGCTCTGCACAGTCACGGTGCAGGGGACATGGTGCTCTGCCACATTAATGACCCCTGAGTTGCTAGCGGTCAGAGGGGCTGGGTTATGGGCCAGCAGCAAGGGCCAGGGATGCACCCCGCCAGACGAATCACAAAAATGAATGGAAAATATTTGTTTATTGCAAAGCAATGAGCTTGACACATGTAGTTCAGTTTACAATCGGCAGGTGTTCAGGAAGAACACAGAACACTGCATTGGACCAAAAAGGCCGAGTGCGGCCTCTGTACTTTGGACCTGTGTGATAGCTCCGTGTCATCCACGTTCTGTCACCCACTCGTGCACAGATCACCCAGGTTTCCTGGGTCACACTGACTTTTTTTATTTAAAAATTTTAGTTTTATTTTTTAAAAAATGCACAGGTCATTACCCATTTTGATGAGAATATTTTGATATGCAACATGTAACACATTTACATTTTTCCATCCTCCCTTGAGAGCCTGGAGATCAGGTGTAGCTCTCACCAGAGACCCATGGGAGATCCAGGATACAGAGCCTGGGGCTGGGGGCCTAGGGAGCTCTTCTCCGGATGGAAATCAACCCCCTAGGAAAGCCCTCCAAATGGGCTGCTGCTGATGCTCCGAGTGAACTCGCCAAGTTTCCCGAGTGTTGGAGCTGCTAACTGGAGAACGACGGGCTGGGCTGTCTGGGTGATGGGTTGGTAGTAACATTTGCATGGTGTCTCAGAATCTACAGCCTTGCTACTCAGAGTGGTGTGAGAGAGGCTGCTCCCCAGTACCCTTCTGGGCATTAACCTCATGTGCCCACCATCGGTCTGAACACCGCGATGCCCTCAGCTCTTACACAGAGAGGGACACTGGCTCCAACAAGCAAAGTGACCCACCCAAGATCACAGGTGGGTTAGAGTAGGACTGAAACTCCTCCGGGCTTCTCGGGCCCACTGCAATCTAGGGAGCCCTCATTGTGCTTTGACACACATACTAACTTAATCCTCCCAGCCATCCAGAGCTACCATTAGGGTTACCCATTTCATAGATGAGGAGAACACACAGAGAAGTCAAGTAACTTGCCACGGGCTGCCATACCTTGACCTAGACCCAAAATAGGTATGGGATTGACCGCCTAGAAGCCAGAAGCAAGTAAATGGTCTGCAGGGCAGGGCATCCGTAGTCATCCTTCTGTAGCACACCCCACACAAGGTTCAGAATTTGAGTCCTGCTGACACTCCTTCGGGCTGAGAGGGCAGATCAGTTCATCTCTGAGGCCTTGGTTTTCCCATCTGTGAAATGGGGAGAACAGCAAACGCCATCCGGTGAGGCTGTGGTGAGGAGTGAGTGAGATAATAAATACTGAAGTGTGTTGTAAACTGTAAAGTGCGGTGTACATGCTGCTTAGTGGCTCTATTCTCCAAGGACCCTGGCACAACGGTGGAAGAGGAAGAAGCTTGGAGACCGGCGAAGTTGCAGTAGGTGGAACTTCGGGGTTGTCATGGAAACCAAAGCTCTGAGGCTGATCAAGGCAGGAAATACCATCTGGTTTTAAACACCAAAAAGCCTCGACTCACACTGGACTTATTTCTGTAAACAGCAGAATTAACATCATCCTGCAGCGGTAACGTCAGCCCAGAGCAATCTAGAGATTGTCTTTCTGCTGATTTCCCTGATCAGATCCAGACAAAGCACCTCAGGTACTCCTTTTCCATTAGGTGTCGCTTCCAAAAAAATGCACTTAAGTCGCTTAGTAAATCTGAGCTTAAGTGGAAAGAAAACATGCTAGGAGATGCTTTCCCACCCCTCCCAGGCTTTGCAAGCCCAGAGGGAAGGCTGGAGGTGGTGTCCAGGGACAGCGATGGGAGGGCCCAGAACCCCAGGCCAAGCTGACTCTGGAAGAGTGCTTAAGAGAGCATCTCATCTTTCATCCAAATTATGAGAGAGAAAACGGGCGCAGAATGGGATGGCGCCTGTCCGAGGACGCAGCAAATCAGTGACAAAGCTGGCTTTTGGATCCAAGCCTCCCAACTCTCAAGTCCCCTTCTTCCCTCTCCGCCAGTGGCTGTAGCCTTTGGTATTTGCTCCAACATTGTCATGTTGCTCCCCGGGAAACATGAGACTTGGGATTTCTCTGGTTCCCCACGGGCTCTGCGAGATGAAAAGCAGAACGCTTCTTGAGTCCCGCACCTCCCAGGGATTGGACTCCGGAAGCCATCATTTCTTTGTTGTTTTCTTGGGAGCAGCAAGGTTTGTGGAAACCACAGGAGCCCAAACGAATCGGGGTGCAATTTTAAAAATGAGAGGGTGATGTGTTTGAATTTTCAAAATTGAGAGGAAAATCCCGCTTTCATTGCAGCTCCGGATTCAGCACAGGTCTTCTGGGGATGAACGCTTTTCTCACGGGCACCACCAGGAATCCTTTGAGTTGAGAGCTCTGCTCAAGGGGAGGTAGGCCCGAGGTGGCTGCTGTGCAGTCTGGCTCGCCCTCTCTGAGCCTGTTTTCCCAGGTGCACCATGAGGCAGGTTCCACGTGGCCACCTCTGAGGTTCCTCCCATCTCTGCCATTCTGTGATTTGCTAATCTTATTTTAAGAAAGAAAAGAAGACCTGTTGCTCCTAGAGTCACCCCGATACTTGGTTCCACAGCCAACGTGTACCCGAATGGAGAGGCAGCAGCATTGGCCCTTCAGCTCCTTGCTGGCTGGGTCCTGGGGATTTCCTCTGAACAGGGCTTGGCTGGAAGTAGTCTCTATCCAGCCTCAGACAGAGGGGGCATCTGAGGCCACCATGCCGTTGTGGCCCCAGGACCCTTAACAGAAGCTGGCAGGTGGCACCTGGGGGAGCAGTGACAGAGTGCATGCCCATTGCTGTGTTTTCCCCAAGTCACCCCATCCCACTCTCAGGCTCTCAAGTTCCGCCCTCAAGCTCCTCTGTCCTGTGTCTCCCCAAGGTGGGGGGCTGCACATCATCTCCTGGCAGTGGAGTAGGGGCTGGGGAGCAGGGACCTCTCCTGAATGGGAAGCTGTGCTCCCAGGGGCTATCACTCACCTTCTGTCCTTTTGGGTAGCCGAGCTCCTCCCACCCCTTTTCCACTTGCCCAGAGCCAGAGGAGGACCACACTGACAACTTAAGGGAGCCCCTGAGTCTCAGCAGCTGTGTGTGGGGGGCCCTGGGGCTGCTGGGGCTACAGGGCAGCCTGAGCTGGGGGAGAGGAGGGAAGCCCTGGGTGGCAGCATCAGTAACCTGGTTCCCAGGCCGGAAAATAACTGTGGTTCTTTCATATTTCCCGGGAGATACTTTTTGGTTGGACAGAACTTGGGAAAAACCTAACAGGAGAGCTAAAGTCCCCGAATGTTTGATAAGGGAACTTACAGACAAGGCTTTGTCTCCGATGGCTGCAGGAGGAGGATCTCTTTAAGGTTTAGACAGAAGTCTTAGCTGGGTTTAGTCATGTATACCTTTATGTGGTCTTAACACCGCCTTACTATCCCAAGCCTATGTCCTTGGAGCAGCCTTTGGAACCCACATTCCAGGGACAGGGGAGGGATGTGGAGCCTCTGGTGTGGGGTACAGCTCCCAGGTAAACCAGAAGTCAGGTCACCTGGGTGACCTCCTCCAACAGTTTCTAGTCTAGGGCAGGGGCAGAGCAATTCTAGATATTTGAGCCTGGGAGCTCTCTGAACCTTTGAATCTCCCAGCCTTCTTATCTGTAAGATGGGGATAATAAATTTCTCCTCCTGTGATGTCTGTGAAAATTAAATGAGAAAAAGAAACCTTTGTGCTTAGCACACAGTAGGTGTTTTAAACATCTGTAAAAATTGTGGGGCATGGGGCGCCTGGATAGCTCAGAGGGTTAAGCCTCTGCTTTCAGCTCAGGTCATGATCTCAGAGTCCTGGGATGGAGTCCCACATTGGGCTCTCTGCTCGGCAGGGAGCCTGCTTTTCTCTGTGCCTTCCTCTCTTCCTATATGTGATCTCTCTGTGTGTCAAATAAATAAATAAAATCTTTTTAAAAAATTATGGGGCACCTGGGTGGCTCAATTGCTTAAGCGGCTACCTTCAGCTCAGGTCATGATCTCAGGGTCCTGGGATCAAGCCTTGCATCCGGCTCCCCTGCTCAGTGGGGAATCTGCTTCTCTCTCTCCCTCTGTCCCTCTGTACTCTCCCCACTCATGCTAAACTCTTTTTTAAAAAATCTGTGAAACTTGCAAACACTTCATTTCCACTTTCTGAAGCTTCTTTGGAAAGGTTTCCGTGGTAAAAATCGTTTTCCAGGTTGGGGGAAACTCAGCTCAAAGCAGTGGGGTGACTTGTGGGAAAACCCCAGATCAGCCACATGTTGGAGTGGGGTCTGTCTGACATGTGCCCAAATCTTCTTCGGTCTCACCACAACTATGAATGTATGACTTTTTGGACACTTTAAAGAAATAAGGGAAATGAATATGAACTTGAGATACGTCTATTTCCTCGAGATATGACACTTGAGAAAAGTGAGAACTGAGAAATACCAACTTTCAACTTTCTATTTATTTCCTTTCCTTACAGTTTCCTGAGAGGGACCTGGTTTGGAAACTGATTTTGTTGCATGCATCTTTCCTTCATATTCTGCCTTGCTAATTACAACTGTGTTGTTGCTTGTGAAGACAGTGTCTAGTATGTTCTCTGGGAAGTTGACACCCAGGAAAACAAAGCCTTCTTTAGCGATGAATTGTCAGCCTGGATATAGAGCAGAGACCATCTCCCTGAGGCAACAACAGAGGGAATCTGGAGAAAAGACCAAGTTTCTTGCCCTCTCTCTGCATTTGTACGCTCAGAGAATTAGGGCAAAGCAAACCTGGTGATACAACCTGGCCAAAGTGACAGCACTGGCAAACTGTGGATTCAACTACAAAGATTTATTTTTAGTTTTTTGTTTTGTTTTGTTTTTACAGATTTTATTTATTTATTTGCCAGAGAGAGAAAGAGAGAGAGAGAGCAAGCGCACAAGCAGCGGGAGCAGCAGAGGGAGCAGCAGAAGGAGAGGGAGAAGCAGGCTCTCTGCTCAGCAGTGTGGGACTCGATCCCAGGACTCTGGGATCATGACCTGAGCTGAAAGCAGACGTTCCACCAACTGAGCCACGCAGGCGCCCCCAAAGATTTCTTTTTAAATGAAGGTCACAAAGTTGACAGGTAGGGAGGAGATGATTTCAAGGCCTAAATCTGATAAGGGGTTCCTAAGGGGTTAATAGTAGATTATACAAGAACTATTTGCAAACCAGGAAGAGGCCATTTCACAGAAGTAGAAACTAGTTTAATGATAAGCAGAGATGCTCAACCTCACCAGTCATTGAGAAACATGCAAACTACAACAGCAAGATTCCACGTCCTGCCCAACAATGTAAAAAATTAGAAGGTTGGATAATGCTAAGAGCTGTGAAGGAGGTGGGGCGTGGAACGGTCTGGAGGGCCATCTGGCAGATTTTCCTAACGTTGGGTCTGTGCCTGCCAAGGAGCCTGCCCCGGGCTCTGTGTCCCTGGGGTCTGTGACTCCTCCTCTCTTGCTTTGCTCTGCATTGTGGAGGTCTACTCCCTCCAGGGTGCATTTCCCAGGTTCCATGTCAGCTGACTTGCACTGGGAGGCACAGACAGGAAGTTGGAGGATGGAAGGAAGGGAGAAGCCGGGGCATTGCCCTTCCTTGTCC
Organism: Spilogale gracilis; assembly: GCA_004023965.1. Lineage (NCBI taxonomy): Eukaryota > Metazoa > Chordata > Mammalia > Carnivora > Mephitidae > Spilogale > Spilogale gracilis. The sequence goes on from PITA01000620.1 coordinate 125,857, forward strand.
TGGCCTCAGGTGGCATCTCCTGGCACCAACTCTGCCTCCTCCAGGGGGCCAGGACAGGTGAGGGATGACTCCAGCTTTGCCAGGTAAGCCCTCCTCTCGCTGGCACTCCAGTAGCACATGCCCCGTCTTGCTCCACTGTCCCACCACGTAGCTTCTCAGCCCTTTCATTCCCCAAGGAACCAGTGTCCCACATGCAAGTCCCCGTGCTGTAAGCCCTCAGGCAGTCTCTACTTCCTGGTCAGTTTGATTCCCATTCCTCGGATCCGGGCAGTCCCAAATCCTAGGTGTGCAGCTCAGAGCGACTCTCCTGCAGGTGCTCAAGGACAGATGTGCAAGACCATCTAAGCATTGGGGGAAATGGAGAGGCGGAGGAGGCATGACCACCTGTGGCCACAGCTATTGTGCAAGGATGGGTAACATGACGTGTGAGCACATTGGAGGAGTGACCGCGTCGGGAGCTGGGGAGGAATGGGGGTCCAGCCAAGATGAAGGGGGAGCCCAAGTAGGAGAAGGATGTCGCATGGAAGGAATGATGAATGTGCCCTAAGCCGGGGAGGTGGTTAGCTCAACCTCGGCAAATAGGGGTGGAAAATGTACAGTGTGCCTCGGAAAGGTGAGCGGGACCAAAACAGGATTGTCCGGGCAGAGAGGATAATGTGTGACGAGGAGCAGAGGCCTAAAGACGGCCTATATAGGGAGCAGCCCAAAGTTGCGTGTGGCCGGGGCACAGGTCTGTGGTCAGTACTGTGCAGCCCAAAATCATGGCATGTCAGTTCTGCCCCAGAGATCTCGATGGGGTCAGCCTCTCGTGGCTGTGGCTAGGCAAACAGACCCAGAGAGGGCAGGGATGCCCAAGGTCACGCTGCAACAAAGCTCATCTGGAGGCCAGGTTTCCTGACCCCTTTGGGGGAGTTTGCTTTTGTTTCCTTTTAAGTTCTCCACTCTGTGTCGGCCCTGAGGACACAGTCCCTGCCCTCAGGGGTGCACTCACGGGAGTGGACGGACCCAGAGTCAGACAGCCCTGCTGTATGGAGTATGGGTGAGGAATTCCTGGGGAACATGGTGTTCTGACGTCCTCTCCGCTTGAATCTGGGCTAAATGTGTGACTTGCTTTCCTGTGGAATGTGATGGAGGGGATGTTGTCCCTGTTCTAGGCCAAAACCTTAAGAAAGCTGGGGGTTTCTGCTTCTGTCCTCTCAGAGCCCTGCATGGTGACAGGAGCTCTGGCAAAGGGAGCATGAACTGGGGCCATGTGGACAGGGAGAGGCTCCAAGATGAACTGGAGAGACAGAGAATCCCAAATGTGCCAGCCTTCCCAGCTGAGCCCAACCCCCGGCCAGCCTGCCAGCTGAAAGCAGCCCCACGAGTGACCACCAGCAGGACCGGCAGAACTGGCCAGCTGAGCCCAGCTCAGATGCTCGTCAGAAGCAACATGCTTGCTATTCTGAGCCACAGAGTCTTGGAGTGGTTTGTTCCATCAGTAATGGATTACCACAGCAGGGAGTGTCAAGTGCACAGCAAGAAAAAAAAATGAGGACAGGGTATGTGAAGGGCCAGAAGGAGCGACAATGAATCTGACCCAGAGGATGGGGACAGCTGAGCAGGGAAGCAGGAGAAATGATAGAAAGTGAAGACAAGTCTTGGGCATTACCAGTGCATCTCAACAGATGCCCTCCAAGGACCTGCCGGCCCCAAGGCTGGAGAGGAGGGAGAAAAAGATGGTCGCAGCCTGGTTAGAGAGGTGGTCTTGGGCATTGGAAGTGAGCCCGGCGGTTGGATGTGTTCAGTGCCCAGCAGGAGGTGAGGGATGAGGGCTGAGAGTTCAGAAGTCATAGGGATCCTCTCCTTGGAGGGACAACCAAGGAAGACTTCCTTCATGGAAGAGGTGGAATTGAATGTGGGCCCTGAAAACCAGGTGTAGTTTAGAGCTGGAGAGAAAAGCTTTTCTGGTGGAGGGTTTCATGTGCACAGAGGCACAGAGTTGGGGTGGTTGGCCTGTTGGGGGACTGGAAGTGGCCAGTATGGAAACAGATCAGATCGCCACCATGAGGGATGTTGATCTTGCTCTCTGTCTTGGTTAGATCCCCCCCAAATACATATATGCAGAAGTGCTGTAACATACAGGAAGCCCTAGTAACACTCTGGTTATGTGAGGTAGGGAGGAGATGAACCCCGAATGAATATTTCTCCCAAAGTCAGTTCATGTTATCATCATGGATTGGAAGACAAATAAATGCCTAAGAATAGACATACAACATTAATTTTTCATTGATCATAATATCACTTTCATGAACATTAAAAATGTAGACTTTGGCAAGAAATAAATTTCAGAAAAAGAAAGATATTTGGAGGGGTGTGGCATCACCTTTCACATCCCATTGATCTTGCAGCAGTCCCTTGGGGAGAGTGGGCCTGTTGGGGTATTGTAGTGGGGGTCGTAGAGCATAGAGTAACAAGGTAGAAGGCCTGTAGATGTAGGTCAGGATCCCAGCTACTCCCTTTCCTAGTCATAAAGTGCCAAGCATGGAGTCAAGCACGGGCTAGAAGCCCAACATGGAATTGTCACAATTGCCCATGATCCTCATTCATCCTATTTTTAAAAAAGGAAGCTGAGGCCAAAGTGCTTCCTGAGGGCAGCACCCTGGGAACAAAATGCAGTTCCTGTGTTTTCTTGGGTTCCTTCTGTCTCTCCCCCTTCCACCACCTCCTCCTTTCCTTGCTTTTAGGGCTTGTGTTGCTACATGCCAGGGGTGTTGGAGTGAGAAGCTCTGAACTCTGGGTCCTGTGACTCTTCTGGGGTGTCTCAAAGACCGCCAAAGAGACAGTAGAGCAAATGACTCCCTTGGAGACTCATACCAGCATAAGATAATGTCTGGAGAACATGCAGGCCACAAAGGATCTTGCTAAAAGAAAGGGCAAAGAAAACAAGGAGGCATCAAGTACCCACATTTTTCCCCCTAGAGGGAGAGAAAGAGAGCACACACACGCATGAGCGGGGAGAGAAGCAGAGGACAAGGGCAGAGGGAGGGGAAAGAATCTCGAGGGGGCTCTGCTGCACTAAGCATAAGCCTGACGACCCTGAAATCATGGCCTGAGCCAGTGCAAGAGTCTGACACTTAACCCAATGAGCCACCTAGGGGCCCCAGTCAGGCTCACTTTTTAACAAAGGGAACAAAACCAATAGAAGAAGCTAGTAACAGTTCACTTAACCTTCAAACTGTGGTGTGATGGAAGTGACCATTTGGCCTCTTAAGTCCAGAATTACAGCCCAAAGTTTTCCCCTTCTGTCCTGTCTTGACATTCAGCCCAAGACTCCATTTTATCTTCTGTAAAATGGGCATAAGAATGCCTTACAGAATTATTAATGAGATCACATAATGAGATAATATAAACAAAGGACATTGCCCACCAAATTATATTGAATATTATTCAGGGTAGGGGAGAACTTGAGGCTGTGTTTCTGCACCTTCCTCTATGTAGGGCAGCTCCACATTCTCCCTTAGGTTCTCTAAAGGGTCCTTGCTCTCCCCAACAAGTTTATTTTTTAGAGACTTAAGGGTTTTATTTTGTTTCTATTATGAGATTAAATCTAATATTGAAAAAAATGAAAGCATAGATAGAAAGAAAATTGAAAAGGAAAAGCAATCGTAAACAATAGAAACCAAACATAGTGGGTGTGTTTTTTTCAATCTTTTTGTTGTTTTGTTGTTGTTGGATTTTTTTTTTTTTTAATGAACTGAGTCATCCTCTGGCTGAATGTCTCAAAACAAAAATATAAGAGGGAGAAAAATAGAACCAAAAGCAATAATAAAACAGAGAGTAAAGTGATACAAGAAGCTTTTTTTTTCTTTAATAAAAGAGATACATGCCCATAATAAAAAAAAAATCAAACAGTACAGAAGAATAGAAGGTGAAAAATAAATCTGTTTTTACCCTTCCATTACCTCTTACTCCTGGTCCTATTAGCCAGAGGTCACTGTTCTTGACAGCAAGAAACTTTTTATTTGTTGTTTTCACATTGCAAGTGATTATATCCATCTTTTAAAGGAGAAGATGGAATTTAGAAAAGCCCCAGAGGCATCTAATTTGCTAAAAGATAATGAACATTGTATAAGAGAATTAAGTGCTTTCCAAGATCCTGACAAAATAAAGATATCAATCAAAAAAACTCCCCAAAGGAAGTCCAGATGGCCATGCACTTGAACTTTATTATGCTCATCAGCCTGGCAATCTCCATGCCCTTGAAATACCCAGGAAAACTGTCCAGCAAAAAGCAACACCTGATACGTATAATGAATTCTTCATCAAACTGACCAAAAACTGGAGCAAATCATGTAAGCTTGTTACCCTGTAGACATAGATCCATCTGAAGTCAGAAGATCTTACACTTACTTGTGCAAGAAGGCTCACTGTTGGGAGGATACAGTATCATTAATCACACAAAGCAGATCATCCCAAAGCATCTGACAACATATGCTGTATTTTCAAATTTTAGAAGCACCTGGAAAACAATGGAACATGCTGAATTTTATTAAAAATCACCTATGGAATTTGAACAGCTGGAATATTAAGAAAAGGGCAAAGAGTAGCAATAAAATATCACCGAAGTCAGATGCCGACCTATCTGAGTCCTTTGTTATTTCATATAATATAGATCTGGATTGGGGGTGGGGCAGAGGGAATAACTGATTTCATTAGGAAAAAGCAAATGAAAAGACTCACTGTTGTTATTTAAAGCTTAGAATAAGATTGGCAAGATACCAGCGCCTGGGTGGCTCAGTGGGTTAAAGCCCCTGCCTTCTCAGGGTCCTGGGATCGAGGCCCACATCTGGCTCTCTGCTCAGCAGGGAGCCTGCTTCCTCCTCTCTCTCTGCCTGCCTGTCTGCCTACTTGTGATCTCTCTCTCTGTCTGTCAAATAAATAAATAAAATCTTTAAAAAAAAAAAAAAAGATTGGCAGGATAGGATGTCAGCTTCCTGTCTCAGTGTGCTCCTGAAAACCAGGCCATAAATAAGATCCTTGAAAAGCAAATCATATTTACCCGATAGGAAGGATGTTATAATTGAAGCTTGCTTTGCTGATCAAGGATTTTGCATTAAATTAATCCTGTGTAGCTTCTCCCTTCCCCCGAAACTGTGCCAGCCCCCACTGTCACCTGGCCCTCAGCACCCTAGAAGGAAAAATTGATCCTCTGTCCTTTATGGGGAACCTGATGAAGAGCCTCACCAAGGAGCCTTCCCAGTGGCACCCTCTCTCCCCATGGTGAAAACACACGGAGAAAGTGTTCGGGCAATAATAAATAAAGCACACCAATTCATTCAGCAAATCCATATTGTTTGCTTTGTGTATGCCTCTGGGCTCACTCGTGGAAAAGGAGCCAGAAATGTGGGCTAACTATACAATGCAGTGTGGTGTCAGGGAGTCTTTCTAGACTATGCAATGACAGAAAAAAAAAAAGAAAATCTGTATTTCGTCGAATCAAAGACACCATTATTTTATGTTATCACCAAGAAAGGACAAAAAAAATACTGCCAATTATAAGATGCCATCAGTGGCAAGGTGCATCCTGATCCTAGAGGCGAATACAAATGTGTGTCTCAGAATGGGTGAAATGTGGTAATTAAGTTTTAAAGAAGTGATAAGTGATATCTCTCAGCATGAGCCAAGCCTCACCATGGGAGCTGAGAGAAGGAAGCAATTACTTCCGCTGGGGAACAAGGGGAGGTATCACAGGGACATGACATTTGATTTGGGTTATGAAGGATTTCACCAATGGGAGGAAGAGTGGGAAGAACATTCCAGGTTGAAAGAGTAGCATGAGCAAAAGTCTTGTGGCAGAAAAGGGCAGACATGGTGATGGACCCCTAATATGTTCTGAATAGTTCAACTATGGAAGTTGGGAGACAAGGAGGTCCAGCTTGTTGTGAAGCAGAGCCACTGAAACCACAGTGTCAGCCTGGAACCCCAATCTTGGGAGTTAATGCTCCATAAGAGGCCAGGGAGCCATAGGATATTTTGACCTGGGAGAACGTGGTTGGAGTCAAGCTGCGGAGAGGTGCATCTGGCAGGGTGAACAAAAGGTAGATCGAGGAGCGAGACCAGAGGTGGGGATGCAGGTGAGAGTTGCAACCAGCCCCCCTGGGGGGGGTGGGTAGAGAGAAAACCGAAGGGGCTGCACCTGGATCAAATGGGAAGAAGTCAAACTGTAACACGCTAAGGCAAGCACAAGACTATGAGAACAAAAGATCTATGATCACATATAACAATATGGACGAATCTCACAAACTACATTGAGTGAGAGAAGCCAGACACGAAAGAGGACACATGGTGATTCTATTGACATAAACCAATCCATAGTGTTCAAGTCAGGATGCTGGTTGCTCTGAGCGAGGGAGCGGAGTGACCCATGGGAGCTTGTGGATGCTGGTGCTGTTTACGTGGGTGCTCTTCACTTTATGAATATTGGTTGAGCATTAACATTCTGTATACTTTTCTGTGTGTGTGTTATGGTTCAATACAATTAACCCCCTCACGGCCCCCAAATTAGGAACACCGACAGACGCTGGGAGCAGGGGTCTAAATGGAGGCACCTGCTGGAACCAGAGGCTTGGTTCATTCAGTGCACCTGGGCCAAGCATGGGTGGATAAAGAATGCAGAACTTTCTCACCTCCGGGCCTGGGACAGAGGCACACTGGACATTTTGGTGGAGAATGACCAGCAAACAGAAGTAGTGAGGCAAGCATAATTAGGAGGGAAGGAGTGATGGGGATGAATTCAATCAGCCCATGTCTCCAGGGCCAGGGGGCAACTGTGAGGGCAGAGCGGGGAACAGGATGATATCCAGCCAGAGCCTCTGAGGATCCTTGGGAGATGAGTGAGTGGAAGGGCCTGGTGGTGCGGGACACAGCAGCATTTGGGTGTCCCCAGAGGCTAAAAGGGCGAGGTCAGCCGTGTGGAATTTGGGTGTTGACCCTCAGCAGCATTGGAGAAGTACTGACTTTACAAATGCAGTGTGATCGCACAGAGAAGAGAGGGATGGTGCCTAGGAGTGGAGGAGGGTTCACCAAGACCCTGCCGGCCACACTCACCTGTCTTTGTGCTTACTAACCTGGCAGGCCAGAGAAATGAGGGAGACGGAGTGCATGGGGTCTTCAGTAAGAGCTATGGCAGGAATTCTCCTGACATTTTGGCGTGTAAGTTGGACAAACGTGGGCTGCGGAAAGCAGAGTTTGGGGGAATCTTTGGTGGGCTTGGTCACAAGACCAAAGTGGGCAGACGGCCACTAGTGTGGGCAGTCCCAAAGCGCTTTAACACTCTCCTATTTCACACTTTGATGGACGCTTTAGGTGAGGAAAGCAGAGGAGACTGCTCAGTAACAATGGCACCAACTGAGAGAGATGGTGAATATGCTAGAAAAGAGACCCACGATGCATGATACCCTCAGAGGCTGGAACATGGGGACGCGATCACGGGTGAAGTGTTTCCACCCTGCTCCCACACGCCTGAGTTACACCGCTGGTGAGTAGGATCAGAGAGACCCGGCTCACTGCTGCCTTGAAACCGCACAGCAGCAACTCTGCAAGAAGCAAACCTCGGGCTCTCAGGACACCGCAATCTTCCTAGGAGCTGCAGGGTGTTGTGGCTGTCACCAGACGCAGGTCCCCAGGAATGCCAGCTCAGCAGCCCTGAGGCCTGAGCACAGAGGGGCGGGCCGGCTATTCCATGCGCCTCTTCGTCTGTATGGAGGGCTTGTAGTCAGTTCCGGATATCACCCTTGAAGAAAGCCAGAAGCAGACTACTGGCCAGGGAAAGTTAAGGAATCTGGGCACGTGTCTCCTGAGGAGGAGGTGACACGTGGGGGGTAGAACGTGACATTGTTTGTGAGCTGTCTTTAGTGAGGGGCCCCACAGGTGAGGAAGAGCACCACGGCCCCTGGGGGCAGACTGGGGTCCAGAGTGAATGGGACAGGAAGGCTGACGTGCGTGGAGCCTAAGAAATCATGCACTAAACCCCCATTGACCAAATAATGGAGGGGGAGCCTCAGGAGTCACTGATCTTACCATTTCTAGTGGTATTATTACTACTATTATTATTAGTCACATGCCTAGTAAGACCTCGGTGCTGTGGGAAGTGCTTTGTATGCATATATGCATTATTTTACTTCCCAAGGGAGTTAAAGATGTGAAAAGAGCTTGGAACAGCGCCTGGCCTATGTGAGTACTAGAAATACACTAGCTGTTGTAATTATGTAATCCTCACAATAAACTTGCTATGAAAGAGGAATTGTTTATTCCCACCTGACAGGTGAGGAAGCTGAAGGTCAGGGGAGTCGGTGACTCACCCAGAATTGAGTCACTAATGACCGATAAGCCAGGCTTTGAGCCCAGAACGGCCTGCTTCCTAAGGTTTGGTGGGTGGTTGGAGCAGAGATTTTGCTGTCTGTCCAAGGTTCTTTTCCTAAACTGTGCCCCTTTGTAAAGCATCTTCTTGTTTGTGAAACCTGGAAACTAGAGGATATTTTGGCGCCCTTGCCAGTCTGGGTCCTTCTGGAGACTACTTGAGTTTGAACTAAATTTCCTACCTATGTCTGCCCTGGGCTTCTCCAGCCGACATGGAACACAGTGACTCCCCCATTTCTCCACTGTTCTCAACCACCGAAGAGCAGGGGTGAAAGGAAAGGGTCCAGGCTCTTCTGGTCTAACCCAGGCCTAGCACTGCCTCCTGGAGGGTTCAATCATAGACTCTCTCCAGACCAGATGCTCTTCCCCAACAAGTCAGGAGGAGGGCTAGCTTCATCTCTCATTTGGTAAGGGACCCTGGCCAAGTCATTTTACATTTTTCTGGTATCGATCCTCAGGAGCATTCTTTATATCTTTAAGGCTCCTCTGTCATAGAAGGGTATCTTCCAGGACAGGCCTGTGCAGTAGAGAAATATGCAGGGGTTTGGGGGCAGACAGACTGCATTTGGGCCTCGTCCCTGTCACTGCCAAGGGTCATTAGGCATGCTAGTTAATCCATCTGGATTTCTGTCTTGTCATTTGCAAAACTGTGATCCTACCACCTATTTTTCAGGCAGTTGTGAAGATTAAGATGATGCATACCAAGGTGTCTGGCACAGAGTAGGTAGGTGTTTAATAAATGGTAGCTATTATTATTACTCCAACTGTGTCACCAGACCACATTGATGCCTGAAACCCAATTTTACGGTTTAAAAAACATGCCTTGTGAAAAGGGAAAAGCAACTTAGATTCATTCAGCTAATCTTTTTTGGAGCCATCATTCATAACTTATCCATTTAAAAAAAAAGAATCAAAAACAATGTATTTAAAAAAACAGCTGAACTGCTTGGTTGAAGCATTTCAATGTAAACAGGAACAAGAAATACATGGGGGAAAGAGAAGAGATACATGGGAGATACTTGTAAGATGGCTTTGGGTTTTTTTAATTTGGGAGGGTGTGCCTTTTTTTTTTTTTTTTTTTTAAAGAAAAGAGTAAAAGAAGACCTCCCTATTGTTGGAGTAAGAACAGAGGCAGACACGGATGGCGGGTCTGACTGGGAACAGGGTTTTGGAACCTGGAGCTAGTTCCTGGGAGGAGGCAGCTGCAAGAGAGCAGAGCCCAGCCTCTGGCACCCAGGTAGTGTGGGGTGTCCAGCCCAGACTGGAAAAAGGACAGTTAGCAGGGTGGGGGACTACTTAGCCTCTCAGTGTTGGGATCCTGCTCAAACACAAGCCAAATGGATCATGGAGCCCCAAAAATCCTTAGAAAGGGGACTGGGCATCATCTTTCAAAGCAGCCCCAACCTCTGAGCCAGGGTTTGGAAACTGGCTTCCGATTCTGTGTGCAGGGAGAGGGCATGGGAGAAAAAATTGCTGAAGAGACAGGATTTCGGGAAGATGAGAATTTAAGCCATACAGACCAGGACTGACATGCATGTTTCATCGTTTTCTAGGTGTGTGACTCTGAGCATGATGCTTTTTTTTTTTTCAAGATTTTATTTATTTGATAGAGAGATCACAAGAGAGAGGAGGAAGCAGGCTCCCTGCTGAGCAGAAAGCCCAATGCGGGTCTCGATCCCAGGACCCTGAGATCATGACCTGAGCCGAAGGCAGAGGCTTTAAACCACTGAGCCATGCAGGCACCCACCACGATGCTTTCTTAAGTCTCTACTATGTCCCTTGTAAGGTAGATGAGCCTATAAATCAGTGTTTACTGTGGTCCCAGGACTTGGCATCTGCTGATACATATTACTCCTATTAATAATGAGAAGAACAGTTATTAATCTAGCCACTTCTCATCACCTCCCCTGTTTGCACCCTCATTCCTGCCGCCATACACGGCTTATTATAACAGCCTCCTGGCTGGTTCCCCTGCTTCCCTCTTTCCCACCTTCCCTCCCTTACCAACAATTCTTTACTTGGCAGCCAGTGATTCTGTTCAAATATGTCAGATCATGTCACTGTTCTACTCAATACCCTCCAGTGGTTCTCCTCTTCATCAGGCACAGTTGGTCCTTCTTGATCCCTTCTGCCTTTGACCTTGGGTACTATCACTTTTCCCCTTGCTCACTTTGTTCCAGCCACATTGGCTTCCTGACTGTTCCTTGAACATGCCAGGCACACTCCTGTCTCGGAGCCTCTGCCCTTGCTGTTCCTCCACCTGGAAAACTATCTGCACGTCGTGCTTGCTTGCCTGCTTTAGGTCTTTGCTGAAAAATCACCTCTGTGTGTCCTTCTGTGACCTCCCCCCATTCACACTGCAGCCCCGCCCTATCAGAGCCAACCCTTTTTCCTGCTTTGTTTTCCATAGCGCTTTTCATAAGCTGTCATACTAAGATATTGTCTTCTTACTATTTCTGTTTATTGTTTCTCTTTCTCTCCCCCAGAATGTAAATTTTATGAGAGTAGGAATTTTAGTTTGGCTTGTTTATTCCTGCCTCCTCAGCTCCCAGGATACTGCCCAGCACACAGTAGATGCTGCAAAACATTTGTTGAAGGAATGAATGATTATTTTAAAGTAAGAGGCTGGACTCCAGCTCTAGGGGAATATGAACTCGAGGTTGGTGGCTGAGGCAGGAACTCAGACCTAGGAAGATGCCAGAAATCCAGTTATCCGAACTGGAACACAGGCCAGGGTAGGATCGGGAACTAGAGGGATGCCCAGGCATCAGAGGTGGACATGAGATGAGAGCCTGCATCCAGGCTGTCTGAGAGTAAGGATGGTCCTCTTCAGGTTGAGGCGGGTCCCAGGTCACATGTCTTGGGGCCAGGTCACCCTGTAAGTGGAGACAGAGGGGCTGAAAGGCAGGTTTCCAGGCAAGGCCTTCAACCACTTAGTAAATGTCAATCAAACTTATCCCAGCTTTCAACTTACTCCCAGATGTAGGTGTCAGCGGATGCTTTATATTGGCACAGCTTACAAGGAAAGCACAAATGACTAAGGGGGGAAAAGGGGGGGAAAAGGGGGGAAAAAAGTGAAAATGCTCATTGAAAAACCTGAACTGAGAAGTTGAGGCCGGGCAGATGCCAGAAGCCGATGGCCAGAGGACCACTGTGATGTGAAGTAAGCACCAGCTAAGTGAGATTACCTTGTCCTCTGGACCATTTTTGGTCTTGTTCCATCTTGGAGATGCTCAGGTGAGCTCTATCCACGCAAACCCTTTGGCTAAGTGAAGCTCGGGAGTGATGTGTGCAGAAGCCTAGAAAGAAGAGTTGAGTCAGGGAGAACTTGGCCTGGGTTCCCCAGAGCTGTCCAACATACTCTCCAGGATTGGGCACAACCTCCCTTCTCTGCCCTCATGCTTCCCGATTAACTAGTCTGTGAGTCAGGGCTGCCCCTACCTCAGTCCAGAAGAGCAAGTCTGTGGACATCATCTGGTCCAGCTCCTTCACCGCATACCTGAGAGAACCGAGGTTCAGAACAATTAAAAGTCAAGGCAGCAGCCCTCCCATGTGGGAGGTTTTTCCTCATCCTGGTTTCCACCGCACTAAGAGTAGAGCTCCTGCCAGCTCTGGGTTCCAGCCCTACCCTGGTAGCTCTGTGTACTTGGACAAGCTGTGGAACCTCTCTGAGCCTCAGTGTATTTACCTGTAAATCGAGGATGATAAACACAGTACTTCCTTCCCGGGGCTGCTGTGAGGATGACACTACAAGGCAGGTAGTAAATGTTCAGTGAAGGTTTAACTTCCAACCTTGTTGCAAGGTCGTGGATATGGTCCACAACGGTTGACTCAAACACAAGGATGTTTTCTCATTTGATGTCCTACTCTCTCCCCCCATTAATCACCCCTTGGGATTTTATATTTTTATGACCCACAATTTCTATTTTTCAAGTATGGAGGGGTTAGGTCAGATCACAGGACTGCTTTGCCTAAGGTTAGCCAGTGCAGCCTGCGCTACGGGGCCAAGAGAGGGCTAAGTCAAGAGGAAGCAGGAATCTGCTCAGGTTAGTACTCCCACCCAGAGGGAAAATTCTAGGGCGGAGCCCTCTGGAGAGGGGACGCGGGAGGTCAGATGCCTGGAGGGGCGCAAGGTGAGGACCCTAGTCTCTTCTGAGGTTGGCAGAGGACAGCTTCTCAGTCTGGTGGGGAAATTAGGGCGCTCTCAGTCAAGGCCCTAAGCTCCGGACACCCTAGAACCAAGGGATCTTAGAGGGCCGGCGGCATTTTTGGCCGCCCCTTCAGGCTCGGTAAGGGCCTCCCCGGACACCCACCCGCACAGAACAGAAGAGCACAGGCTGCAGGTGCCTCTGGGACGCCTCCGTGGCGCGCTCGCAGCCCAGACCTTCCCAGCCAGACCTCCGAGCAGCAGTCCCAAACCGCCGTGCTCAAAGCGCACGGCGGAGCGGCGGCGGCCACTGCGTGTGTTACCACGCAGTCCTCGTTCCCCCAACCCCTGTCCCCGGGCGCTCAGGTCCCCGGCGGTGCGCGGACAGCGGCAGCCGGCTCGGCGGAGGGCCGGGGGCGCGTGTGTGCGTGTGCTGGGAAGGCGGCCCTCCCCGCGGCCGCCCCTGCGCCAGCGCCTCCCCCTCCCCCGGCGCGCACGGCCCGTCCCCGTCCCCGGAGGCGGCCCGAGCCGCCGCGGAGCAGCCTCGCCTTCGCCTCCCGCGTTTCCTGCCGCCCGCCCTTCCCCGTCCGGGCTCCAGCGGCTGCCGCGAAGCAGCTCCCGGCGGGAGAGCGGCTCAGAGCGCGCACGGGGGCGGGCGGAGGCGGCCTGGTTCGGGGTGGCCGCGCCGGAGAGAGGCGCGCGCGAAGACGCCGGCCCCCCTCTCGGCGTTTGCTTTCTCGCTCCCCACCTCCCGCACTCCGCTCGCTCCCACCCCTTCCCGGCGTGATTGATCCGTCACGGGCGCCGCCGCTGCCGCCGCCGCTGCGGCCGTTCTGAGCCGAGCCGGAGCCCGAGCCGGAGCTGGGGCCGGGGCCGGCGCCATTGCGCGGACGCCGCTGGGAGAGCTTGGCGCGGGGCGGCGGGCCGGGCCAGGCCATGCGGGCCGAGTGAGCCGGCGCCCGCAGCCCGCGGCGCGGCATGGCTTCCCCGCGGAGCTCCGGGCAGCCCGGGCCGCCGCCACCGCCGCCGCCGCCGCCGCCGCCCGCGCGCCTGCTGCTGCTCCTGCTGCTGCCGCTGTTGCTGCCGCTGGCGCCCGGGGCCTGGGGCTGGGCGCGAGGTGCCCCCCGGCCGCCGCCCAGCAGCCCGCCGCTCTCCATCATGGGCCTCATGCCGCTCACCAAAGAGGTGGCCAAGGGCAGCATCGGGCGCGGCGTGCTCCCCGCCGTGGAACTGGCCATCGAGCAGATCCGCAACGAGTCGCTCCTGCGCCCCTACTTCCTCGACCTGCGGCTCTACGACACCGAGGTGAGTGTCCGGCCGCCCGCGCCGTCGGGGCTGTGGGGGGCGGTGGGTGAGGGAGTGCCGAACCGAGGGAAGCTTCGACCCTTGGACGGAGAGCCCTGATTGAGCCGCCTATGCCTGCCGAGGGCACCGCGGGCTGGTGCTCAGTGCTCATCACCCTGGGGTCCCTCCGGGCTTGGCTGGCACAGCTGGTACCAAGATTTGCTGAGCATCTCCTTCCTCTGGGATTGTGTGTCTGTGTGTGTTGGAGGGTGGGAGAACAGAAGACGGGTTTCCTTTGACCAGAGGAGTGTAGAAGGTGGGGACTGGACCCTCTAAAAGGCCTGTGGCGGTTGCCCCTGCCCAGGTCCGGCCGGTGGGGCTGTGGACCGCTGGGTGGGGGGAACAGGGGCATTGACTGGAAACTGGGCCACCCGGGGCTATAGAGGCCATGGCCTGCTCGCGGGGCCCCAGGAGAGCCCGGCCGCGCTTTGAGGTCCGGAGGGCTCCCGGACGCCAGGGACCAGAGCGCGCTGGAGGGCTGGGCGCGTGGTGCGCGCAGGCGGCTCGGAGCCCGCATCGCGGGCAGGTGTGGGGCCGCCGACTCTAAAAAGCTGCTGCCTGAATGCGCCCGGCGCTTCCTGCAGCCGGAGCGATTTTATGAGGGGAGACTCCCCCTGGGTTTAGTTGCTCAGAGAGTGCCCTGAGCAGGTCTCGCTGCGGACGCGTGGGGGTGTCCGGCAGCGCCGCTGCTGTTGGCCCTGCGGCTGCAGGCGCAGTTTCTCGGGGCGCAGACTTGAAGCACGGACTTGGAGCGACCCAGCGGGCTTGCCCTCTCGGCCTCCTTCTCTGAGGGGAGCCGTAGAGCCCAGAGCTTCACCTCTCGAGCCCCCTCCTCACGCCCGCAGCGCGGATTCTGACTGAAGCCCCAGCGCGGACATAGACCGCCTGCACGGTGCCTGGAGGGGTCTGGAGGGGCGATCGCCGGCTGCTCGGGGTCGGGTTTGCGAGTTTTTCAGATTGAGGGAGCCCCTCCGCTTTGAGACGCGGCCTGAAGGGGGCAGTGATTTCCTGTGCATTGCGCGGTGCTGGCGCCTTCAACACCGCGCCAAGCCGGCCCGGCGCTGGGCTTGACCCCGGCGTCCCGGAGCTCCCCGGGAGCTTTTGCTCCCGCCCAGGTGCCTCTCCTCCTACCCTTCCGAGAGGACGTTCGCTCAGCCCGTGCACCCTGGGCTCCGCTTCCTTCTCTGCCTGACCCTTTTTTTGTGTGTGTCCCCTGAGAAAGAGCAGAAATCGGGATGGCATCTTTATTCCCCACCTCCCTCCTTCACTGATGAACCAGCCTGCTCTGCGCTGTAAATAAAAGGTGCAGGAACGGGTGGCAGTTGGTGGCGGTGCGCGCTGGCTGCTGCAAGCGGAGAGCCTCCTTCTGCTTCGGGAGGCTGCAAGCTGAGGGGCTGAGCAGAGCTAACCCGGGTGTGGAATTATTTCTGAACGACATTCTCATCGCCCTCATCTTTGCTTGAACATTTCAAGTTTTCTGGGGCACTTGTCTGGCACGCATGAAGGCACAGCGCACCTCAGTTCTGACCTAGGCATATCCCCTCAGCATGGTTTCCTTGTTGCCTCCGTACCTATTTGGGGGGAAGGGACAGGAGAGAGCCAGTTCTTTGAAGACAGAAACATTTGTGGTTAGGGCAGCCCTGCTTCCCTCATCACCAAATATTGTCAGCTGCCTAAGGTTTTCATCATCAATTTATTCCCTTCAGAAGGCTTCCCTGAAAGAGATTTCACATTAGCTTGTTTGTGGCAGTGGAGGGATGGGTGCTTGGTTTCAGGCTGTGGGTTGAAGCTTTTACATTTATTTTTCAGGTGTATGTCTCGACTTTCTGAGTGAGAGGGCCCAAAGGCGAGACGATAAGGCTCCTCAGGGGGTGGGAATCTGCGGAAAGCAGAGTGGGAAGGAGGGCACCGGGTAATCTCAGCTGCACGCAAACAGAGAAGCATCTCCAGCTGTGTGAAAGGGCACAGAGCCCAGGCTTTGGGGTGGGTCGGACCTGGGTTCTAGTCACATGCCAGATGCCTTCCCCTTGGGTGACCTTGAGTGGGGTCATTGAATCTGTCTCAGCCTAGATCTCATATCTGGAAAAGTGGGGTTGTTGCCTGTATTCGGTAGGCTGGTGGTGTGACAGTCCAGGGGGATAAGGGGCCCAGGTGGAGAGTGCTGTGAGCTGGGGGGCTGGCAGCCAGGGCTCCCTCAGACATGCTGGAAGCACCCACAAAATGTTTCCTGCCTCCCTCCCTTCATTTTCCTTTGGCGTGGTCCACAAGTAAGACGTTGCAGCTTTAGGTGTGATAAAATAGTCACAACTGAATATTGAGACAGTTTATTTTGTTTTTCTCACTTTTGAAGTCTCTTGAAGGGTCACTGAAGTTGTCACCAGAAAAAAATAATTCTGGCTTATAAGCGAGTACATATGTTATCTCCTGCCGTGGGGGGTCATGTTTGGGAGAGCACGTAGGTGGTATAATGCTTAATTTTTTCAAGTGGCCTATCTCCATAGGAGAGGTACCTTCTTGCTGGGTCGAAGGAAAGGAGTGCTCCATTTGTGGGTAATGGCAACAGGATTTACAGTGACCCAAAGGATTGTTGGGGCCTGTGTTAGAGTGTCTGGGGCCTGTTATATTCAGAAGGGCTGTCTTTGCGGATTGTGTGTACTCCCTAGTCACTTCCTGGCTGTGTCATTAGACTTGAATACAAGACGGATATGGTGAATGGATTTTGGCTGGCTTTGCTGAAATTTGCTGTCAATGGCCAGAGGCTGTGGGCAGCCAGGAGGGACCTTGGTCCATGCAACCTTCAAAGAGATGGAGATTTACTAAATAACGGGTTAATCTGATCACTGCAAGAGCCTCCCTCAGTAAAGGACCCTCCTGTCTGAATTTCTTTAGATTGACCCTCTTACTGTAATTAGAATAACAATGAAATGTTCCAGGCCCCACTCAGTGCCTTGAATTCCTAAAAATGAAACATCCCAACAGAGCATCTGCTAGTTAGGACCTCTTTTCTCTGCTGTAGAAAAGTCTGTATCCCAAAGTAGAGTTGAGTATATAAAAACACAAGTGAGACAACTGAATATACAAATAAAAGAGGCATCAGAAATCGTGTAGAAGCATGGAAATTACTATACCAAGATCCTGGGTTATTACAATTTTGTGTATTACATTTT
Source organism: Spilogale gracilis (assembly GCA_004023965.1). NCBI lineage: Eukaryota > Metazoa > Chordata > Mammalia > Carnivora > Mephitidae > Spilogale > Spilogale gracilis. The sequence goes on from PITA01000620.1 coordinate 142,915, forward strand.
AGCTCTGAGCTTCCTGGCAGTCAAGGTAAAAAGGCAAAAATAGCGGCTTTCATTACTTACATGTTTGATTAAAAGATTCTGAAGGATGACGTCTTTTTAAAAAAAGTTTTGTAGGAGATTCAGAATGTTGTTCATGTTTCTCATTCTTCAGTAGTCACATTAATAAGATTAAATAATAACCAAGGGATGAGTTAAGAAATAGTGTTGGGTTTTCTACTTTGATTAAAGGAATGTTCATTTTAGAAAAATGAACAGTTAGAAGCATGAAGAAAAAGAAGAATGGCTCATAATCCACTTATACATAGACAATTCCACCTAATAAACATTATTGCCTTCTAGTTGCCAGTTTTTACTATTTTATGTACTTGAGATCTCACTCTGTGTGCCCTTTTATATTTTGTTTCATTAATTTAACATATTATGGGTACTTCCCTACGTCCTCAATTGCAAAGGTGATTTTGAGTGGTGGCTGTATAGGATTCTATCCTCATTTCCCTATTTTTGGAGTTATATGTTTTCCCACTTGTTGCTAGTTTAAATTATGTGATAAACTTAGGGAAAGTTCAGGGAACCAAAGGAGCATATTCTAGGTGTGTACCTCTCAGGATGTCTATTCTGATGCAGGGATGCAGCTTAGAAAATCCAGGGGTATCAGGCACCTGGGTGGCTCAGCCATTGGGCATCTGCTTTTGGCTCAGGTTATGATCCTGGAGTCCTGGGATCAAGCCCCGGATCAGGCTCCCTGCTCGGTGGAAGTCCTGCTTTTCCCTCTCCCACTCCCCCTGCTTGTGTTCCCTCTCTAGCTGTGTTTCTCTCTGTCAAATAAATAAATCAGATCTTTAAAAAAGAAAAAGAGAATCCAGGGGCAACCTAGTGATAGGTGAGCTTGTCCTTTGCTTGAGGAGCTTGGGCAAATATCTGTTCTGTCATTCACTGTGCTTTAGAAAGGGCCCAGGCAACTGGCAGATGGAGGCTGAGCTTTTCAGGGATGTCTGAGTCCAATTCAGCAGGCACTGATTGAGTACCTACTACAGTTGCTGGTGCTGCAGAAGGAATAAAACCTAGCCTTGGGTTCGAGGGAGGAGCTGGTGCATAGGGGAGAAGAGGGCCAACACATATCGGCCATTTTCCAGGTAAGATAGAAAGGAATGGTGGTGACGACTGCGTGGTTCTATGAACATCTAAAAACCATAGAATCATATACTTCAAAAGAATGAATGTTATGATATATGAGTATATTTCAGTACAGCTGTTCTTAGAAATAAAAGGATAGACAATGAGCCCTTTTCAGATCAGACTACCTCTTTGTGGTTCCAGCCCCACTGCCCAGCGGGATGCTTGGCCCTTAGGAGGTGTATTGCTTAGGACTCCTTGCAAATGATAGAAACCCCACTTTAACTGGTTCATGTGACTGAAAAATCCTGGAGTGGGCTGTCTTTAGGCATGGCTGAATTCAGGGACTGAAATGTTATCTTAAAAAATCTCTCTCTCTCTCTCTCTCTCTGTCTCTTGGCTTTCCTTTCCTCTGTTTGGCTTCACTCTCAGGCAGGCTCTACCCACGTGGTGGCACAGATGGCCCCTACCAGCTGCAAATTTACACACTCCCAGTTTAGAAACTCCAGTAAAAAGAGTGTCTCTTTCCCAAATGTTTCAGCAAAAGTCCCAAACTCAGCCCTCATTGGCTTGAATCGGATCATGTGTCCATCCCTGACCCAATCCCATGACACTGATGGTCTAGGACATCAGCCAACCTTTCGTGGAGGGAGAGGGCAGGGAGGTCAGCCCTGCCCAACCACATGAGTCGGGACTGAAGAAGAGGTGATTCCTCGAAAGACATCAGAGGCTGTTAAAGGTGTGGTGGGGTAGGGAGCCTGGTGATGGGTGTGGAAGGCTTCGAATCACATGTTGAGAAAGTTGGACTTTATTCTGGACTACGAGGAGCCATGTGTGGGTGGCAGTTTTGAACATGGATGTAGTATGATCAGGGCCAGTGGGAAGGCAGAGCTGAGATGTTAGATGAGCCTGGAGACCGAGAGGCCAGGGAGCTATTCCAGCCGTCGAAGGGCGAGATGCCGAAGTTTGAACCAAGGTGGAGAGGCTGTGAGAGGATGTGGAGGAGAATGGCCCGTGCTGAGACCTGCAAGGGCAGGGGGGACAACAGAGGGACCCATGGGGGACGGAGGTGGGGCGGGATCTGGCGGGCAGGAGTCACTGAGTCCAGCACTGCATTGTGGGGGCACGAGGAGGAAGCGGCCCAGAAAGGTTGAGGCTAGGCACAGAATGTAGACTCCCTCTTTTACTGCTTAGCTCTGAGAGTTCCTCATACCTGTTGGATGAGCCCTTCGATACATCAAGAGCCCTGAGTTTGTACCCCTCTTGGGCACCACTTACCTGCTTGGTGACCCGGGCAGGGCACTTTGCCTCCCTTTCATCATCTATAAAATAGGGCTCACAACTGAGACCACTTTAGTAAAGTAATCAAATCAGTGCTGGGTATCCTGCTAGTGCCCAGTAAATACCTGCTTCTCTGTTGTCACCATTGCCATTATTCCTGTACCATATGGGGACAACTATGCTGACCTCACAGGGCTGTAGGAAGGAATACATATCTTGGATGTGGAACCTCATGACATGAGGGAAATGTAAGGTAGAGTTATCTGTAATCTCGTGCGCCAACGCCGCGCTGCGGAGAGGGGAGCTGAGCGGAAGGGGTGCATGCAGCTCATCATCCCCTGTGTCCTGTATCTTAGCATATTGCTCTTTCTCTGGCCCTGGATTCTAGCTCCGTGAGGGCAGAGCATCAGTGAGTGTCTGCTGGGTGGCATTGTGAGTAAGTGCCAATCTCCTTTCTGAATTAGCATCCCGCCGAATGAAGAGTTTGTCCAGATCACCTCTCCAGGGGCTTCCCCCTGCCCCATCACCAAGGAACTCAGGTGACCCCAACCACTAGGATTAAGTTGACTGTCAGGCTGTATTCCCACCAACACCAACCCCATGCTTGCCCGTGGGAGGACAGTGCCCTTGGCCAGGCCAGGCCCCGACATGCCAGCCACCCATGGGGGTGGCGGGTGAAACTAACACACTAGAGCCTGTTTAGTCCTTGGTATTGGGCTAAAAGCTCAACTTGTTAACCTTATTTTTAATTAACGGGGGCTTCTTCCTGTATTTGGTCTAACACGCCTCCCCCACCCCGGGGCGCAGAGTAACATCAGTTTCCTCAGGTGGAGATCTGCAGTCTCAGCAATAAAGTGAGCAAGCTGGAAGGGTAAGAGAGCCATGCAAATAGAGGGACTGAACAGAGGCGTGTGTAGGATACACATCTTTCGTCAGTCAGGGCGAACTAGGTCCTGCCACTTAAACAAATCCTGAAGTCTCGTTTCCTACGTAATAAAGTTTCTCTACCGCTTACCCAAAGTCCATAGTGTGCCAGAAGTGCTCCTGTGGGGCTCTCCTCCAAGTGGGAACACAAGGATCCAGGCAGATTTGGGGTATGTCTCCCATCTTGTGACTTCAAGAAGATGGGGGTAAGGAGGGATCCATGGGGAAGGCACACTGGATTTGTAACTGTCTTTACTTGGAAATGACCCAGGTGTTGTTTCTGCTCCTATTCCATTGACTGGAAATAGTCACGCAAGCCAGCTTCAAGGGCAGACAATGTTGAGGAGGAGGTGGGTGCCATGCAGACCTGTCGCTCTGGGTCCTTCAGATGGATTTAGAAGCATAAGAGCTCTTGTGGGACCAGGGAGGGGGATGCCTGTGAAAGGTACAAGAGGAGGTGAGGACATGTTCAGCCCACCACACTGGGCTGATAGCTGGAAATGGAGGGTCAAGGAGAAATGGGTAGGAATGGGCTCAGCAGGTCTGGCTGGTCAGTGGGCCACTCTGGGGCAACATGGAGAGGTCTCACATTGGACCGAATCCCTGCCCAGCTCAGTCACTGACCACAAGCTCCCTGGGAGATTGTGTCCTTAGCCGAATCAAATATGGGGACAGTTGAAGCTGCAGGGAAGGCTGTCAGCTGGCCACCTTCCTCCTGTAGGTTCTGCCTGCAGGGGCAGTCTGGCCAGCCCACCTACAGGGCTGGCTGCAGCAGGCTCTCCAAGCTTGTGTCAGTGCCCTAGGGCAACATACTCTCATTGATAGAACTTTCTGGTGAACCTTGCCCTCGAGGAGCTCACAGCCCAAGTAGGAATCAAAACAGATATCATTGCACGTGGTGTGAACCAATGGTGGTAGGGGTCGGAGGAGGATGCTGGGGAAGGCGACCCCCTTCTGGAGGCACCCGTGTGGCCATTCTCTCTTCCATTTTGAATGTAAGTGGCTCCTTGTCGCTAACTTTTTTGGTTATTTATTTTGATTGTAGGGAGGTCAGAAAGTTAAATGGCATAGTTCACCCAATGAGCATCTGTATTCATCTGCTCCTTTAATTCTTATTCTCTCTGCTTATGTAACGATGTACAGTGAGGCTGGTGAGACGCCTTTCTCTCTGTACCTTTCGAGGAACAAGCAGGTGTAGCGGGCTGGAACAGTGGGGGGTGTGAGCCCCACAGGGGGTTGGTGGTCTGGGTTCTGGTGCTAGGTTAGTTGTTAAGACCATGGGGAAGTTCTTGCTTCTCTCTGTGAATTGCAACATGGCTTGAGGTCCTCTGCTCCCTTGTAAGCCCTGTGAAAGCAGGTGCTGGGTGTGTCTGGCTCCCTTGGGGTCCCTCTAGGCACTGTCTCAGGACTCGGCACAGAGCAGGAGCTCAGTAAGTATTTACTGAACAAACAAATACATCTAAAAGCTTGGAACCCAGCTCTCTGGTTCTAAGAGGATTAATGGGCATAGTTTTAACAAATTGAGGAGATATTCTGTATGCCAAGCCATGTGGGGTGAACTTCCTGCTTGCTCTTCATTTGTTCATTTGGGTTCTTGTTATTTGGTAGTTTGGGGGTCCCTATAGTTGTGGAGTGCAAAGGGAAATGGTTACTTGTTGGGTGTTCCAGTAGAAGATTGTGTGCAAAGATGATGTTGTTCTCCTCTCCCCTGAAAAGCATGCACAACATCTTCCAAGGTACATGAAAACCTAGGAAATAAATACTTTCCAGCATCTGAGAACTGATATGGTTTTAGGTGGGTTTATTGGGACAGTCCTCTAAACCAGCAGCTGGTGGGTGTAGGAATCAGGTTCTGATATCCCGTTCCCCACCTTCAGAGAACGTGAGAGCCAATGGAGTCTGGACTGGGCTCTGGTCCCAGTAGAAATTGCAGGAATGGAGCCAAGCCGTCAGCCTTGGTGAGCCAGGTGGTCCAGTGACAGGTCTGGGATAGAGAATGAAGAGGTCCCCTGGGATCCTCTGGATAGCAAGACTTGTTCCATGCTCCCTGCTCCCAGGCTGGAAGCTTCTGCTCCTTATCCTTCCGTGGTCAAGACGGACACAGGAACGGGGGAAACTCAGCCTAGCGGTGACCATCTCTCTGACCTGGTTTTGCTCTGTACCCCAAATCAGACAACCCAGTTTATTAGAATCATGTGCAAAATAACAGTAAAGCCCTTAGGAGCTGGGCTTTAGGGTCTAAGATTTCTTGCTCAAGTAAAGGGCGTGAAACTTGTGACAACTTTGGGGGCCGATTGGGGAATCCTTTTGCAGTTTTCTGCTATTCCAGTCTTTTCGAGCAGTCTACATTGCTGGAAGGATGAAGTGTCATTGTCATCTAGAAAATTAGTGGTAGAGCCAAAGTCCTGAGTAAATGGGTTCATCTGTCTTCATCAGTGCCCACGTTCCCCAGCTGCTGGCTAAAGCAGACCCCTCTCCTGCCACTTGGCAAGGACATCATCAGTCACCATTCAGATAAAATCTGGCCAAAGAAAGACTTTGTGGAGTGATGCATTATTGCTGCCCTCGCGGCGTGGGGTCAGGAGGTGGCCGAGAGAAAATGATACTTTCACACTCTGCTTATGATCCACTTGACTTTGTTCAGAGGGAACTGATTTTGAAAGCAACAGCCATCCTTATAATAATCACTATATTATCCAAATCACTTTGTTTCTCGAACTGCCCGTTCACTGAAGCTTTTCTGAGAATATGTGGAATTGTTTCAGGGATGTAACTGGCTGGCGGGGACCTGGAAGGCCCCCCAGGGGCACACAACCAGAGCCCATTCTGGGGGCCTGACTGACCCCTCCAAGCTCCTTGCTGGACTCTGTGAGTTCTAGAAACACTGGAGTGCCCTCAGGGAGCTTCTAATCTTGCTATAAAAGAAGGAAAAGGGAATGGAAGCATTGAGCTGCAAGGGAGGGGGTAAAAGGGAAGAGAGCTCAGTGGCAGCAAGAACTCACTTATATCCCAGGCTCAGGATGCGTCGGTCCCTGCATTGGTCACTTTGCAGGCTTCGCTGATGGGAGGGATCCTTTCCACAACCTGCTGGGGCAGGTGTTGTCAACGCCCACAGGTTGCAGGTGAGATGTGGCGGGGTCACGTGTCATGATAGCCAACCAAGTGGTGAGCTGGCATTTCAATGCGGACGCTCTGACCTTGATGCCCATGCTGAAGCCAAGGGAGCGGCACCCTCCTGCGGTTTCTCACCTTCCTCCCAGGGAGGCAAGTGGCACGTGTTGCCGGTGGCTGATGCTCTTCTTATTTTATTTTGTGAACTTCACCCAACCCCTCGTCTCTCCTCCAGCTCCGCCCTGCCCGCTCCCATTTCCCTGTCCGCCCACTCAGTCACACACTGCCAGCGCTGCACTCTGTCTTTGAGCACGTCTGTCTACACACCTGGCTCCGACAGATCCACTCTCGGCTCCCCTTGCACCTGCGGAGCTTGTCACCTCCCACAGTGTTTACTTGGGGTGTCAGTGTTTGTGTCTCTGTGTGTCTCCTGGATTACCCGAAGGCAGCAGGGCAGCCCCCTTTTCCCTGGAGGCTCAGTGCCGGGTGTGGGGCTGGGTATGGGGCATGTGGAGACGAGCCCGCAGCCTCTGTGCTCTCAGGCACGCAGCAGGGCTGCCTGGTATCAACACCTCGCGGCGTGAGAAGGATGAGTGGACAGGCCAGGGGCAGGGGCTGTCCCCTAGGTGCAGAGGACAGTTAGGACCACTGACCCAGCACTCTGGCCAGGTGGCCTCCCTGCCTGACACCCTGCAGGGACTCACCCTTGTTCTGGGAGTAGGAACAAAACTTCTCCAAGAGTCTGCCGTGCCCACTCTCCAACGTCAGTGCTGCCTGCTCTCCCCTCCTACTCTGGGCCTAGACACATGGTCCTTTCAGTTTCTCAGGTGAGTGCACCCCCCTCCCCCCACCCCACACAGGGCCTTTGCACAAGCTGTTCCACGGTCTGGAACACTTTCACCACCTCTGCTCATTTCTTAGACACCAGCTCAAGTGGGCTTTGTCTATCCTCCCTGATTGAGAAGAATCCCCTGCCCCATTTTTACAGACCTTTCCTTTCTAGGGCTTACCACAATTGCAGTTTTACGTTTGTTGGACTCTTTGATCCCTCTTGGTCTTCTATGTTCCCGTGGGGAACCACGAACTCCATCAGTGTAGGAGCAGCTCTGTTTGGGCTCCCCGTTCCTGGCACATAGTCGGTGCTCGGTGGATTTCTGTGGGATGAATGGGTGAGAACTGAAGGGCCCCTGAGGCCTATCTGCATGCTTATAAGGTCTTTCTGTGTGTCTTCCAGTGCCCAATGCCTCATCAGGGAGTCAGATGGGCACTGTGGAAAGACTGTAACATTTGGAATCAGGCGGTGTGTGTGCATGCTGCCTGCTCCCCCACTCCAGCCCTGTGCCTCTGTGGAATGGGGATGCCACTGTGTCAGGGGCTTTTTTTGAAGGTTGGCCTAGAACATTCGTGTAAAGCATGAATGGGACACATGGGACACATCAAATAGACACCCACTAAATTTTATTGCCATTTTATTATAATGTAAGTGAACTTGTAAAATAATATGTAGTCACATTCAGTGGGGGAACATGTGCCTGAGGCCAGCAAAAAAAGCGTGTGATCTGTGTGTGAGTCTCACCGGCTGGGTTTTCTACATGGCTCTTTCTGACTGCATTCATTCCTGGGATGATCTGACATGCACCGGGAGCTCAGGAGTGAACTTCCCTGGCCTATTGTTCCTGGCGATGCCTTCAGAGTTCTGGGTTGTCACTGCTGGTTATTGTCCCTTGCCTCACCTGGCTGCGTGCTGGGCCAGCCAAAAGGACAGGCATGTCATCTGGTACCTGCCATGTCCCAGTGCCCAGCACCAAGCCTGCAGGACTTGGTAACATGTGGGAGTGAATGAAGGTTTTGTGTCCAAGCATCTCACAAGGTCCCAGCACGTTATAAGTGCTTAGCAAATGTTTCTTGCATGAGTGGTGCTAAACACAATGTGAAATATAACAATTTTGGATAAAATCACAACTGTGCCTCTAAATGGAGCAGAGAGAGAAGACGTTATCAGGCATCTGTGAGGAATGGATTGTTTCAATTGAATATTGCATTTGAAGGCTGGAGAGAGACATCCTGGTGTTCCCGGATGATGAGACACATTTCCCTTTAGGCTCAGGACAAATCTGTTAGCTTAGAGGGCAGGGCGGTTCGGCAGGAAGAGCTGTGTGTTCCACATGGATGATCCATCTCTAATACTCAGTGGTGGAGGATCTTGAACTAGTCATTCAATTTTTCTACACCTTAGTTTTACCCTCTGTAAAATGGGAATGATAATGACGCCCGCCCTGTTTCTCCATGGGTTATTGTAGAGATCGTTGATGCGCGGAGGGGGAGAGAAGGAGCACAGAGAGGGGAAGGGAAATAGATTAATGTGAAAGTGTTTACATAAGTTGTGTAAAGAGTTACAGATGTAAGATACACCTGAAACTAAGCACAAAGTAATTAATTCTGGGTTGTTCTCTCAGGGCCTTTGGCTGTTTCCAATAACATCTTAATAAAAGATACCGAGATGTTGTTCACACGGGTGATTCATTCACCTTCCTAATAAAGAAGGATGGCACAGTATTAGATTTTAACAGTGTATGAGCAGAGAGGTGGGGTGGGAGGGCTGAGGTTTTCTGACCCTAACTGGCACTCTTATAGAAGCATCTACAACAAGAGGTAGTGAACATGTCTTCCTCTCAGCTGTCAGTGTCTTCGGTCATCAGAAGTCCGGCCATCCGTCTTCGGCACATGTCAGACCCAAGACCATCCACAGCCAAACTAACTAACAAGGGTCCCAGGGTAGAAATTTGGGGCCATGAGAGTGAGTGAGGGCTGTCTGCTGTGAGAAGATATTTGGGGTTCCGGCCGGCACTTTGCTGGGTGCTTTCGCATGTGTACCCACGAAGGCAGGTGTTGAGGAAGAGCTTGGTCTTGCAGCCAGAAAGGCCAGGTCTACCCCTCAGCCCTGCTGGTGACCGGTGTGGCCCCCTCGGGCCTCTCTTCTCTGACGTGTAACATGGAGGTTTGGGAGCAGTTAACCAGCGTTGTTTGGGGGCCTAAATAAAACTATGCAGACAGGCTGCCCACTGGGTGGTCCACATGTTGCAGAGTCAGGTATACAGCTGGGATGTGACAGGCTTCTGCCCTGGTGTATGGTCAGGGCAGAAAGTTGTGAGACTGGCCTCTGAGAGTGGCTGTGGTTCTGGTTTCCAAGGTGAGGCCCTTTGTTGTGTTTTATTTTTATTTTTTAAACAAATTTTATTATTTATTTATCTATCTATCTATCTATCTATCTATCTATTTATTTATTTATAAGAGCGATATCACAAGTAGGCAGAGAGGCAGGCGAGGGGGGGCGGGGGGAAAGCAGGCTCCCCGCTGAGCAGAGAGCCCGCACAGCCTTGATCCCGGGACGCTGAGATCATGACCTGAGCCAGAGACAGGGGCTTAACCCTCTGAGCCACCCAGGTGCCCTTATTTATTTTTGAGGCAGAATGAGAACGAGGTGGGGGAGAGGGGCAGAGGGAGAGAGAAAAGCAGGCTCCCCACTGAGTAGCAAGCCCGATCTGAGGTTCAGTCCCAGGATCCTGGGATCATGACCTGAGCCAAAGGCAGACACTTAATGACTGAGCCACCCAGGCGCCCTCTGTTGTGTTTTAGTTTGAGTCACCTGGATAGCCCTTTGCACGCTTAGAAAGCCAGGTGCTTACAGTTGGGGGGGAGGCAGGGACATGGATATCACTGGAAGAAGGCTTAGCTCTGTATTCAGATGACATTCTAGAAGCCCCTTCCTTACTGTTAGGAAGCTTTGGGGTTGCTGGGGTCAGGAGCCCCACTGTCTAAAGAACACAGGGTCCTCTTGGAAGGAAGAGGAATGAGACCGACTCCCTCTGTCTGGAGCTAGAGTTCTTTAGGAGTGCTGGAGCCCTCAGCGGGGTCTGCTGCAGGGAGGGGCAAAAAAAAGCTCCCAGAGGAAGTTTTCTTGGAGTGGGGTGTGTGTGTGTGTGTGTGCCAAGAGCAGTCTGGTCTGGAGGCCAGAGCTGATGCTGGAATCCCTCCTCCCCCTGACCCCAGGGACCGTGGCTGTATGTGTACATGCCAACTGAAGGGGCTTGGTGTTGAGAATGGTAGTCCTCAGTTTCCATCTTGGCGCTGGCCCTCCCCTGTCCCAGGGTGGGCCCCCTCAGAGGGGAGGGTCTTGCCCTGGTTTCAGGGGAGACCCCCAGCCTCTGTGGCAGCCACGGCAGATGGGCGGAGCCACCGGGGCCTGTCGCAGGGGCTGGGCTCAGGGGCAGCTTGAGGCGCATGGCATAGGCTACCCCAGGGTCCGGGACACACTGGGCCAGGTGTCGCTGAGAGGATGCTTCTCCCTGTCATCTTTGAACATTCAAAGACATGTGACCTCATTTGTGCCTGTCTGCAAAGGGAGAAGTGCTGTTAGTTTCTAGTGTAGTTCTTCTAATAACCTTATTTAGTAGATTTTTTTTCAGTGATTAAACAAGAATTGTGAATTTTGTATAGCACTAGAGTTTACTATTCCAGACGCATCACTGGGATAACAACCGGTAGGAGAGGATTTCTGTTAACGCCACTGAGAGATGGAGAAACTGAGGCTCAGAATCAGCAGCCCATGTGAGGCAGTAAGTGGGCACTTACTGGGTCTGAGTCTGCTGGACTCTAAGCCCCGTGCCCTTGGCACTACACTGCCCCCTTGCTCCAGTATAGCCACATGGAAGGGTCTGTCATCCTGTGTTCTTGACTGGGTTTTACTGGGATCCAGCCAGAAGCTGGGGCGTCCTCCTGCTGTTCCCAAAGGCTTTTTGATCAAACTCTAGGGTGTGTGTAGGGGACGGTTCTAGATGGTGAGGCAGGCATGCAAATCGGTGCTATCAGCTTCATGGATGATGAAATGCTTCCTATTTCTTCCTCACAAGCATCTCAGGAAGGACTGCCAGAGGTAGCTGCCTGCAGGAAGAAGGGCAGGTGCTCAGAGTGGCGGGAAGTGGGGACCAGGATCTGTACTGCCAGCCACTATCAGCCGGGAGAGGTGACCTCATGCTGGACATGGAGCTCTGTTGGGATCGAGCACAGAGACCCTGGCTTGTGCCAGGCTGTGGGCATCTGGGCAGAACTTGGGCATAACTCGGGCCCTTGGAGGCTTCACAGGACAACGTAGACAAGTCGCCCACAAGCAGGTGGCCCTAGACTGCTCATGAGCAAGCATGGGCTCTGGAGCGGGACGCCTGGCCTCTTCCTGGCTGTGCTAATTTGGGCTACACCACTTCATTTCCCATGCCCCAGCGCTCTTGTTTGCACGAAGGAGTGAGGACACTACCTACTTCACCAGTCAGAAAAACTAACTCAGTTAAAGTTAACTTCAGCCCCTGCCTGAGGCATAGGAAGTACCGTCACGGGTCTCTCCAATGGATTAATCAATACGAGGCTGATTTGTTCGTACTCTTGGGGAGACACAGTAAGGAGCATGGGCGTGAGAAGAGATGACAGCCTCCAGCCTGGGACGGCTTGGCAGAGCAGTTGACCTTGGAGCTGGCCTTGAAGGACTTAAGTGCAAGATGAGGGAGAACCCTGTGGGGGGAGGGGACTCTGAAACAGCAGGGATGTTGAGCTGTTCAGAAGCGGCGGGCCGACCAGGAGACACGCTGGGGGGAAAGGGAGCTGGAAGACCTGGAAATGCAAGCACCTTTGGGCCTGCCGTGTCTGAAAACATATTTTAAAATCAATCCGCGCTCGCCGAGAACCTCCAGCAAGGTCCTGGCTTCTGACACTTGCTGTCAGCGGAGAGGCTTCCTGTTGGCTAAAGCGGAAGGACACGCTCCTCTGTCACGTGGGAGCTGGGCGAGATTTTCTCCAGGGGCACCACAAAGGTGAGGACGCCGGGGAAAGAAGATGGATCACGCATATTTGGAGTTAAATCTTGGCCTCATCGCTTCCTGCCGGAGTGGCCTTGGACAGACCCCCTTACCCACCGAGGCTGTTTTTCCACCTGCACAGTTGGGATGTGGGGACCTGTTTTGTGGGTGGCTGGAAGGCAAGGACGAGAGGAAGTGTCCCTCAAAGCCCAGCTGGGGCTGCGCACACCACAGATGCCTGGGAACACTGAATGGGAACAGGACCCAGCCTCATTTGACACCGCTTTGATTCAGAAGGCTGCCCTGAGACCATTCTAATTTTAACAGTCGAAAAATGACTCAGGGCCTGAAGAGGGCCCAGGAGTGATTTCAAAGCTTACTCCAAGTTGGGTCTGTAGGTGCACCTCTTAGATGCACTCAGCTTTATGTTTCTCTTAATGGCTTTCTTGGTGAAGGGAAGCAGAGAGGAGCCACGATCCATGCTGGGATCACTGTCTAGAAGGCTAGCAGCCAGAAGCCGGGTTGGTGGGCCTGGCCACGTCGTTGGAGGGCAGAGGACAGGTGCCATGGCTGCGCGCTATCTGTCTGGATGAGCGGTGACCAGCGTTGCTGCAGAGATCTATCCTTTGGACGGGGGTTGTGCTGAGGTCCTGTCTCTGTTCCACCGGGCCTGGATGGCCGGCAGGGATTAGGGGCTCCCTCCATCCTCCAGCAGGACAGGCTCTGGATTTGGAGATGGGAAACTCCCTGAGGGTTTCCTTCCGAGACCTGCTGGGCCGCAGTGCCTTTCCAGCCTGCCACAGGTCACGTCTTCTCTGACCAGTGAGGGGCCTTTCCTAAAACCCATTTGGGTGGAAGGAGATTCTCATAGCCACTGATAAAGAAGTTGACGTTGGAAGACGCAGGTGGATTTTTACCAAAATGACTCCATTCTGGGTGTTTGGAGACAGGGAGCTGGAGTGGTTGAAAGGAAGAGACGAGTGTGTTCAGAATTCAGGATGTCAGAAGGCTCGACCCCCAGGGTCTTTCTAAGGGAACCGGGGCCTCTGAGCCTCGGTTTCTTTATCTGTGAAATGGAGAGGGCACCTTCTCTGACTACCCTCCCGGGTGATTTTATGCTTTAATCAGATAATAGCGCTGGAAAGCCCTTGAGCAAAGTCAAGAGAGGAATATCTAGGAGCCCTACGGTGTCAGTTGTGTGGACTGGTGAGGAAGGAAGTCATGAAAGTCATCCACAAAGCAGCAATGTGAAAATAATGGGGACTAAAGTAGGTCTCATTTAGGTTTGGGGGAAGAAATAGGGCAGTGGATGTAAAGACTGAACTATCTATTCTTGTTTTTGAGTCAGGATTTGCTTTTCAGGGTAGAAAGTAGACAGATTCTTTTATCCCCTGTAAGCTAAAAGTCAGGATGTGAGGAGATGTAGAGCCCACTGGAGCAAACCAATAACCATATTCTGAAAACATTCTGGATGTGTATAAGAAGCCAGTTTAAGAGCTTCCAGATCTTTCTATGGTATAAATCATCGTAATTGACAAAATAGTGTTAGGAAGAAGACAGCAGAGCCAAAGGCCTCGCCATTGTACTGGGGGAAAAGCTAGTCTAGGAGACGTCTGGAACAGAGACTATTTCAGCAAACAACACTGGTCCCCTCCCTGGCTGCCATGGGTTGCTTTCTCCAGGCCAGCTCTTCTTGTTTGGAGCTGTTCAAGATCCCTCCGGAACCTGGCATGTGGGAATCCTGGCTTATTGCCTCGGGGCCCTGGGAGCAGGCGTGAACTTGGTCGAGTGAAGCTGTCCCTTCAGTGAAGCATCACTGACATCGACACGGGAACGCATTCCACGGGCTCAGCCTCTGTTCTAAGCACTTTATGTAATAAGTCATCTACTTCTCATCAAGGCCTGATGAGATAAGCATTCTCATTGCTTCCATTTTTAAAATGAGAAAACTGAGGTGCAGAGAGCGAGGAGCCTGGCAGATGTGAACTCCACGAAGGTGTTGGACAGAATCTCTTGGAATTTTTCAACTAGGCAGAGAAGACGGTGCATTTAGGTGCATCTGTTAGTCGTTTGGATCTCAAGCCCCAAAGGTATTACACTGCAAGTAGCCTATGGCAGGTTGCCCACAGGACTCAGTTCTTTGCCTTCAGTATCCCACATGTGTTCTTTCTTTAAAAGAAAGACATATATTAATTCTTTAGTCGGTGATTTGAATAAGGTCATAGAAATCATACTGCTCCTAAATACGTACTATGTAATATATATTATATATGCAACTTAAAAGAAGATACATATTATTTCTTTAAAAGAAAGATATATATTAATTCTCTGATCAGTGATTTGGATAAGGTCATAGAAGTCCTACTGCTCAAATCTTGCTGAGGATATCAAGCTAGCTAGGAGGACCAGCCAAAAAATAAACTTTCACTTAATGTATTCACCCTCCAGGATTCCAAGATTTCTTTTCCAGGATTCACTGCCTCCGCTGGCCCCTGGGTTCAGGAAAACCATCTGCTTAGGGACAGGACAAAGCTGATGAGGCTTAAAGACAGTAGGTCTATAAAGACTAAGGCCCTAGTTGACCATGACTCCTTATGGAACCAGGGGGCACATGGGGTCTGCAGCTCAGCGAGCGTGTGTAAATAGGGCCACCCAATTGAGCTGGAGTCTCTCTCGGGGACTGTGCTGGGAAAGGCTATGCCAGAATGACCATTGAACACAGACTAAAGCAAAGCTCTGAGTGGTAACCTTGACTTCATTTCAGGGTTCCCCTCCTGCCTGCCAAAAATGCTTATTAAAAGATGCCAGGGGTCTAAGGGACGGTGCCCTCAGACTGGTCATGGGGGAAATCCAGTCGTCCTGGGGCTGGCAGCCTGGAGGCAGGTGGGAGCCGGTTGGCGGACACACGGATGAGACCACATGAAGGAGCCAGGAGTGGGACGGCCATGCTGTCCATGCAGAATAGTTCCTTTTGCCTCGGATCATGCAGCATGGGGACGGGGTGGTGAGGTGGCAGCTGGCCTTGAGGAAAGCACAGAATTTCCTCCTGAGGGCAGGGAATTCAGGTCGAGGCTGCCGCACAGTACCGATCGCTAAGGAGAGAAGCTTTGGACTGGGGCAAAGTTTCTCCCTACCTCAGACACTGTTCCCACTCTGTGTTTTTGAAAAATGTTTTACTCTAGAGTATTGCAAAATATATTTGGTTTTGATATTTTGGGGTAGGTATGCTATCTTGGAATCACAAGTCCCCTTTTCCAGAATGAGGACAAATGTGCCGAGGAATGGAGACCATTGAGTACTGCGAGCAATTTCTGTTTGGCCCTTTAGTCAATATCACGCTAATGGAGTCCATCTCCACAGGCTGGACCTTTCCCAGCTGGGAAGGGAAATGCCTACTGACAAGCTCATTTGCATCTTTTCAAAAGCCATCCTAACAACCAACTTTCATATTTGGAGAGTTTGCATAAAAAAAACAAGATAACTTGTAATGTTTTTATCTTATTATAGAAGTAATTTAAGTGTATTGAAGAAAATTTGTAAAATGAAAATAAAAAGAAGAAAATTAAAATGACTGTCGCCCTTCTCTCCAACATAATCACTGTTGATATCATGGCATGCATATCACACTTTTAAAAAATAAAATTCAGATTATCTGCTGCTTGTTACCTGCTCTTTTTCTCTTTAACTCTATATCGTGAAGGGCATTTCAGAACCTGGACCATGTCAGGGCCTCTACTTCCTATGTTTAAGTGACCTCCTAGTATCCCACTAGGACCAGGTTATCTGGATAATCTTCTCTTATGGAACATGTGAGTTGTGTCCAGGTTTTTTCCTGATCCCAGACAAAGCTGCCCATACAGCCTTGAAACAAATTATGTGTGCTTCTCCACGATTTGAGTCCCTTAGACTCTAGCATCGGCTGAGTCAAAGGGGATATAAACCAGAATCGGGTGCTTCTATATACATCATCTTGTTTAGTCTTCGCAACCTAGGTAGGAATGATTATTATCCTTCTTTCAGGAGACAAGATCTGAGGCCATAGAGACTTGCCCAAGACCTCAGAGGTAGGACATGGAGGATGTCAGAGCCCACTTGTCTGCTGGCAGACCCGCGGTGGAATTCTGCACTGCTAAAGCTGACCTTAGTCAGCAATGGATGAGGAGGCGGGGTGGGGGGTGCTTTCCTGGAGCACATAACTGGGAGATATTATTAACTAAAAACACAAAAACAAAAGCTCTGCCAGTTGGGCAATGGAATAAGCTTTTGTATTGTCACTTCTTTGTTTATCGGAAAGGTTGAATGTATTTCAGTGTTGAATGAGCCCTATGTTTTAGTGAATTGATTAGTCATATCTCTTGCCTATTTTCATGAATATGCATTACTCCTTCCTACTGATCCGTGAAATTGATTTTTACATTTTATGTTAAATATAATGTAATAGAAATTTAAATATATATGAATATGTATTACTGATACATGTATTTTTTTACTCATAATGGTTTCATTTTTTAATAGTTCACCTTTTAATACATTCAGCATTGATTTTTTTTATAAAGTGAACCTGCAGCGGTATTTCCAAGTGGTCGAGCCAGTGTCCCCGTGTTATTTGTCGATAATGTATTTATCCACTTACTGGGATGTAGTTGATCTGTTTCTGAATTTTCTGCTCTGTTTCATAGGTATGTCTGACACTTTGTGGGTTAGTGCCCCACTATTTAAATCACCTTAGCCTTATATTACACTTCAATAACCAATAAGTCAAGTCCTGTCCTTGACAATGAAGGTATTTCTCAGGGCATCTGCATGGCTCAATCCATTAAGCATCCGACTCTTAATTTGGGCTCAGGTCATGATCTCAGGGCAGTGAAATGGAGCCCCGGTGGAAATATTCTCTCTCTCTCTCTCCCTCTCTCTCTCAAAAAGAAGCCCAAACACTAATAACAGTACTTCTGTTTTTCAAGGATGTTCTTAACTATCCTCACCTGTTTATCTGTAGAAACTTCAAGTCATTTTGTTGAATTCTAAATACAATATTAATACAGATGATATTCTGATTGGAATTTGGTGAACTTAGAGACTGATATGGGGAGAATCAAAATTTTGACAATAATTTGACTCATCCCACTCAGGAAACTTGCCGGGGCATCTTTTCTTTTACCTCTTTTATAACCCTCTGGAACAATTGGTAGTTATTGATTCAGCAAACATTTTTTCAGCAGCTCCAGACATTGGGGTCCTTTTCATGTAAATCTTTCTTGTTTCACTAAGGTGAGCTCCGTGTTTCATGTCTTTGTTCCTATTGTGAGTGACATCCTTTTACCTTGTAGTGGTTCCTTGTCACTGTATGGTCTGACTGTTGCTGGTATATAGAAGCTTCCAGGTGTGATGTAACCAGCCACCTAACTGAGCATTCTCAGTGGTCCTGGTAGTTTCCCATGGGCTTCCTTGGTTTTCCAGGGAGCCGGCTGTATTACTAGTGAGCAACGATACTTACGTTAGCCCCTTCTGTGCCAGTGTTTCTACTTGGCTCTCTTGTCCACGGATTGAACTGTCATCTACTCTGAGAACAGAACTGGGTGGAAGTTATGCGTGTGGCATCTTTCTTGGGGGAGGGATTGCTGGGCACGCTGGCTGGTGCTTGTGACCGATGTTCGCCTGTCCTGGGAGTACCCTCTTTCTCATTTACTAAAAAGGGCTTGTTTTTGTTCTTTTAAGTGGGAAATGAGTGTTGAATTTTATTAAGTGCTTTTTCAGCATCCCCTATACGAACTGTTTGCATTTTCAAGAGTTAACTTCAGTGGGCTTGACCATCACCGCCTCGAGGGTGGTGGGGACTATCCTCAAGACCACCGACAGTCCACAGTCGTCGCTCTCAGCCAAAGCGAGACCCTGTGCACAAACAACAAACAAAACCAACCTCATGCTTCCCCCAGTTGGTGCTCCATCAACCCGTGGGAGCCATCTTCAGTGAGTGGCAGGCGTTTTAAGGAGGGCGCTAAAGAGAAAGGCTCTCAAAAGTTGGAGTTGGGAGGGCTGGGGAGCCCCGCCTCCCCACGTGCACTAATTAGGAGGCCATCAACGTGAGGACACATTTCATCCAGTTTCCCAGATGAGGTTAGTATGGTGTTTGCCTCCTTGAGGAACTGAATTACAATGCCATAGATATTTAAATTGTGGATGGTAAAGTGCTTGTCAAGTCCTAATTGAGCTTTCCTGGGCTGTGGTGTTACCAGCCTCCTGATTGCCCAGGCTGCAGGCTTGGCAGGCAGGCTTTCCAGCAAAGCCCCTTGCAGTCAAGGTGCAGTTGCGGTGGGGGAACTAGATCTGCTTCCTAAATAAATGCGCGGTTAGGGCACCAGCTGACAAACTGGACCAGAGCTGGAAGTGCCAGCAGGGTGGGAATCAGTGGATTTGACTGAGAACGAGCTGTTTTAAAACAATTCGGTGGAGACAGTGGGATCAAGGTGAAAATCAGGTTTCAAATGATGAGCTAGCAAAAAGCGAACAGTCCCTGTTACTGGCGTTTTGTTTGTCGGTGATTTGGGTGCACTGCTCATTTATTAAATGTTAATCCGTCTACTTACTATGTGCCAGGTCCTAATGTAGGCAGTGGGGGTACATCGTGAACAAAACAAATCTCCTGTCCACAGGGAGCTTGCATGCCAGCGAAGGAGAGAGGTGAACAATGAATAAATAAGTCCTCCATCTTGACTAGTGGGCCAGAGATGGGGTCAGGTGGTGATGGTACCAGGAAAAAAAAATAAAGCAGAGGAAGAGGGTGAGTGATAATGACTTAGGGGTGGAGTGAGTTCTGTTGCAGCTGGTGTCCAGAGAAGATCTATCAGGTGGCATCTGGGGGAGGTTGAGGAGAGAGAGAGAGAAGGAGCCTGTGATGCCGCGATGTCTGGGCCGGAGGCCACGGGGCCACGCTGAGCCCTGGGGTGTTATAGCACCAAGCCAAAGAGAAGACGACCCCAAAGGGCTTGTTGCCATGCAGCACTTGAGCATTTTGAGCAGAGAAATGATATGATTTGACTTGGGTTTTAGGGCCATTTTCCAGAACCTGTCCTTAAGCATTTTGGGTTCATTTCATTCAATCTCTCAATCTCTTTCTTTCTCTTTCTATATATGGGTATATATTGGCAGATCAGGCATAATTGACTGAAAATGAAAGATATAAAAAGATAGAAAAAGTAGCCAACAGCCATCACAAAAACCAGAAAAAAATTCTGAAAAGTTGGCAACAATGCTTGAATGCCTAGATGTTGTCAGCGGCCTCGGGTTATTCATAGGGGAAAAGCTGGCGTGTAGCTTCATTTTCGACCAGATTGTTGTCTGGATCAAGCGTTTGTCCATCCTGGGGGTGGTCAGTGTGGAGTTGGCTAGCCATCACCCTGTGGTCAGAAACCTGGGTCTGGAGGCATAAATGTGTCTCGGTCCTATTTTCTTGAGCTGCAAACAGCCAGTGTTGATGGTGGTACCTGAGCAATGATTGTATAGTTGGGCTTCAGAGAGCATGGTTGTCTTCTCGGCCGTGGGAAATGACAGTCTCATCTTTAAGTCTACCCCTATTCCAGAGGCCTTTAAGGCAACAGAGGTTGAACCAAGGGCTTATGTTGAGTGAACAACCATGTGAGGTCCTGGATCTCAATCTGGAGTTCCTTTGTACCCCGGGGGCCTCCTGGACTGCTGGGTCCCTTGCCCACCTCTGAACCTTACCACCATCCTATAATATTATACACATCTGTTTCTGGGGGGGGATTTGTCTACATAAATTGGGACTCCCTTTACGCAGTGTGTTTGGGTTCTAGGTAAGCTGCTGTAATAAAGAGACTCCAAAATACAGTGCCTTAAATAGGTTAAAAATTTATTTTCCCCTCAGCCAAGAATCTGGCTGTTCCAGGCTTGTGGAGTGTCTCTGCTCCACAATGTCATTCAGGGATCCACGCTCCTTAACTCTTGTCCTCCCATTTATGGAAGTTGTCCACATTGGTGTGGTTGGAACAGGGTCACTGCCATACTGACATTCCAGTCTACTGGAGGGAAGAGAAAGTGCTCAAGTCCAGAGCATGCAGCTTGTCTCAAAGCTGAAGATGGTCCAAGATTAGTACCCATTGTTTCTGTTCAATCCTGTTGTCTAGAAATTAGTCACATAATCACAACAGCTGCAAAGGAGGATGGTTACATTTGATTGCTAGCTAGATGGCAGGTGCCTGGCTTGGATTTAATGTTGTGGTTTATTAGTTTCTTATTATGGCTATAACAAATTAACACAAACTTAGTGGCTTAAAACAACACAAATGTATTCTCAGTTCTGGAGGTTAAGAGTACAAAATAAGTCCTGTTAAAGCAAAGGTGTTGACAGGCCTTGTTCCTTCTGGAGGCCGTCAGGCCACAGTCTTGTGTCCTCGCCTTTTTCAGTTTTTAGAAGCACCTGCGTGCTCTTGCTTCCTTCATTCGAACTTCCCCATTCGGTCGTCACATCTCCTGCCTCTAGTCACTCGGGTCACCCGCCTCCCTCTTGTTAAGGACGCCTGCGATACATCAGGCCCACCTGAATGATCCAGGACACTCTCCTATCCCAGTATTTGCTTAATCACACCTGCAGAGCCCCTTCGCTGCATGGGGAGACATAATCACCCGTATCGGGCATCAAGACATTGATATCCTTTGGGGGCCGTTAATCTATCTACTAAAGGTGGGAAATGGTTTTATTACTAAAAGAAGGAAAGGGAGAAAGGCTATCAGGGGACAGTGTGCTTAATGCCTGGCACACAGTAGATGCTCAGTTAATGTTGACCGGAGGACCATTTGGTGGGTGTTGCATGCCATGCTTTCACACCCCTGCAATGGCATTGAGTCCACTACCTCCTCTACAGGAAAGCGAAGGGTGTCACGTATCCTGTGTGGATCCTTATGTGTATAGACTCTAAGTTTGGGCAAGAGAATTTAGGAGGAAGCCCACGGGGCAGATCAGGGGTCCACAGCTGTTTCTGTGCTGGACTGGACTCCCATCACCACCCCACCTTCAGAATGACAGACATTTGGATCTGATGTCTCCTTCCACAGACGCAGAGCTCTATAGAGCTAAAACTGAGCCCATTACTGAGCCACCATGTGGCTCCTTCTCCTCGTTTCCCTGTACGGTCCTGGGCACATGGAGCAAGGGCCCTGGCTTCATGTCCGACCACTCCCTTTCCTTGGCTCTCCCGCCACGTCAGCCTCTACATTTTCAGATCTCATGATGTTCACTCTTGGCCTTTCTTTGTAGCCTGGCTGCTCATGGAACTGACCCACCACCCACCCCCTGACCCCTCTCCTCGCCAGTTAGCACACTCACCATACTTTTAACAGGCCTTGGTCCCTCCACGCCTCTCCTGTCACGGCGGCTTCTGCTTTGGTCTCATTGACCAGAGACCCACTGTGCTTGCTCAGAAAATCTCCTCTGAGTCCCCAGCACCAGAAAAGACCTGCGCTTTCAGTCTCCATGTGTTTGACCAGGGTGGGAACAGGAAAAGGCCCTTGGAGTCGGGGCCCTTGGGTCAGGGTGTCATTCTCAGTTGTGGACCGCCGGGAGGCCCAGGCCAAGAGACACCAGTCTGTCCTCTGAGGCTTGGCTTCCTCCTTCACAAGCTGGACAGCCTGGCCAGTTCTGAGCACCTTCTAAGATATGCTGGTTTCTTTCTGACTGCTGCCCAGGACGCCTACAGCCGAAGCCTGGCCAGGGCACAAGAGAAGAGGGGCTGGGGAACAGCGAGGCTGGCTTCCATCCTGGCCCCGGCCTGCGAGGCCTCCGTGGGCTCCAGAGGAAAGAGCTGCACTCCCAGGCCTCGGGCTTTGGGGCTGCGCCAGCTCGGGCCCTATCACCCGTGACGGTTTGGCTCCTCTGTGGGCTGCCTGTCATCCGTCCCAGCGGAGGCAACTCCTCTCTTCCATCCATCAGGAGCAACGAGCCTGTTCTCAGGACCAGTGAGGTGCTATGGGCTGTTTCCAGAACTTTCTGGACCGTGCAGAAACTTCTCTTGCTCATTCCTGCTTCTTGCCAGGCCCCCAATCCCAGCCTGTCCACCCAGACCCCAGCCCTTGGGGCCCGTAAGGCAGGAGGGAGCAGGAGGGTGGAGCATTCCGTGATACCCCCGGACGTGAACGTGGCTCTCGTGAACGTGGCTTCCATGGATGGGCCTGTTCTTTCCCCTCAGAATGCTGTTGAGGAAGTCCCTGTGATTTCTGGCTCTGTTGGTGCTGGATGTGACCCATTTGTAAGAACAGGTAACTCACTGAATCTGGACATGGGAATGCTGTAGAGGGTCGGCTCTGCTTCCACCTGAAGCAAATTACTAGGCTCCTTTTGTGTTCCAGGGACTGACCAGGGCACCAGAGGGAAGCGCCAAGCAGATTTATAAAGCCCTCTCATTCCTTCCTCAGGAGATGATAGGGACCCAAATGACCAACTAGTGTGAGCCGTGCTAGGCCCACAGCACTGGAGGAGGTGAAGCCCAGTTCATTCATCTCTGCTCCCTTCCTTGAAGATTGATTTGGGGCATATGAGTGGCATTTGTAGTGACTCGTGGGCTCCAGACGAGGTGTCCTTCCAAAAACCATTACCATTTATCTCTTCCTCAGCCAGACTCCTTGTGACCTTCAGAGCGCGCAGCTGAGGAATTAGCACCCAGTCTCGGCTAGACAGTGGCTTGTTCGGGGAGCACTGTCTGCTCAGAGCCGGCCGCGGTCACATGATCCAGGACAGGAATTGCCCTAAGGCGCTTATTTCCAGGGAACTATGGTTTCCACGTTTCCGCATCAGCAATAACTGTGTTTTCTTTTTACATATTGGGCATTTTGTATTTTTTGTCCAAAATATTTTTACTCCTTTTTTTTTTAACTTCTGACTTTTTTTTTTCATATGTATGTTCCTTGTAGCACAAAACGAGAAAATTCCTATAAGCAGTAACTCCATTCTCCCTTACACTGGCCTTGTGTCCGGGGTAAGCACTGTTAACATCCCACTTCTCAGATGTGGTGCGTTTCATCTGATCTTTTATCAATGAGTCCAGCTCTTCATCTCAATCCTCATGACTTGTCTTCTACTTTACTCTGGGGAGTTTCATGAGTCATAGAGGATTCTTGTTCCTGCACAATGACTCTTGAGCATAAAAAGTATTGTGTGTGGTTTTTGTCTCTCTGGGTTTTTTCATTCTCTTGGCACCTGCTAGGACTTTCTGCTGCTGTGTGTAAACCTTCTCTATGTTCCTTTTGCCTCTCTCCTTGCACCATATCTTCTTGATTCTAAGACACCAATCTTCCCTCGACATTTTAATGTTTCTGAAACCGGGTTGTGTCTTTCCAGAAGGCAAACTACTAAGATCTGATGAAGATGATCACTGTCTGTGTGTAGATAGGCTTTTGTCTATTTCCCACCTCAATTGCTATGGTCACTTATTTCATTGGAGACACACTTGAATTTTGCCTTTGGATCCCTAAATTATTGCTGCTTATGTGTTCTAAAAGACTACACTACAACGAAGTAATAAAATTATTGTGAATGCAAAAGATTGCCTGTCACATGCCAGGCAAGATGATTAAAGGCAGCCAAAATTGCCACAGCTCTCAGATCATAGATATGAGCAACTTTTACGTAATAGAGGAAGAGCAGGTGCCCCAAATTATTAAAAGCTTAGGTCTGAAAGTGTTTAGTTTCCATTGATACACAATTTAGTTCGGTAAAAAATGACTACAAATAACCAAATAGGTGATTTCATCCAAATCAAATGAAAGCCCTTTATTCTTCAGGTGGTCTGAGAATTATATTGTAAATTGAAAGGTGCTAAAGGGGTTAAGGTTAGGAAGTTTGGGTCATGGCTGGCAGAGTGTCAGACTGGCTAAAGCAAGCATTGAGTTGGAAGAATCTTGAGAATCTGAATCTGAAGAAGGCTTAGATTAAAATTTAGAGTCATGATATTGAAGAGAAAAGTGGTTCAGATAAACCTGTGCTTTCTGTTGGTCAGCAAAAAATATTTCTGTACATTCCCTTAAAAAGGAAGAAAACCTATCACGTGCTGTAACATGGATAAACATTGAGGACATTATGTGATGTGAGAGAAGCCAGTCACAAAAAGATAAATACCATATGAGGTTTCTAGAATAGTTAAATTCAAGGAGACAGAAAGTAGAAAGTGGCAGCTGGGGTGGGGGGAGACTGGCGAGTTGTGTAATGGGTACAGGGTTTCCGGTTTCCGTTTTACAAGGTGAAAGAGTTCTGGAGCTCGATTGCACAATAATGTGAATATACTAATACTATACACTTGTCAACAATGATGATGATAAATTTTATGCTATGTGTATTTTATCACAATTAAGACACGTACTTCTGTGTTCCCTTGGTGAGGACTCCACATCCCCCAGTTCAACGGTCACATGACAGCTTCCTCGTGCCCTCATCCAGTGATCTCTAGCCCTTGTGGATCTTAACCCTATTTCTCTAGTGTTCCCTTCTTGCCATGTCCTCAGACATTGGCTTCCCCAGGCCGCTTCAGGGGCGTCCCCCATCATAGTCTCACACCCTCCTTTCTATCCTCAGATCCTTTTACCAGAATGAACTGTTCAGAAGTCTGATTGTATCAGGCCCTCAGTTAAAAGCCTTTATGATTAGGGCAATGTAAATCAAAACCACTGTGAGAGGCTACTTCAGATCCACAAGGATGGCTAGAATCAAAGAGTCAGATGATAACAGGTGTTAGTGAGGACGTGGAGAGAGAAGCACTCTCATATACTGCTGATGGGAATGGAAAAATGGTGCAGCCACTTTGGAAAACAGCCTAGTAGTTCCTTAAATTATTAAACATAGAGTTACCATATGACCCAGCAATTCCACTCCAAGATATAGACCCAAGAGAAATGAAAACATATATCTGCACAAAAATTTGTGCATGAATGTTTATAACCACATTATTTATAATAGTCAGATAGAAAGAACCCAAATGCCCTGCGACTGATGACTAGATAAAAGAAATGCAGAATATCCATAAAATTGAATACTCTTGGCTATTAAGAGGAGTGATATACACTATGGATGAACCTTGAAAATATTATGAGAAGTCAAACAGGAAGCCGGTCACAAAAGACCTCATATTATGTGATTCCATTCACAAGAAATGCCCAGAAAGTAGATGAGTGGTTGCTTAGAGCTGGGGAAGTAAGGGGGGTTTTCCAGTGGGCACGGAGCTTCTTTCTGAGGTGATGAAAATGTTCTGAAATTGACCATGGTGAATGCACATATGTGTGCGAATATACTAAAGATCATTGATTTATACACTTGGGATAAATTATATGGTATGTGAATTATATCTCAACACTTTTTTTTAAATGTCTTCAGTACCCTCCTACTGCTCTTAGAAAAAAGTCCAGAGTTCTTTACTTGGCTCTTTGGGTCTTGCCTGCCTGGGCTGGACTTTCTTCCGTAGTCCCATCCCAGCTGAAGACTACACACAGGTCTTGCTGCCCCTTCCCCAGAGTGTATCTTTTCCACCTCGAACCCATCCCGTGCTCAGCACTCCCAGACAGCCTCCTACTTACACCTGCTGGAGATCCTGGCTCCAACATCACCTCCTCAAGGAGGCCTTTCCTGACCTGTATGAGGCTCCCCACGATAGGCACTGACTGTTGCCCGCACATCTGTGCTTAATGGACTGGGAGTGAGTCCCCTGCCCTGGTCTGCTCTGCCTGCTTTGGTCCTAGCAGTAACGCTCCACAGGCTTTTGTGGATGATGAACGAGTAACATCTTTGATATTAAGATCTATGGTATTAATGTTCTGCCTTGTTCCTAAAATGATTCAAGGGAGCTTAAAACAAAACAGAGCAAAATGGAAGCTAACAAAGTGACTTAAAAAGTTACATTAATTAAAACAGTGTGTTCTAAAACTCGTCCGTGGAACAGAATAGAAACTCTAGAAGCCTGACCAAGTAAATACCGTAATGTCATATATAATAACTGTAGTACATAAAATAACGGAGAAAAGCTGATTTATGCAGCCGAGGGTATTGAGATGACTGGTCAATCATATTCAAAAAGTTAAAATGTTAGAACAAGACAATTCACAAATGGGTAATGACAAAGAAAAAGACTTAGACACTTGAATACAAAATTCAAAATTGTCTGCAAACCAGAGCCACCATTATGTTAAGCTGGGCTCCCAGGGGTGGGCAGCTCCCTGAGGCCCTAAGGGACTCCGTGGTGAGCCAGCAGCTGCTGATATTCCCAGCAGCCGGGGGATGGGCAGCCCGGGGATGGGCGGGCGTGGGCCCCGCGGGATCCACTGCAGTGGTAAACAGCCAGGGCAGGAGTCATGGCCGGAGGGCCGTGGTCTTAGGGCAGGAGGCACCAGCACCCTGAATCTAAGCTGAGGTCTGCACACAGGGGCTTTCTGTTGCAAGGCTCTCCTCTGGAACAGCTCCTGGAGGGAATGATGGAAGCAGGATGGGGCCCGTAGACAAGTTGAACTTGCAGGGCGTTGTTGCACAGGCCTCAGCTGACCCGCAGGAAGCTGTGAAGCTAGCATGGGTGGAACAGACTGGATAGGGGCTGTCCACGGGGTGTGCCCGAAGCTTGGGTAAGATGGCTCAGTTTGGGAGACTCTAAGGACCTTGGGCCTCTGACCACCATGTTCTTCTCAGGCCACGAGTGCTGCCCTGACCATTCACTGTCCAGCTTGGGGAAAGGACCACTGAGAGATGTGTCAGTAGATCACCCGGAGGAAACCAGTGGGTAGTCTGTGGACTTAGTATGATCATTATGACCTGGACCTGGGCCAAAACTGCTTTTATTGGCTCTCCCTGTATGATTCCGTGCTAACAGGGCCGCCATGATGATCCTTTGGGTCCGCAGATACTGACATCAGCTCAGTTGAACCATCTTCAAAACATCTGGGTCTTTCTCTTGCCCAAGTGCATGATTATGAGAATAAATTCTATGAGTCCCTCTGGGGAGAGACAAGAGAATCAGTGTTATCTATACTTGCCTTTGTGCTAGGGTCATGCCTCGTGGGGACCCCCAGCCTCTCTGAAAGGTTTTCAGGTCTGTGGGACAGCTGCCTTCAGCCTCCCGATCACCTGTTCTTGCTCTTTTATTTTTCGGTTGTATAAATTAAGCAAAGCTCTTATTGGCTGTTCATCTGTCTTCCCCCTAGGAACATGGTTTCCTCTTAACGATCTTCTTGGATCTCTCTGGGGCGCCCCCCCCACACTGACCTTGCCATTCATTAGGATAACTGCACCCACCTTGCTTTCAGCAATTAAGTGCTGCTTTCTGGGCTCATATTACCTGGGACCCTGTCCTCCCTTTTGCTGTCAGAGAGCCCAGTCTCTATCAGCATTTCCTGCCATCAGTTCTGGCCTGCAGAGGAGGGCCACCACTGAGTGTCTTGGTGTTCCTGGGCCCCTGTGACAGGTGCCTTCCCACCTGCCCCCACAGAACCTGGCCCCATGTAGGTTTTCTGGCCTTAGCAGTGTAGCTGCTCTCAGATGCTCAATTCCCTGAGTTTTTGATCCCTTCTTGCCCTGTCCTCATGAGACGCATGACATTTCTGCTTTACTTATTGGGAGCCGGGTTTCTAAGAGTCCCTGTGTTAACACCTATTAGGGTGCTTGCTAGGGTCTTAGAACCTATTCCATGGGAGGGTCCTCCCATATCGAGAAGGTCTCCCTTACCCAGCTTAGAGTCCCCCTCCCCACCCCCACCTTGATCCAGCTCCCTCAGAATCCAGGCTCACAGGTAATATCCTCGTTCCTGCGTTCATCTTGCCTGGGTCCTGCAGCGACCCCGCCCCAACACCCTCCCCCCCCCGGGGGGCATATGTTACTCATTATGCCTCAGCAGGGCCTGTGTCCAGGCTGTGCTGACTTGACTCTCATTTTTGGTCTGGTGATCAAGAAGGGAAAAGGGGAGGGACCCTGAGCGGGAGCGTATGCACTGTTGCTTCTGGATCATATTTAAGCCTATCGTGGGGAGCACTGGGTCATGACTTAGGCTCAGAGAGCTCAGGAGAATCTGAGGAGTCAGGTTTTCAAGTGTATGGTCCTGATGTAATCCCTCCAAGTCTGATGGTCTATTTTCCCAATCAGAGCCCCGATTTAGGCATGGCCAATTATCAGGGCTGGGAACACAGCCTTCCTCCAGCTCCGTTACCCATTTATATGAGTCCTGGGTCTGAAACTGTGCTTCCTCAGTGCTTCTCCTGCAGGAGAGGCAAGTATCTTTGTATGCTCCCAAGGAAGGCCTCTGATCTTCCCACTTAAATTGGTGATGAATCACTGTCAGCCTCTCTTCATCTTCCTCCAGTTACTGTACCCACTGGTGGCCGTTCCATCCTAAGCTCCTATGGTTCCTTCTCTCCTCGGACCCCTCCAATGCCTGTAGCATTGCCCCTACCAATATCCCATTCCACTTTATCATCGTGGAAGTTGTCCTGAAGGGGAGATCTGGGCAGCGTACCATCATCCACTATGATAGTCAAAATATCTGAGTGTACAGAAGAAAAAAATAAGGAAGAGATGAGTACTCCATGGAGCAATGTACAAGATACCCAATGTGGAGGCTCAATAGTGCCCCTGCCCACAGATGCCCACCTCCTAATTCTGGAACCTATGGATGTTACTGTATCTGGTAAGAAGAACTTTGAGATATAATCAGTTAACCATGTTGATGGGGAAGTTCTCTTGGGTTATTCAGGTGAAAGTGATTTTGTATGGAGGAGGCAGGAGACCAGAGTGAGTAGTAGGGTGGCTGATGACACACAGGTGCTTCTAGGAGCTAAGAAAGGCAAGGAAACGCTCCCTAGAGGCTCCAGAAGAACCCAGCCCTGGCCACATCTTGTCTTCAGTCCCAGGAAGTTTTGGACTTCTGTCTCCAGAATGATATGAGAATAAACATGGGTTGTTCTAGACCACGAGGTTGGTGGTGATTTGTTACAGCTAAAATAGGAAAGAGTTTGGACCCAAACAAGAAATTCACAAGAGAATAAATACAATACAAATGCAATTCAACATATATACCCTCATTACAAGTGTATATGCTAGCTATCAAAGAAAATCAAAACAGTAAGATACCGCTGTCATCTATGATGTTGGTAAAGAGAAAAAAAAGATAATTCCCATTGTTGGTGAGGATTAAGGAAATATGTATTCTCATGCTGCTGGTGGGAATATTGTGTAAATTGGTATAACTTTTCTGGTAAGTAATCTGAGAATATTTATCAAAGGATTTTAAACTGTGCATCTTCTTTGATCTAGAAATAACATTTCCAGGGCTTTATCCTCAGGTAATGATCGGAGTATAAATCTATGATAATGAAAAATGGGAACAACCTAAATATTCAAGGAGAGAGGATTGGTTTAATAAATATTGCTATATCTATACAGTACTTTCTGGATCCAGTTTCAACATAGGAAAATATTAATGACTTACTGTTGAATGAGAAAGGCAGGTTGCAAAATAGTATTTATAATATAATCTAGATCTCATTAAGATATTCATATAAAAATGTCTTAAAGGGTATGCACCATAATTTGAATAGTGATTATTTCTGGTAAGGTACGGTCTGGTTTTTAATCTATATCAGAAGTCAATAAACTACAGCACTTTTTTTTTACAGCCTGCAAGCTAAGAATGGTTCTATATTTTTAAAAGGGTTGTTAAAAATATATATATGACAGAGACCATATGGTCTCTGCAAAATGCTAGAATATTTTATTACCTGGTCCTTTATAGGAAAAGTTTGTTGAGCCCTGGTCTACATCTTTTAATTTTCTGCAGTGAATAAAACAGTGTTAAAAATGTAAGACCAAAAAAAGATTTATGAAACGTTCCACAGTGTAATGGTTTAAAGCAAACAGATCAATTGGAGAATGAGTAGAGATACTAAAGGAAAGATCATAAGATGAAGAGAGGAATAAAACGAGTACAGAGAAATGTGTACAGAGGGTCTCGCACAATTGCTAGACGTGAGTCAGAAATCTGGTTCTTTGCTTCCTAGTGGCCAAAGCAAGAACACAGACATCATCTATAATACCTGAAACACCCAGCTGCCCAAGAGAAGTGTCCTAGTTCTTCCTGGCTGAGAAAACATCACCTTTGAAGCTGTAGTAAAGTGAACTTTTGGTGTGATCAGATTTGGAGTCTTTTGCCCGGAAGGAGAATAGATTGCTTTTGGGGGGGAGGGGTGTCTCTCGACTTGAACGTGTGTGGCTTGTGATCATTATGAGCCACAGCTGTTACTGCATGGCAAGCATCCAGTCAGATGTTGCCCCCGTCCCTAAGCCAGGGCTTCTCCCTTCCATATTACTGGAACAAAGTGCTCTGTGCGCATAGCCCCAAAGGCTACTGTTGCTGGATATTTGAGCCACTTTTAGGGTGTCTCATGGAAGAAAAAGTGGCTGTTTGTGTGACAGATGCTGATTCTGCCTTTGTTGCATTAACAGAGTGATGGGCTGGAACAAGCACTTGTCTACCATGCACATGAAGGCAGGTCCCGGGGACACTGGCTAATGGGAGTTAACCTGTTCTCGTGTTAGCCAAGTCCCTCCAGCAGTCATGTGCTGAACAAGGAAGCCTAAGGTTCTCCACCTAGGCTGTGCCTACAGAGCACGTGGAGAGCTCTGTGAATAAATACATTGTCCACGCTCCATTCAGACTCGGTGAGTCAGAATCTTCAGGGCATGGGGCCCTAGGCCTGTGCATTTCTCAATATCTCTCTTGTGATTCTGATGTGTATCTCCAGTGGAAAAACCATGGGTGATGGACCCTGGGTGTTTGAATCCTGATTTCCCGACTTATTAGTCACTTGACTATGGGTGAATGACTAACCTCCCTGAGCCTCAGGTTTCTCATCTGTAGAATGGGTTAAAATGAGTATATGTAAAGCACCTAGTGTGGTGCTTTATACAGTCGGTCAGTGATTATTGATGGTTGTTGTGACTGTCGTGGTCAGAACCATCCATGAGCTGGCTGAGTTGGCCCTTACCCTGGGTCCTTGTTCTCACTACTTAACACTGGTCTTTCTTGTGGTCATGTCTTTTCCATATCCCCTTCTGCTAGAACTGGGTCCCTTCCGTGTATCTGAATGCCTGACCTAGGGCCTCTGGGCTTTGAGAAGTTGCAAATTCAAGAGCACACAGGAGCCAAGAGGCACGTACTGGGTAGATAACATAAATGAATGAGGAGAGCAGGGATAAGAGAAATTGACACAGACCCACTTTGTGAATTGCACCTGTTGGAAGAGTTTTTAATTCTGGTAAGAAAGATGCTCTCTCTGTTTTTCTTGGAAACATGCTGTCTTCTTGGTTTATGTTTTGTTTTCCCGCTTTTAATAAAGACATGGGTATAGAGAAATATTTCTTCACCGTAGAAAAGCTGCAGCATCGCAAGCGCAGTGATCGGTATCAGCTGGCACTGACTGTTGGGGAAACATGGGTGGTCGTGGCGACACGGGGGAGGGGAGCGCCCTGCCCATCCGAAGGGCAGTGGCTACTCAGTTTCCGGTAGTTGTTCCTGGGAAGGTGGCCCAGATGGGCCAGATCTACTACTGATGTTTCAACAAAAGTCAGAAATTTGGAATTTTTTAAGGCTTTATTTATTTGAGAGAGAGACAGCGTGCGCATGCATGGGGAGGAGGGGCGGAAGGAGAGGGGAGAATCCCAAGCGGATTCCATGCTGAGCGCAGAGCCAGATGCGGGGCTTGATCACGTCGTGCTGAGATCACGACTTGAGCCGGAAACCAAGAGTTGGTCGCTTAAACAACGGTGCCTCCCAAGTACCCCAGAAATTTGGGTTTTTTAAATGTTGGCTCGGTGTTTAAAAATAGTGCCGTACGGGCCAAACAGGAGATATTTTAAGGTTGAACATGGCCCAAGAGCTACCAGTTCGCAGGCTGTGATCCAGAACCGAAGAACTGCTTGCTGTGCTAGGTCCCCCTACCGCCTACCCGTTAACAGACCTCCCGACTGCTCACTGATTCTTGTCTGGATCTCCCCATGTTTCATGTTTCCACGATCAGTTCACAGCGCTCTGCCCTCCTGCTGGGACACCCTTATTCCGAAATGCAACGTGTCTCTCATCTGATAGGTTTTCTTAAGAATGGATGAGATGAATTAAGGCACAACTGGTAACTGGCTCACTGCTCTTTGGCAATGGGGAGATACTCCTTGCCAATAATTTCTCTCAACATTTTTCAGGCAAAGCAACATACGGGGTAATTATTTTTAGATCAGAAATAATTTGGGTGTTATAATGTCAGTGTACGTAAACCTGGTAAGATTATAGGAAGGTTTTAAAATGAGTTTTGAAACTAGTGACATATAAATTAAATGTTGAAGTACTTGCCCACTTATTACTCAAAATATCAGCTCGACTGTGTTTTCTTCTCTTCATCATAAGATGGCAACACAGGGCTGGGCTGAGCCTGGTGATGGAGCCTGTTGGATGTGATCATGGCATCTTGGTCTCCGCTCCCTAGCTCTGGTTTCCTTTCAGGTCCCCTTCCTGGTGTGTGGCCCCACCATCCATCTGTCTCTGCAGGCTGGAGGCCAGAGGTCATCCTTCACACCCCTTCGCCCTCTCCCCTGCATCCATCCTCTATTATTGTCGCATTCATTCCCTTCCCTCCTCTGCCGCTGTGCTGCTCCAGGCCATCACCCAGCTCTTCAGGGGCCGCACTGAGCCGCTGTCTCCCTCTATTCCCTTTGGCCCACTCTCACTTCATTCCCTATACCGCAGCCAGCTAAGATTTTCAGAATTGAGATCTATATATCATCTCCTTGCTCAGGACTCTGCTCCCCACCCACCAGTGGCTCACATGGCCACTCAGATAAAGACCACCATTGTTGGGGGCGCCTGGGTGGCTCAGTTGTTAAGCGTCTGCCTTCAGCTCAGGTCATGATCCCAGAGTCATGTGATGGAGCCTCGCATAAGGCTCCCTGCTCGGCGGGAAGCCTGCTTCTCCCTCTCTCACTCCCCCTGCTTGTGTTCTCTCTCTAGCTGTGTTTCTCTCTGTCAAATAAAAAAATAAAATCTTAAAAAAAAAAAAAAAGGCCATCATTGTTAACCTCACTTTTTTTTTTTTTTAAAGATTTTATTTATTTGACAGAGAGAAACACAGCCAGAGAGGGAACACAAGCAGGGGAAGTGAGACAGGGAGAAGCAGGCTTCCTGCAGAGCAGGGAGCCCGATGTGGGACTCGATCCCGGGTCTCCAGGATCATGACCTGAGCCGAAGGCAGTCGCTTAACCAACTGAACCACTCAGGCGCCCCCTAACCTCACTTTTAAGGTCCTTCACAGACCAGCCTCTGCGTCCATCACCATTCTTATCTCCTACCAAGTCCCCTTGCTGTCAGCACTCCAGTCTCTGCCTCATCTTCCATAGCTTTGTACATGTTATGCGGTCTTCTTCACACACCACTCCCCTTTCTAGTGAACCCCAACACCTCTTTCAGAGCTCAGCTCTGACACAGCTTCCTCAGGGCGTCTTCCTTGACCCTTCTGATCAGGTGCTTCTCATTTTGCTCTGTGTTCTCTAATGACCTGTGCTTTTCCCTAGATCTCATCAGCCTGTAACTGTGTGTGCATTCCTGTAACTCTTGCACCGATACCCCTTTGCACCGTGGGCATGTAAGCCCCATCTTTGCACACCCTGATGTCTGCACCATCTGGCACCTAGAGAGCGCACAGTAAATATTGGTTGAGTGAGTGAATGGCGAGAAGAATATTCTTCTTCCTTCCTCCCGTGGTGCTAAGAGGAGCTCACATATTAAAACAGACCACTGTGCTGGAGGGGAGAAGGGCAGCGATGGAGCTCTGCCTCTGCAGCAGGGGGCCCGGAACGGGGGCACCGAACCAGCGCTCAGCTGTCTCGGTTGGGCTTGGTGGAGAACAGGCACCAGCAGATGCTTCTGCTAGCTGAGAACACCTACCGGGGATCTGGGGGTCTGTCCTTAGTTCGGAGAGACCCCGAACTAAGAGTCTGCAAACCAGAATGTAAGACCTAGGGCAGTGGCGGATGAGCTGTGTGACCTTGAGCAAGTGACGTAATCCCTCCGAGCCTCTGTTTCCCCATGGATGAGATGGGACAGTGGAACGCAGGAGCAGGGCTCTGTACCTGGCATGCCACATGCATGCACCCAGTCACGTTAGAGCTCTGTTCCTCTGTGAGCTGAAGGGAGGTACCCTGGGTAGATCCCTCTTCCTTATGACCAGAAAGAAAAGTAGTTTTAACTATTTATGGTGCTACAAACTAGTATTTTCTGTGACCTCAGCCTAACTATCAAAACGAGGAGATTGGTGAGGGTGTGTGTGCGTGTGTGCAGGTGCATGCGCGCCTCTGGGCTTGTGTCTATGCTGGAATGCTGGGGGAGGGTTCTTTTAAGCATAGAGGAGAGAGACTGTGCTAACGGCCCCCAGGGACAGATGGATGATATCATATCCTAATGGCTTTTGAATTAACGTCCAGGAAGAAAAGTTAGAAGTTTCTTCTTTTAGAGCTGGAACAGAAAAGGAGGGAGGCAGTGGAGGTAGAAAAAACCTTCTACCTAGGGACCTCAAAAGTTGTGTTTTTTAACTCTTGGTCTAATTTCATCATTTTTTCCAACCAATACTTAACTGTGCATTCGGTCTATGTGTCACATTTATGCCAATGGTAATTTTATTTCCACCACTTATTTTAAAAAGCTGAAGAGTCCCATTTTGTAGGTGGAGAAGCTAGCAGATTAGAGAAAAGGATCCTGTCTTCACCGTGGCCCTATAGGAGACCTTGGCTACACTTTAGAACAGCTGAGGAGCTTAAGAAAAACAAACAAACAACAAAACAAACAAAAAAACCCCAGGATGCCTGGGGCCAGCCCAGACCAATTAGGTCAGTATCTCTGGAGGTGGGGCTCTGGCATTGGTGCTCTTCAGATCCGTGAGTGACTATGCAGCCAGGACTGAGCACCCCAGGCTCCCTGGGACCAGAACTGGAAAGCCTGGCTGTTCAGACCTCAGAGGCACCTGCGAGGGCCACCTGGTGGCGCCTCTTCTAACCTGCAGTGCCCGGGAGAGGACCCATTAGCTCCAAATGTAAACCTGGAGGAGACTGAGAATTCCTGCTCCCCTGGAAATACTAGGGGAAAGGTTTTCACCTCTTTGAGGAAAATTGGTAGGAAGTGGGTTCTGGGGTCACTTTGAAGGAGAGCAGGGAAGAAAAACAAGGCTTTGTGTTTGGAAGCCGGTGGAAGGCGGCTGGTGGAGCGGGGGAGCCGGATGGCTCTCTAGCCACAGATCCGGGTTGTTGTCGTGATTCTGTGGCTCGCTGGCAGGAGAGACTCACTAAACTCTCAGGGACTCAGGTCCTCATCTCCAAAATGAGCTTAATTCGGCGGGAAAGTGCTCTCCAGCTGTGAGGTTGTTGACTCCTGTTGCCCCTTAAATGGATGAGCAGTAGGAAGGTGTTGGAGCAGAGGAAAGATTTGAGGGAAGATCTGTGCCTTTCATATTCCTGAAGTCTTGGGTAACAGCAGTCACCCCACAACCATGGTGTGCCAGGAACTGTTCTAGACCACTGAGAACAGAGATAATGCACATAATGGAAGAGTTCTTTCTCTAATGATAAGAAAAGATTTGACCTTATTTTATGATGGAAACTTACAAACCCGCAGTAGACGGAATGGTATAAAGAGCCCCATGTACCCATTACACAGCGTTGACAATTATCACCTTGTGGCCAGTCCTGTTTTATGAGTGTCCCCATCCACTTCTTCCCCTCCCTTAATATCCTGAAGCTCATCTCACAACTTAACCCATTTCATTTGTACATGTTTTGTGTAGCTCCAAAAGACAAGGGCTCTTAAAAACTACGATCACATCTTAAAAGAAATCAACACTAATTCCTTAATATTATAAAATATCTAGTTAGGATTCACATTTCCAGTTGTCTCATAAACAGCATGCATTTTTAAGTTTATTTTGAATCGATGCACATGCTGTGATTGGATGTTACATTTTTAAGCATCTTTTTTAAAAAACTGCAGTGAAATATACATAACATTACCTTTACTGTTTTAGCCATTTTTAAGTGTGCTGTCCCAAGGCATTAAGTATATTTACCTGGCTGTTTTACCATCACCATCATCCGTCTGCAGAACTTTGTCATTATCCTAAACCGAAACTCTGTTCTGTACCCTCTCAGTGGGACTTCAGAAGGTCCCTGCCTCTTTGGGGTTCATCTGGCATCAAAGTGGGTGACCACTACACCTTTCCAGCTTTGACATTCAAGGATGCTTGGATGGTAATAAAATCATGAATTTTTTTTTTTTTAAACAAAGGAAGGCTCTATTTGTCTCTGAGCTATAAAGGAGGCTTAAATTGTATTTCTGGGGGAAAAAAAGAACATGTCTCAGTCATCATCATTCTACTCGAATTCTATGAATTCGAATACTCTAGGTACCGCGTGAAAGTGGAACACTACAGCATTTGTCTTTTGTGACTGGCTTATTCACTTAGTGTAATGTCTTCAGGGTTCCTCTACGTTGTAGCTTGTATCAGAATTTCATTTTTTTTGAAGGCTGAATACTGTCCATTGTATTTATATACCACCGCTTGGTTATCCATCCGTTGGTGGACAGTTGGCTTGACTACACCTTTAAGCTATTATGAATACTGCTGTTCTGAACACAAATGTAGGAATAACTCCAAAAGTATCTTTTAATCTGTAGGTCCCCCCTGTGTCTCCCTCCTTCTATTTTTTTTTCCTCCTTGCAATTTATTTGTTAATGAAACTGGGTCATTTGTCCTGTAGTGTTCCCCACTATCTGGGATTTTGCTCATGACCTCATTAACTTTTGGGCTGGTGAAAGTATTTTAAAATGTATCAATTATATTGTGCTTGTTCTGTGCCAAGCACAATTCTAGGTACTTAAAAAGCACCAACTGGGTTAACCCTGTGAGGTAAGTAGAATTCTTTTAACCTGTCTTTTGAAGATGGGGAAACAGGGTAAGTAGGGGTGGATTACTCACCCTGAGTCACGCAGTTGGCATGTGGGGAACAGGGTACTGTCCCAGGTCATTGCTACACTGGTTCTCAGGTGAGGGGGTGAGTTAGCCAAAGGCGGTCATTATTTTGATTCTTGGGGGAAATAAGACCTAAACATGTGAAAAATCAACACAATCACAATAGAAAGGACAAAGGAAATTCAAGTCAACAGAGGGGTTATTGCAAGAGCACACGTGATTATCTTCCAAATGGGAACGGTGTTCTGGGAATATCCAAGGGGAGAGCTCCCCGCTCCCGCCCCCCCCAGCCCTCACTGAAGTCACTGTAGATCCAGGCACATGAATCACACAAGGGCCTCTGTTAGCATAAATATGAATTGCTTGTTGTTGCAGAAAGTATCCAAAATAGACCGTCATAGTGTTTAGTAGAAATGAATCAAAGTAAATGGCTGCTTTTGTCTTGTTTTGTTTTTTGATAGCCCCCTGATGTTCCCTTTCCACGAGCTTCATGTGTTTTTGTGGTTGTAAGGTTTAAGCTTATTTTTTAAACCACATAACATGATTTTGGAAAAACGGAGAAGAGTGTCATTAATCCCACCATGCTGTCATGTCTGTTTTTCCTGTAGGCATAAAATAGATAGATGTTTTTGTTGTGGCGGTGCTCTGAAACGGAGAGGTTTATTTCTAAGTGAAACCTGAGTGTCTGAACTTGTGACTCGATAGGACAGCTTTGGTTAGTTTACTAGGCCTTTCGGCCTTGACATTCAGGAATGCTTGGATGCTAATAAAGTCATGATTTCTTTTTTTTTTTTTTTTTAATGAAGAGGAAAGCTACATTAATCTCTGGGCTTACTGGAAGCTTTAAGGTTATATTTCTGTGAAAAAAAGAACACATCTTTTGTTGGAGAAAAATTGGTCAAATTGAGTCCTCCTGAACTTGAGAGTTAAATCAGTCAGGTTTAAATCAAATCTACCAGCCCTGTCCTGTCGTCACTGCGAGATGAATCGGGAGAAATCTACCTTTGAAATTGACCTGGATTTTGAGACATCCATCTTTTTTTTAATGGGCCTTTTAGGATGTGGATTTTCCTTTGGGCTCTGTGTTTTCCTGGAGATTTTTATGAGTGAGGAAAAATGAGGGCCGGAACGACCTATTTAAAAAGAGTCATGTTTAGGAAAATGGAAAATAACTCAGATGCCTAGAAATTGGGAAATGATTAAGATTATTCCCAGGTAACAATTCTCTGGGGTAATCCAAAAGGTAGGCTATCAATCCCGGAGGAAAGCAAAGGTAGTCTAGTGTGGCTGGGTACTGGACTGGCTGTATGCGGGCACCTGGGCACTGGGAGTCATAAACAATTCAGATTTCCAAGCACCACCCCCTGCAGAGGTAGGTCTGGGTGAGGCCTGATTATGATGCTGAGTGAGCTGGGTTTGAGAACCCCCGATCTAGTACCTGACCATCCCTTGGCCGAAGGGGAAAGGGACTCGGAGAGGGGGCATGGGAGAGTTACCTGGCACAGAACGAGGCCTGGAGAATGCTCTCAAGTACATAGCATACCCCCCCATCTCCGGAATGTGGCAGGCATGACAGTGACGTCAAAACATGGAGATATGCTATGAGAATACTCCCAAGTGGGGGAAGCACATTGTGCATGATTATAAATGTCTCAATAAGGATAGAGTCGGGAAGGGGACTTAGGGAAATGTATATTTGCGTGCCATCCCCATCAGCTGCTTTCTTTCCTGATGTTCCTGGGAACTTGCTTGGAGAAAAAAAATAAACATTTAAAAAATAATTGACGTTTCACCTGACGATGTAAGAATGACATTCGTTCTTATGTAAGTGCAGTGGTCCTTGAACAGTAGAGATCTCCTTCGCCATCTTCACGACTAAGCCGACACCACGTCCAGCACCCGGGGTAATGAGGTCACACATTTTAACATCATTTAGGTGAGAACTTTTTACATTTATTTAACTTGTGAAAAAAAAGATGGGATTAGAGACCTTATTACCCTCTTGTCTTTCTTCTCAGTGTAATTAACCTAATTCTCCCTCCTGTTGGTGGAGTGAAGAAGGGAAAGTAGGTGGCCTATTCATAAAACTGGCACATCCAGCACTCTGGGTGTTGGGGGCGGGGGGGGTAGGGCACAAGTTTCATGACACTCCTGCCGGGTGCCAGGCATGTGGGCAGACGCAGATTTCATGCAATCTCCCAGCCCCCCATTACTCACAGATGAGGAAGCTGAGGGTCAGAGGCTTGTGGCCCTTGCCAGAATCCTAGGGCTAGCGTGGGGGAGAGCTGAGATCCAGCTTGGGGCCATCTGTCTGCAAAGCCCACTCTATAATCTCTGCTGGCTGCCTGCGCATTTCCTGGGCTGGGCTTTCTCTGGAGCAGAACCTGGAGCCAAGGGGAGTTGGAGAAAGTATATGGCAGGTCTGAGAGATGCCTCCTGGCATTAGCAGCTCAACATAAACTTACTGAATCCCTGTGCCAGATGCTAGAAGGCAGGGGTTCCCAGCAGGCAGCTACTCAGGTGATGGGGAACACAGTCCCTTAAATAAAGCCTTTTCCTAGGTGTGAGCTCTGTAGGACAGGAGCTGTGTCTGATTCTTCTCGCATCCCAGTGCATCACCTGAGCTTGTTTAGTGCGCCTGGGAGCATCCCCTATTACAGGAGGAGTGTACTCCTTATAGTGCACAGAATGTTCTCTCTGCCTCATCTCCTCATTGTGTCTGGGACAGATCATAGGTGGTCCCTGGATAGGAAGTCAAGAGACCTTCGGACACCTGGGTGCCACAGTCAGTTAAGGTCCAACTCTTGGTTTTGGCTCTGATCCCCAGGGTCTTGGGTTGGAACCCTGCTTCATGCTCAGTTGGGAGTCTGGTTAAGGGATTGCTGCTTCTCCCTTTGCCCCCTGCTCCATCTTCTCACACACACATGCACACACACACACACACACACACACACACACACACTCTCTCTCTCTCTCAAATAAATAAATCTTTAAAAAAAGAGAGAGAAACCTAGATGATTCTGGTCCTTGAGGAGGTCACACAACCATTCTGAGCCTCAATTTTCCTAGAAGTAAAACATTATCACTGGTATTACTGATGGCCTAGGGCCGGTTTTGGATGCCCCACAAGGCCAGAATGGGTGTGGGAGGTTCCTCTTGGGGGTAAACCCTCAGAGAACCCGACCAGCCTGGGAACTGTGTGCTAGCCCAGCACCCGGCAATAGACTTCAGTCCACATTGCAATACCAGAGAGGCAGTCTTAGGTACCATATTAATAGGAGTCAGAGAAAAATGGTACCAAAGACCAGCTGAGTCACCACCTTCTACGATTTTCTTTCAGATGATTAGCTTTAGGGTTTTGAGGATGTGTTGGGTCCCCATGACCACGTCCAGGTTCCATGACTCACTGGGAGGACTCACAGGTCTCAGCATACTGTGGTGCTCACGGCTATGATTTTTTTACAGTGAAAGGAGACAAAGCAACGTCAGCAAAGGAGGAAGGCAGATGGGGCAAAGTCCAGAGGAAACCCAGGCGGAGGTGCCAAGAGCCTCTACCAGTAGTGGCCTCCCACGTGATTAGTGACTATACACGAAATGCCATCTACCAGGGAAACTCCTTAGAGACTCCGTGCCCGGGGTTTCTCTTGGGGGCCAGTCACCTGGGCCCCCTCTGCGTAGCACAGAGCTGACCTCCAAGGTCCCAGAAAGAAGGCAGGTGTGCAGCATAAACCCAGATGTTTATATGGTTTAGACACACTGAGCTATCCTCCTCTGTTCTGCAGGTGGTAGGAACCCTCCCGAAATCCATTTTTTCCAGACACTGGCCACCCTCACCAGGACTCCTTTCTCGGGCTGTGGTCACAGACCAGCTCTGTTGACCCCTTTCTGTACAGTGGCAGTGTTGCACGGTGGGTCCTCTGTGGGGCCCCTGCAGCCAGACTGCCTGGGGTCCCATCCGGGCCTGCCATTAAACCTTTCTGTGCCTCTGTGCCCTCCTCTGTAGAATGGGGGTGACCGCACCCACCTCAGTGGGGTTGGGGACCAAACGAGTTCGTCCATGCGAAGCACTTGAACCACGTCCTGCGCAGTGTGTAGAAAGTGCGAAGTAACACAAGCTGCTGTCATTATTACCATTTTCATTGTGATTTAAGGTTCTGTATTGCTAAACAGGCATGCTTGGTTGCAGTAACTTCACTTCCCAAAGGGACTGTACTCATTTTAACTAGAAATGTCTCGGTCACACCACGCCTGGTCCTGGGCAGGGCTGGGGATGGTGACTTACCTACACAGGGGCATTTAGAGTTGAGGGCGGGGTAGGGGCTCAGTCACTGCTGGTCTCCTGAGCACTGGAGAATGGACAGTGGACAAAATCCTCCTGGGGGGCGATGCAGATGGGGGCAGTGGGGGGGGTGGAAGGTTCGGTTCAGAGTAGCTCTCAAGCAACCCAACAGCACTAATGGGGAGAACTGGACCACATTGTTGTAGCTTCAGCCCCAGACTGTGGGAAGAGTAGTGGCCGGGCTTCTCATTCCGCAATGCCATCAGCTTGCTGAGGGACCTCCAGCCACTCCCTACCCCCCTC
The DNA here is from genome assembly GCA_004023965.1 of Spilogale gracilis. Classification (NCBI taxonomy): domain Eukaryota; kingdom Metazoa; phylum Chordata; class Mammalia; order Carnivora; family Mephitidae; genus Spilogale; species Spilogale gracilis. Next base: position 184,801 of record PITA01000620.1, read on the forward strand.
TTAGGGCTGGGCAAGATGTTCCCAAGTCCCCCAGCTCTGACAAACTGTGTTGCTAGGGGCCTCAGTGGAGCTGAATCTGGGTTAATATGCTGGCAAATTCCGAGGTCCCTGTGTTAGCACCCCGAGGTCCTTTTAGACAGCCCCAGGTGCCCCAGACTCGCCTCCGCTCTCTGCCTCCTTTCCCACCGCTGCCCGGTCCTTCCTGCTCTTTGTAGCCCAGCCCACACTGTGTCTGTAACAGTGGACTGCCTCTGTTTTGGAGGTCAGGGTCATGACTGGGGCCAACGGCAGCATGTCTGTGCCTGCCGGCAGCCGGGAACAGCAGTGGCCTGGAACAGGTGTTTGGGTGGCCCTTCACCTCTCCTCTCTCTGGACCCCTTCTTTCTCCTACTGAGTGCCTGCTGGGTCAAGGTCCCCAGTGATAGTGCTGCCGTGGAAGATTCGGGGTTACGAGTAACAGAAACGCCGTTCAGGCTAAATTCAGAGGAAAGAAAGAATTGATGGAGGGGAACAGCATCTTTCAGAGCCTTTGAGGAAAGCTGGCTCCAGCGGCTCAGACCGGGCACAGGACCTGGTTCCCCTCTTCCTTCCCCTTTTGATGCTGTGTTGGCTGCATTCTCTGGTCACTTTTCTCCTCTTGGTGGGAAGATGGCCGTGAGCAGTTCCCAGCAACAAGCATTCTTTTAACCAGCAGAGTAAATGCATGTCCCCGGTTGCGCCTCCGTGGACCTCTTGTGGTCGGTGCCCAGCTCTGCCATTGTTACTGTGGCCACAGAGATGCAGTGGCTCCCAGGGACTGAGAGCAGAGGAAGGGTGTTCCCCAAGGAAAATATGGGCTTTGTTACCAAGGAGAGTGCGTGAGTATTGAGCTAATTAAGTCCCTCCTAGAAGCTCACCGTCTTGGTAAGGGGAACATACAGAAATGTCAGAAGAGGCTCTGACTAAAATAAAGGCAGAATGGAATCTCTGCTCTATTAAAACTTTTATATCAATCAAGTTCAAGAAAAAAGGTAGGAAAGGGGATGACTGCTATAAAAGTGGAAGCATGATGCCTCTGTGTGTGTGTTTGTGTGTGGGATGGGCAGAGCCTAAGGCCAGATTTATGTCGAAAGTGACTTGTGTCCTTCTTGGTCACTGTTCCATCCATAGCCTTTGGACTCTCAGCAACCCCCTCACCCCCCACTGCCCTGCCACTCCCATGTGCAGGATCTCGTCCCAGCTCCCTCACCCCCCACCCAGAGCCCCCAGCGGACTGAGCCCAGGTGCCCACTGTGGGAACCTGCCACAGAGCATCTGGATTGTTCCGGTTCCTTTTCTCTTTCTCGTCTCCTTTTCCTTACTGGTGTTTTTTGGGGTTACCTTTCAGAGAAACATCCTTGTTTTAGGCTCATCCTCTGGGGGAAGCTGGCTAAGACAGTGGGGTGGACGGAGGTGGCTAAGGGTGGAGGGGAGGGAGAGTAGGAGGACGTGGAGGGGAGAAAGTGAGCGCAGAACAGAGAAGAGAAGCAATGACTTCAGTGTGGCCCGAACAACACTTCAAACCTTTTTGACTGCGATCCATGGTAAGATGTGCATTTTACAGTGAGATCCAGCCCGTACACACACACACACACACACACACACACACACACACACCCCTAAAACAGAGTCTTCATGAAATGGAAACTTGCGGTATTTCATATTCTATTCTGTTTTATTAAAAATTCCTGGACAGGACCCGCTAAATTAATGTGATGTCTTAGCAGTAGGATGGACTCTGTAGTTCACTGGGCTAGAGAGGCAGAGGAACCAGAGTAGTGGGGGATGAGGGAAAGTTACGTTAGACCAGACCTCAGAGGAGCCTGAATGATAGGCCTAAATATTTATTTGCCCCTTGGTACTGGAGCTGAGGAGCCGTTGCAGGCTTTCAAGTAAGGGCATGATTAGGTCCTCGCTGGGCATCTGGACAATTATTGTGACAGTGTGGGGACAGGCTGGAAGGGACACAGAGAGCAGAGAGGAGCTGGTTGCCATGGTCCAGCTGAGATAGAAGCCGCATGGTGCCCCTTAGGGCTGGGGCAGGGGGCGGAGCGGCAGTAGCAGATGGTCAGGGCAGTGGGCCTTGGCGGCTAATTAGATGTGAAGACAGAGAAAGGAGACAAAGAGGCAGTGGGCCCCCCAGAGGGCGGGGCGTCACCTTCTGTGGCTCCTGATGAACTATTTATCAGGGCATGACACTTTCATTAATATGATTCCTGTGTGAGAGTCATAAAGAACTTGTTGAGTGGTCAACTGGCTTATACTTAACGCTCCCAGGGCCGCTGTAAGTGGGAAGCAGCCGTGCTGGAGGAGGCTTGCTTCTTGATGGATTCCATTCTGACCACTCCTCACCAAGCCACTCTTCTCGTGGGTGAGGCCGTCAGGACCCCCCCAGCCCATCGACCTACTTGCTACACAATTAACATCGCCAGGCTAAAGGGCCGAGGAGGGCTGCCTTCTGGTCTTTTGTTCACAAAGCTCTTACCTGGCTAGGGCCCGCTGGAGGCTGCTGAAGCTAGCCTGGTGCCTGCCTGGGAGAGGCTCCTGGTCTTGTTGGAGGCAGCAGACACGGAAACACACAAAAACATATACAGGTGGCTCCAACTAAAATGAAGGCACAGTGCAGTCTCTGCTCTGTTAAAATTTGGCAATGAATGGGCATCGGGATGGCTCAGTCGATTAAGCATCTGCCTCGGGCTCGGGATGGGGGCATTGCCCAGGCTCCCTGCTCAGTGGGGAGTCTGCTTCTCCCTCTGGCCTTCCCCCTGCTGCGCTGCCCCTCATTTCTTCTCTCTCTCAAATAAATAAATAAAATATTTAAAAAAAATTGGCAGTGATTCTTCCAAAGAGGAAGGAAGCGGAAGTAACTTGTTGAGTGCCCGTGATGGTCAAGTGCATAGCAGTTGCTTCCTTGACTTTGGATAATTTAAGTCTTACAACAATTTGGTTGCTCTTTTATGCATTCCTGGACCTGGACCCTCCCATCAAAATTGTGTGTGCGACTGTGTTGTGTTTGTGGTATGTGTTGTGTGGTGTGGTGTGTGTTCGTGGTATGTGTGATGTGTGTGCGCTTGTGGTATGTGTGGTACATGTGTGTTTCTGGTGTGTATAGGTGTGTGTGTATGCGTATTCATGGTATGTGTGATGTAGTGCGGTGTGGTAGGGTATGGTGTGTGTGTGTGTGTGTGTGTGTGTTGTGTATTACAGCAGATTGCTGCGTCCCATCCCAGACCTACTGACTCAGAGCCTATGCTCGTGTGGAGGTGGAGGGAAGAGGAGGAGAGCCCAAGAATCTGCATTTTAGTGAGGCCTTAGGGTACTCTTCTGTGTGTAGAGAATCACTGAGGAGGGGGCCCAAGACCTTCATTTTACAGATGAAGAAATTGAGGTTTGAAAAGGTAGAGTAACTCGGTTAAGGTCAGTCTGTGAGCTTACTCCACATCCCGTGTATCAGGCTTCCTGATCTGCTCCTGGTTCCCCCAGGCACCCTGCCGTGCCTCAGAGCCTCTGAGTCTCTGCAGGGGGGTCTCACCTTGCACAGCCTGCATAGGACCTACTCCGGTCAGGTGGAACCACCTCCAGGAGGTCTTCCAGGATGCATTCTTGCCATTCCTCTTCTCCAGTGGGTTAGACTTCTCTCTCCTCTGGGCTTCCAAAGCACAGCTTGCTCAAAGTCTGGGATGATCCTTGTCTGCCTGGTGCGGCTTCCCTTGCCCTGAGGGCATCTCTCTCACACTGTGTGTAAGTCCAGTATCTGAGACATGGTAGGACAGTTCTACCGGTGATCCCTCAGTATCGCTGGAGGAGTGACGGACTCTGATGCAGCGAGGGGCACGTCAGGACCGTTCTGTGTGTGGGGTGGGACTTGAGCTTTACAGGATAAGGGAAAACTGAGGATAATCTGCCCCTGGATGCGGGGAGCGGGTTTCCTCCTTGTTAGTGGTTAGCAGCTTAACCTTGACAGCAGGGCAAGACTCCTGATGGGGACTGAGTCCACGTTCTAGCCCCAGGCTCCAATAACGTTAGGGGGTTCGGGTCGGCACTCATGACCCCAGCACCCCCAGGGTGCCTGAGACGCAGCTGATCTGAGGGCAATAACGTCCTGCTTCTGCTCTTAGCAAAAGGGCTTTGGCTGTTTTGAGAAAAACCACTGTCCAATAGTTGAAATCTTTTGTATATGCATCGCTATCTTTCCAAAGGTCCACAACTTTAAAAATTATTCCAGTACTATGCAAGTCTGAAATGTTGGAATGAGGGGGATTTTAGCCAAGGGTCCTTTCCCATACAAACGAGGTGATTGTGAGGAAGACGGGTAAGAATAGAGGGAGCCGGAAGCCCGTTGCAGGTGGGGCCTGGTTTTCTCCAGGCCCAGCTGGGCAGGCCCCCAATCATCAGGCTGTTTTTAATGGGGTCACTGGGACCCTCAGAGGGAGCAGCTGGTAGCAGAGATATGCTGATGCCACACGTGGGTGGCCGGACCTCTGGGCCCGGAAGGGGGCAGGTGTGAGGCTGTCTCTAAAGCAGGGTGCGGGAAACCAGGATTCTCTGGAGCCATCGTAAGTGGGTCTTGTATTTGAAAATGTTTTCTCTGCTTATGTATGTGTGATTAGATAGGAGGACGAAATTTATGCCAGGTTAATTGAGTTGTATTTGTGGGAAACACATGTCCCTGATCAGCTGTGCTGCTTCTCCTCTCCCCGGGGTGTAGGAGGAGGGCACTGGGTCCCTAATGTCCATCCCAGGGCAGTGCCCATCTCCTGACACCTGCCATCCTCCTGGGTGTCATGGTACAGGTCAGTCCACGTGTGCAAGGTGGAGACAGCGGGGTAGGGGTCAGCACACACCATGGATAACTAGGGTGATATGGCCTGTTTCTGTCGCGATTGCTGGGTATCGAGGCGCGGGAGGGCTTGCCAGGGGAGGACACTGGTTTGAGACGCCGTAGGCACAGGCTCCCCGCAGCCAGAGGCCGAGGGTAATAGTGTATTAAATTTCTATTGTGGCTTTCACAGATTGACACAAATTTAGTGGCTTAAAACAACATGGATTTATTAACCTTACAGTTTTAGAGGGCACAAATCCAGCATGAGTTTCAGTGGGATGAAGTCAAGGTGTCAGCAGGCACGCGTTCCTTCTGGAGGCTCTGGGCTCTGGGCGAAAATCTGTTTTCTTGCCTTGTCCAGGTGACGGGCACTCTGGCCTCATTGTCCCTTTCAGTTTTCAAGAGGCCTTGGCCACCAGTGGTCTTTTCCGGGGCTGTCACTCCGATGCTCGCTCCTTGGCTCCCACCCCAACTTTTAAGGACCCTTGTGATTACCTTGGATCCACCTGGATAATTGAGGATAATATCCCCCTTTTAAGGTCAGCTAATTAGCAACCAAAGTTTTATCTGGAACCTGGTTCCCCTTCCTGTGTAACGTGCTGTGTTCGAAGGCAGAGGGTTAGGGCGTGGGGGGGGGGGTGTTCTGCCGACCACAGTGAGCAACCTGTAAGTGAGCATTTGTATTAATATGGTATTCTCTCCCTTCCTTTAGGAAGTAGAGAGGGGAGGGAGCACCGGAAAAGTGGTGGGGCGGGGGGCTGTAAAATGTTCCCAGAGCAGCGCTCAGCGCTTTTCCTTTTCACGTTTGGTCTGTGCAGTCATTAGGGCCATTCCTGCATGTGGATTTGACCTTCCACCAGGCTGCCTGTGGCAGAAGGATTGGATTTATGTGGAGTCAGTGCAGAGATGGGGAGTTGGGAACACTTGGCATAAAAGGACATTTTCAGTTCGGTGTCAGATGGAAGGTTTTTTTTGTTTGTTTTTTTGTTTTGTTTTTTGTTTTGTTTTTTTGAGATGGAAGTTTTTTAATGGAGACTGCCCTTTAAAATTTGGGATGGGTCACCTGTGAAGGGAAGGAGCTCCCTGTCCTTAGAGGTGTGTAAGCAGAGGCCAGGCGAGTTAGATCAGTGTTCCCAAATGTCCCTCACCACCCACCAGATTCCCCGGGGCCCCACTACAGACCCACTGAACCAGAGTCTCCAGTGGAGGGCCTGGGACATTTATGGGCACCTCTGAGCTAGGTATCCAAAGGAGATGTTTTAGCAGTGGTGGGCGGGTTGACCCAAAGGATAATTTGTTCCTGAAATTCGCTGGCTTCCCAATTTTCTTTTCAAAAATGAAATGTCCTTTATCAGGGAATGACCTGTGTCCAAGGTTGTGCTTCAGTTTCCTGAGAGATTTTGGGGCCGAGCTCTGTGCTCCCGCTGAAAGGACCCCACGACCTCTCTGCAAGTTACAGGGGAGTCTGAGTGTCCGGGAGAGGGCCGGGCAGCCCCACAAGTCACTGCTCTGCCCACAGAGATAATTTCTGATACATTCTTGGCCTTTTGTTTTCAACAGATACCTTGATGGGGAATTGAGATTGGTTTTCTTTTGCCAATGCAAGTTTCCATAGGAACTTCAATTGCCGGGATTTCGGGATAACCTGATACGTTTCCAGCCCCTGTAGTGTTTTCCATAATGGAGAAAGGTGGGGACCCAAGGCTGGTTCCTAAGTGAGGTCTGCCCCTCCTGCCTCGGAATCCCAACTGAAGAACATTTCTGATGTAGACCCAGGCTCCGTTCCAACCCATGCGTCAGACCACGGCCATGGTGGGGTATGCAAGGGAGTGGGGTGCCAGGGGCACGGCGCGGGGAGGCTGGGGTCTGCATGCTTAGCACACAGCACAGGTGGTTTCTAATGCATACTGACACTCTCGAGCTGCCATAAATGCTTGGTTTCAGAGGAAGCAGAGCTCAAAAAAGCAACTCTTTATCCAAGATAAGACCATGTTGGTCTTTTATCATCTCTGCCTCTTTCAAACACTAGCCTAATCTATTCCAGACACGCTAGTTTGGTCTTCAGTCCCCAGACATCGCCTGAGGGTTCACACAGTCTTTGCTTAAGCAGTTCCTTTTGCTTGCTCTGTCCCTTTTACTTTTGGTTGCCATATCTGAATCAAAGACCCAAGCTTCAAATGCCTCCTCCTGGAAGCCTGTCCTGATTTCATGCCAGAAGGCAGTCACCCTTCTTGCCTCTTGTGTGAACCTTCCCCTTTGTTTAAGCTAGAGTATGACAGCTGAGTTAGGTTGACAGTTCTGGGGAGTATTTCTGGCTCTGTCTCCCACACTGTTGTTCTGGGAGTAACTTGATGACAGTTTGCTCTCTTTCTCTCCCTTCCAGCCTGTCTGTTCTCACCTTGGGCTCCTCTCTCCCCACCCTAGCCCACTCCAGGCCCCAGTACCCAGGGGTCACTCTCTAGTTGTATATTAAACAAAAGGAGCCCTCTTGCAGTTCTCTCCCCCTGAATATGGCCTGGTGTGCCCTCCCAGCCTCAGTGGCTGTCCTCAGATGCCCTGTGGTTGCCAGAAACCCTGGGTGTGCCAGCTCTGTGAATCCCTGATGAAAATAGAGACAGAGCAGTATGCTAATCAGGGAAAGATTGTCTTTATAGAGTACAGCTGATAAGATGATTTGCATATTCTGGTTCATTGTTGTATTTCCAGTAAGTGACATTATTCCTTACAGGAACTGGGGCCCAGTCGCCCGCTGCCGGAGGGAGATTTAGTAGGAGATGGCTTGTCGGGAACAGTTTGGGTACCAGGGAACAAAGCCGGGCTAGAAGCTGGGGATCACAGGGAGGCAGATATTTCGAAGGAAGGGCTTTGACTGTCAGAGCTGCCAGAAACGAAGAGGCTTCCCCTTAAGGTGGCAAGTTCCTGGGCCTGGAGGCGTTCCAGCAGAAGCTGAAGAAGCCCAGCGGAGGTTTGCAGAGGCTGAGAGGCATGGCTGTCACGTGGTCCGCTGCCGAGCGTCACTCATTCTCTGGTTGGGCTTTTCTTCCTCCAGCTCTCATGTCTGCATTTTTGATGGGCTTAGAATTATTAGTTTATTCTTTTATTTTCACTAATTTACTCTTTTATTTTGGCTAACCGTAGTTTATTATTTATTTGTTGGCCTCTGAGTTTCCTAGGGCTGCCCTAATACGTGGCCACAGACTGGACGGCTTAAAACTACTGAACTCTGTTGTGTCACGGTTCTGGGGGCTGCAAGTTCAAAGCTAAGTGTCAGCAGTGCCATTGTTCACTCTAAGACCTCCACAGGAGGCTTCTTCCTGCGTTTTCCAGCTTCTGGCAGCTCCTTCTGTCCTTTGGCTTGTGGCCCCGTCACGCTGATCTCTGCCTCTGTCCACTGATGGTCTTCTTCCTCGCATGTCTCCCTGTGCCTTCTCTTATTATGAGGACACCAATCATTGGATTTTTGGCCCACCCTAAATCCAAGAAGACGTCATCTTAAGATCCTTAACCAATTACAACTGCAAAGACCTATTTTTCCAAATAAGGTCGCATTCTGAGATTCTAGGTGGATATGAATTTTGGGGGAACACTATTTCAACTCACTAAAAATAGGTATAAAACATTATACCTGGGCTGTGTACTCACCTTCTAATATTATATCCCAGGAAGTCCCACGTTTTTATTGGTCAGGCATCCCATGTGTATAGATAGAAGTAGTGGGAAAAATGTTTCTATCCAGGGTCCAGGGCAGAGGGTTGAGTTGGGAGGTGGGCTGATGCATTTTCTCCTCTTGTACAAGGCCTCGACACCCCTGAGGTCAGCTGCAGTCTTGTGCATGCTGATGGGGTTCCCTTGCAAGACATAGCACTTCCTGGGTCCCTGTCTCTCAGCCACTTGGCCCCATGTGGCAGCTATGAAAAGGCATCCCCCCCTCAACAGTGAGTGTAACTGACCAGAACTCCAGCTTCTGCCTTCTGAAATCCTTCACCACTTTCATGCTGAGACCATGCTTCCCATGGGCTGCTCCGAGCCTGTACTAATGCTGAGTGGGGACAGTAGGGCAGGCCCCTCCCTCCGATGGATGCTTGGCTCGAGGACCGCCCACTTACCTTGCTGAGCATCCCTACAAGTGCATGCTGATCACTCTTCCTGCTTGTCCTTGGCTCATATTCAGGTCAGACCTGCATTGTGGTCGATGCTCTCCCAGCATCCCTGGGTTCTGTTTCCCCATTAATCTCTTGCACACCTAATCCTCTCCTGGCAACTCCTTCTCGGAGGAACTGGACCAACACAGGATAGATACCTTAGTCCCCCTCGTTTGGAGAAAGCATTGTAGTGCTTCCTCAGTTGCCTATCACAGTGAGCAGCTCAACGGAACCCCTGCGTCTACTTCTTTTCTGGCCTGTCCCACCTTCCCTGCTCCCTTGCGAGACCACCTTTTGGCCCTCAGGCAAGCTCTGCTCCTAGAGAACCGCATGCAAAACCAGAATGCTGCATATTAGGAGGAAACCCTGGATTCCTATAGGTTATGTTTATATACAATATGAACTCATGTAAATTTAGATCTGGACACAGCCTCCTCTTATAGAGGGGACAGTATTGGCTTTGGGGAGACTCGGAACTGTCCCTGGTGTCTTTTTCTTTTGAGGGGAAGGACAGGGGAGGGTTTGCATGTCCTTTGATTTTTTTCCCCCAGTTTTCTTTTGTTTTTTTAAGATTCGAAATACCCCTGTCTTTTCTTTTCCCTTGCACTGTGTGGCTGCCCAGGGCACTTTTCTTTTCCACCACCCTTCTTCCTCTTACCTCCGAGCATTGCCTCTCAGCGCCCGCCTCCCTGCCCTTATAAATCCATTCCCTATGGGAAGTGGTAGGATCAAGTGGTATTTGTTTCCAGAGTTTCTTACTTAGGGTGGGCTTTCTTCTTCTAGGATGGTTTTAGATCAGCTTTGCACCTGCTGCTAGCTCCTCTGTCCTCTCTCTATTCAGTTTGTACTCTTGGTCTGGGCACTTGCTCTCCCTGAGATTTATTTGTTTTTCTACTTTCAGGAAATTGGAAGTCTGGTGGACTCTCTGCCTTCTAGTTATAGTGAAGGTGCGCGTTTTATTTGTTCTTCTTGTTCTTTATCATCTCTTGGCAGCGATATTGGGAGTTTTGGGCAAAAATGGTGGCCAGTACCTGAACCATGTGGAATCCCCCTTGCCCTGGCCATTTTTGCTGCCTTTTTCATAGCACCTCCCACCCCAGACTGGGTGGTCTGACAGTAGTGTTGGGGAGCCAGCTGATACTGGCTCGTAAGGGCTCATGTAAATTCTCAGGAATTTTTCACATCAGTAGCTTGGAATTGGCGCCAACAAGAGTGTCCACACCATGGACATCGGCCAGCACGGCGAGGCAGGGCTTTCGCCCGCCCTCCGGGTGGTTATTAGCATTTACCAGCACACCACTAGCTGGTTACAGTTAGGTTTCTCCACTCGTCCACTCGCACTACCCAAGGCTCTCTAAAGCTCACAGTGTCACTTTGCACATAGAAAGGGTCCAGTGAGTGTTGAGTGATTGATGCCTACTGTATGTTCCAGTTGCTTATCCCTCTGTAACAAACCATCCCCCAACCAGAGCAAAACCGCCACCATGCTGTTCTATTATCTGTGGGTCAGGACATCAGATGGTCTGCAGCAGGGAGGGATGGACCTTCTCTGTGATTTGGGAAGCTGTGCTAAGTTGAGTTGACTTGGGCTGGGCTTAGCTGAGACGACTGACCAGAGGACCTACACATAGCCTCCCCGTGTGGTTTCCAGCACCTGGTTTTAAGAGGGAGCATCCTGAGATGGCAAGACAGAATCTAGGGGACAGCTGTATGACCTGTAGGACCTAGTCTTGGAGGTCACGTAGCCTCACTGTCATTGTACATTATTGATCTGAGCAGTCACAAGTGCACTCAGATCCAAGGGGAAGGGACCTAGACATCACCTTTCAAGGGGAGGTATGTCTGAGAGTTTGAGTGCCATGTTTTAAAACTGCCACACTAAATAAGACAAGGAGGTACATTTATTCATCATCCACTGTGTGCCAGATCATTACTTCTTCACAACTGCCCTGAAGGTATTATTACTATTTCCATTTTGCAGATGAAGAAACAGGTTCAGAGAGGTTAAGGAGCTTGTCTAAAGTCACACAGCCATAAGTCATTATGACCCTCTACTAGGACTTACTTCATTCATTTGTGGAGTGTGCTGTGGCTTTTGTTGGGTTGGGGGAGATAAGGATCGACCCAGCCTTGCTTCGGAAAACACAACCGAAACTTGATCTGGCGCGCAGGTACCCCCAGGCATCCCAGAATCTAGCCGACTGTGGTAGGGTGTGAGCGGTTGCCTAGAAGTCAGTCAAGGCCGTGTGTGCTGAAAGTGCTGAGTAATTGCTCTTGTCCAGGCTAATTCAGCTTCATCACCTCAAGTCTGAAGTCAGTAGTGTGGAGTACTTTAAATTAGCTGTAAAATTTCAATCCAATTGCTAAACTGCCTAAATTATCAAGTCTGCTCATTGCTAGTTGAATGCATGCATAATTAATTTTTTCTAAAGTCTGGACTAAAAGCTGCTGAAATCAGATCTTTTTCTTGAATTAGATTCAAATGTCAAAGGGAAGTCTGGTTTTATGATGTAACCCAAAACCGTGTGCAAGTTTCAAGAATTCTTTCTTGAGATCTATATTTGGGAGGAAGATAAAAGCTAGGGGGCCCGCTTCTTTTAAAATCAAAATTATACTCTTCCTAACCGAGAGAGAGGGCTCCATCAATATCATGTGTGAGTCATTGTGTCGTTAATGTCATTCCTAGGATTAATACGCAACATTTACTAAAATCTTGCAGAAGGTAAGCTCCACAAGGGCAGTGACATCTGTCTGTTCCGCCACCTGTTTTATCCCCAGGGGGTAGAACATAGAGTTACGGATGCCTAGTAGACGTGTAATAAATGTAATCTGAATGAATGCATTCGCTAATGGAAGGGTAAGCCGTCTTTTCCAGGGTTACACAGCCTGGAAGCATGGGAATCGAGACTCGAATACAGAATTTTGGATTCCTTGTCCTGTGCTGCTTTTTTTCTCAGCATATAAAGATAACACGGAAGTTGATGAAGTATCTCTGAATTGAGAATCTACTCGGTTACCTTTTGATGAGTCCCGTTGATAGTTTTTACATTAGCATAGCACTTAGTGGTGGGGTAGTTGTCCTCCAGTGTTGCTGGACTCACAGAACTGTCTGTGATGCTGGGTGGGACGGTGGATGGTGGAATGGTTCTCTAGCTGCTTTGTCTCAAACGCTAGCCACTACCTACATATGGTTCGTGAGTGATTGAAATGGGGCTAGTGCAGCCTAGTAACTGAATTTTTAATTTCATTTAATCTGAATTAATTTAAACTTTGGTGTCAGCCACATGTGGCTAGTGGCCACCATGTTGGACAGCACAGCTCGATAGTTTAAAAGTATTCGTGTGTTGATGCCCCCCCTTTATTCCTACTCAACATCCTGTGGCCCTCATGATGCTCATGCCGGTTACCTGTTGTTATTACCCACAGCTAAGCCTTGGTCCTGGTGAAAGCAGGATTCTCACAGTAAGCCCCACCATGGCATGAAGGCCCACTCTGTGTGGGGTGCATCTCTCACTGCATGACCTTGGCTAGAAGGTGGTGTTATCCTCATTTTACAGATTCGAAAATTGAGACCCAGGAAGATTAGTGTTACAGGTATTTGAACCCATGTCTGATTTCAGATTTGGATTCACCTGCCTTCTCTGGGTGCTTCTCATCCAGCAGTCCTTCTTGGCCATTGTTCTGGGGTATCTGGATAACTTGGCTGCCAGGAATAAAAAAAAGCCACTCAGAGTGACGTGAAACATTAGGAAATCCATGGGCTCCAGTGAGAAGTCCAGAGTAGAGGAGGGCATTGAGTAACCGGGCCAACTTATCTCTGAGGTATAGTAAGCACACTGCCTTTTAGAAGTCCATGAAATGGGGGTACCTGGGTGACTCAGTCGTTGAGTGTCTATCTGCCTTTGGCTCAGGTTATGGCCTGTGTCCATGATCCCAGAGTCCTGGGGTGGAGTCCCACATTGGGCTCCCTGCTCAGTGGAAGTCTTCTTTTCCCTCTCCTCCCCACACATGCTCTCTCTCACTATCTCTGTCTCTCTCTCTCAAATAAATAAGTAAAATCTTAAAAGAAAAAAAAGCCCACAAAGTGGTTTACTCTGTTGTAAAATAATAAGAAGAGGACTTGTACACTGGAGAAAATGTGTTGATATGTAATAGTAATAATGCAGTATTTATATCAGTGCAGTCTTAAAATGTAATTTTTAGTGTATACACGCACACACTTATATATTTGTTTGTTGATTGTGGAAGGCCCAGAAAAGCAAAGATACCTAAGTGCACTCAAGTCATAATGGGGTGACTGTCCTATAACTAAAAGGAGCTTTTTTTTCATAGTCCAGTGGCCCACATTTTGCAAACAGATTCCTTCAGGGACTGGGTGTTCTGATTGGCTTACTCCTGCACCAGTCATGACCTAGGAAAATGGTTTAGACCAGACCAGGACTGTGCGCAACACTGGCCACTTCCCCATGGGGGAGCGGTGAGCCCAAATGAAAATCAGAGTCTGCCAGGGGAGAGAAGATGAATGCTCGTGGGAGACCACCCATGTCCACTCTAACCATTCCAAACACTCAGGGGGCAGCAATGTTGAAGCCATCAGGGGTACGTGGAAAAGGACAGGCACGCCTTTCAGGCTGGTTTTTATTATCTGCTCTTGAGGAATAGAAAATTGCTTGTAATTTAAGGAGCTCCCAGAAGTAAATGTGCTTGCTCATATTAATGATTGGGATCCTCACAGGTATAAAGGAAAACAAGAAGAAATTTTAGGCTCATCGTCTGATCACTTCTAGTCTTTTCTGTTATGATTCTTTATTAAAATAATAGCATGAACCCAATAACCTCTATGTTCTCTTTATAAATGAAGGCACCCACCATTCTGGAACACATTTGGAAATATGTAACTATTAGGTCTGAATGAATTGCTGTGCTCATTAAACCTCAGCTCTTCGGTCCTGTTTGGATGAACCCCTAGTGTTCAGACCAGGAATGGTAAGAATTACCCCTTTCCTTGCACAGAATGGTTTGTGAGAATCTGAAGTCCTGGGGCTCTTACTCTTGGTTCAGACTTAGACTCATTTTTAAATCTGGCAACCGATTTAACAGTGATCAGCCGGGAGAGGGGCTCAGCTCTGTCCTAACAGGGGCAGGACCTATATCAGGAGGCAGGTGGGGCTAAGGGCAAAGCAGTTGGGGGACCACAGCAGCTTTAGATGTGTGCATGTGTGCAGGTAAGACAAGTCGGCTGACAGGGAGCCCATACTCCATCAGGCCACAAACTCTCGCCCTTCTCAGGGAAAGATACCAGCAGCAGTAGTTGGCAGCAGGCCTTGGAGGCAGGGTGGTAGGTGAAGGCAACTTCCATTTTGAGGTGAGTTTCAGATCACATACAGAGCAGAGAGGGAGGTGTGATTGCTGGGAAGAGAAGTCAAGTACGGTGGCGTAGCTAATAGAAAATCTTTGAAATAGCAATGCCCGTACCTTCTATATAAGGGAGAAAGAAAGAAAGGTGTTGCCACTTAGAGTGGTCAATTTCGCACATGCAAAAGGGTTGCACGGCCTAGCGGTGCCCCAGAGCTGGTCAAACCCCAGCAGACGTCCAGAGAAGGCTCTGGCCTCAACGGGTGCAGTTCAAGAGCGGGGTCGCGCTTGCCTGCTGCCTAGATGATTAGCTACCTTTCTTTCCAGATTTGTGTATCTTTACAGCATGTGGCTTCAGGACACCGGGGTAGGGGCAAAAGTCCTGGGTTTGAAGTCAGCCCAAGCTTCTGGTTCTTTCTTCTCTCAAGCTTGCCCGGTCTCCACACATTTCATCTGTAAAATTGGGTTAAAATTAAAACAGTTTATTCCTGGGTCCAAGTGGGATCATTTTAAGCCCATGTAAGTTATTATTGTTGTATCTCATATCTTGCAACTTCTCGAAGCCTCTGTTCTGATTTTTACTTGCTAATGGTCTGGAGGGAAAGCTACATTGTTCTAAAATTCTCCATGTTTAAGAAGTGCCCTTATCGGATTAAAAGCCATTTGGCTATCCCTCATGGAAACAAAAAGTCTTGAAAGAGTTTTTCAGCCAGAAGTCTGGCTGCCTGGATCCAACTTCAGGCCCAATTGAACATGCCAATTTAAGACCCAAGTCTCTGCCCTGAATAGCCGTGTGACCTTGGGCAAGTTAACTTTTCAACTCTTGGAAAATCCATTTTTTCTGCACTATCGTAGAGGGGCTGGACTGGATCGTCTCTGAGGTCCCTGGCGCTCCTTTGGCTTGTGATTTTCTTAGTTGACTGAGCTTCGGGTCGCGGGTAGTTCTGATGGGTCAGAAACCAAGGAGAGTGGTCGTGGGACTGCATGGATCCTTGCATGGCACTTGCTTCACCTTCGAGACATCCTTGATGGGGACTCACGTCACCTGCCCTGTGTGGATGTATGACAGGGTGGTTGCTACTTGAAACAGCTTTTCCCTGTGCAGCTTCTCTAAGCGTTAGGTATTCATCTTGAGTCTAACAGACCTGTAGGCGAGGACAGCTTACAAAGCCCTCTGGATGGTAGTACTTCTATATGATTGTTCCAGATGATTCCTGCATTAGCCAGAACAATGAACAAGAGATTGGGGAATAGCTTATTCCAACTCTATCTCAGTCATGGTGCTGAAACCCTGGACATGGCAGCCAGTGCTTTGGGGCTCTTCTTCCTGGTCGCCCTCCCTGGGCCCAAGAGAGGGGCTTCTGGTGGTCCAGGTATCCTCCGGAGGATGGATAAGGCTGACGAGGGAATTGATGCAGGCCAAGCACAGACTATTGATGACTTGGCCTCCAATATCCATAGCTTATTCAAGGAGAAAGTACAGGAGTGAAGGCGGGCTCAGAGCTTCGTGTGGACTTCTGAAATTGGGGCCAGCCCTCCAAACCGCCTGTCGGGGCTGAGGCTAATCTACCTGAAGCCAGGGCCTGCATCCTTTCTGCTCAGCTGCTTCACTCAAAAAAGGGGGTTTCAAACTGAGACATGTTAGGTTTCCACATCCTCTGTCCTTTATTCCCAAGGGGAGATGATCTCCGTGGTATCTTAGAATTCACTCCTGTGTAACTTCTCTGCTGGTTCAGCTCTCCAGGGGAATCCAGAAAAGTTCTAGCCACAGGCAAGAATGAATATGTACTGACTGAGTGAATGCTTATTTCTCTTCCTCCAAAGAGAAGGCATTTTGGGTCACTTTATGATGGACAGAGCAGAATAGGCAGCTTTGAACACATGACCTGCAGAGGGGACTAAAGGTCATCGTGCTTAGGATTTCTTCAGGTAACAAAAATAAGAGCAAGGCCTTGTCTAAAACTTTTAATAGGTGTTTACATCATTTAAATCAAACCTCGGGGCCCCTGGGTGGCTCAGTCAATTAAGCGTCTGACTCTTGATTTCAGCTCAGATCATGATCTCAGGGTTGTGGGATCGAGCCCTGCATCAGGCTCCGCTCAAAGTGCAAAATCTGCCAGGGATTCTGTCTCCTTCTGCCCTTCCCACTCCCTCCACTCATGCTAGATCTCTCTCTCTCTCTCAAATATATTTTTTAAATCAAATCTCGTAACCCTTAGAGTATTGTTACCTGGCCAGTGCAGCTAGGGAAATGGAGAAACAGAGAGGTTAAGTAACTAGTCTAGGATCACACAGCAAGTAGCAGGATTTGAACCCAGGCTCTTAACTACCTCACCAAGATTTCACCTTGAGCTAAACCAGAGATCAGACTTATTTCCATATCTTTTTTTCTTTTTTTCCTTTTTTTATTACATTATTTTATTTTTTCAGTGTTCCAAGATTCATTGTTTATGCCTCACACTCAGTGCTCCATACAATACGTGCCCTCAGTACCCACCCCAGGCTCACCCATCTCCCCCCCCCTCCAAGACCCTCAGTTTGTTTCTGAGTCCAAAGTCTCTTATGTTTCGTCTCCCTCCCCGATTTACCCCACTTCCATTTCCTTTCCTTCTCCTATTGTCCTCCGTGTTACTCCTTATGCACCACAAGCAAGTGAAACCATACGATACTTGACTTTCTCTGCTTGGCTCATTTCACTCAGCATAATCTCCTCCAATCTGGTCCATGTTGCTACAAAAGTTAGGTATTTATCCTTTCTGATGGAGGTGTAATATTCCATTGTGTATAGGGACCATATCTTCTTTATCCATTCATCTGTTGAAGGACATCTTGGCTCTTTCCACCGTTTGGCAATTGTGGCCATTGCTTCAATGAACATTGGGGTACATATGGCCCTTTTTTTCACTACATCTGTATCTTTGGGGTAAATACCCAGTAGTGCAATTGCAGGGTCATAGGGTAGCTCTATTTTTAATTTTTGAAGGAATCTTCACACTGTTTTCCAAAGCGGCTGCACCAACTTGCATTCCCACCAACAGTGTAAGAGGGTTCCCCTTTCTCCGCAGCCTCTCCAACACTTGTTTCCTGTCCTGTTAATTTTGGCCATTCTGACTGGTGTAAGGTGGCATCTCAGTGTGGTTTTGATTTGAATTTCCCTATGGCTAATGATGACAAACCTTTTTTCATGTGTCTGTTAGCCATTTGGATGCCTTCTAAGGAGAAGTGCCTCTTCATGTCTCCTGCCCATTTTTTGATGTGTTCATCTTTATTTTGGTTGTTGAGTTTGAGGAGTTCTTTATAGATCTTGGATACCAGCCCTTTGTCTGTAGTGTCATTTGCAAATATATTCTCCCATTCCGTGGGTTGCCACTTTGTTTTGTTGACTGTTTCCTTTGCTGTGCAGAAGCTTTTTATTTTGATAAGTCCCAGAAGTTCATTTTCGCTTTCGATTCCTTTGTCTTTGGAGACGCGTCTTAAAGAAGTTGCTGTGGCCGATGTCAAAGGGGTTACTGCCTATGTACTCCTCTTTTTCTTTTAAATAACAGATATGATTCACATACCATATGATTCAGCCGTTGAAAGAATATAGTTCAGTGGTGATCAGTATACTCACAGAATTGCGCAACCGTCACCACAATCAACTTAGGAACATTCTAATCACCCTAAAAAAGAAACTCATACCCATTACCAGTCACTCTCCCTTTTCCCCCACTTGTCAGCCACTAATCTGCTTTCTGTCCATCCGGATTTGCCTATTCTGGACATTGTCTGCGGATGAAGGTGTATGCTCTGTGGGCCGTTGTAACTGGCTCTTTCACTTAGCATAATGTTTTCCAGGTTCTCTCCAGAGCTTTGCCCCGGCGGGTCCCCTTGCACGCAGTTCCCCTTCTCTGGCTGGCAGGGCATGTTTCCTGTACTGTTCTTCCGGAGTCCTGTCTGTTCTCATGCAGGCTTTGGAGGAAGGTGGACTTGGTGTGACTCCAGATCACTACACGTATTGTGTGCTCTTTGGCAAGCCCCTTAAAACCTCTCTGAGCATCAGTTTCTTCATCTGTAAAATGGGTGTAAACTGGTCTTACCCCCTCTGGGTTGCTCTGAGAATTAAGGAGATAATTGCCTAAATGTGTTCTTCCAGACTATGACTGGACCTGGGGTCGGTAGAATATGGATCCCATTGGTTGTGGACCTACCTTAAAAATTCAGGGAAACCTCTGAGCTGTAACTGTGTGTCTTCCAGGAGGAGTGATCTTAACCATCACTACCTCCTTATAGAGGCTTCTAGTACAAGGTGCAGTCACCCTGTTATTCTGACTCTCTCAGCACCCTGATGAGGGGAGATGTCATGGCCACCCCCAGAGAAAGGCACAAGTCCTCCCCAAGATCCCCTCTCCCCCTGCCAGGAGGGAGTGGCTGAAGTGGTTTCTGGCCAAGCCTACCTTCTCTTTGCCCCATGATCTCCCAGCTCCCTGCGTGTCACACAGGTTCTGAGGGCAGGGAGCCATTGGTAGAAGGACAATCCACAGGAGCACTATGGGCACCTAGGTTTCCCAGGCAATTGAGCTGGGTGTTGTTGATGGTCTGGGGTTTCTTGTCTGAGTAGACGGGTGGGTACAGGAGGAGAACAGGTGTCCTGCTGGTGGGTGTGCACCATGGTAACTGGGGTGTGGGCTAGATTCCATCCCCCTCGGTGGGGGCCACAGCCGGAAGCCTTTCCTCCTGGCCCAGCGTGCATGCTGGCTGAAGTATCACGTTCCTGGTCCTGGTTCCACAGAGGGCAGTGCCTCCTGGGTGGGGGCAGATGGTGAAGGCTCAAGAGGCCAGAAAGAGGCCTCCTGGGAAGGATGCCAGGCTGGATGATGGAGAAGTTGGGTGTTGCAGAAAACCCTGCAGGCTATCCCCCCGTACACATGGGGAAACTGAGGCCCAGAGAGAGAAAAGCTCTTGCTCGAGGTCCCACTGGAAATCAATGCAGGCCGCCCTCCTGTCTGTTCTTGGCTCGGGCTCCTTGCCTGGCCTGCCCTTCTCAGTGCATTGGCCAGTGCCTCTGCCCTCCTCCAAAGCCTGGGCATTCTTGCCTGCCACCTTCCTCCAAGCCACCCGCTGTTACCCAGCAGCTCCTCCCTGCCCCCTCGCCCTCCTCCCCAGCGATGCTCTTACTCCCCCCTCTGCCTCCCGCCCCAACTCTGTCTTTGTTGCAACCACCCACCCACCTTTTGTTTAACATCTCATTTCTTTTCTACTAGAAGACAGTATTTGAACAATTAGGATAATTGAAGTTTTTTTCTTTCACAGTTCTGACCAAATATATCAACCTTACGTGGAAGTGGGGCAGGATGCCAGTGCCCCAGTGGGGGCCCAAGTTCATGTTGCACCACAGGCTGAGGAGGTCAGGGTGTTTCCTCCCTTGCTCAGCCAGCACTGTGCCAGCCTGCCCTTCCCGCATGCCTTGCTCGGGCTCCCCATCCCCCTCAGGAGAGAGCCCGGCTTCTTCCCTGTTCTCACCTGCCCTGTTGCACCTGCTTCAGCTCTCACTGTTCCCCTGGCATCCTCGCTCTCTGGCCACGTGGCGGTGCTTGCAGGTCTGTGCACTTGCAGGTTTGTCTCACAGGGTGGAGGAGAGTGCGACCCCTGTGCGGAGACCACGCCTCTGAATCCTGGCTCAGCCTCTAAGCCCCCAGCCCCTGGGGCCTGGGAAGTTACACAGCTACCCAGGGGCCTTGGGGTCCCCATCTAAAAATGTGTAACAAGAGGACTGTGGTGGGTGCAAACATGGCCCCTCAAGATGTCCTTGTCCTGATCCCAGAACCTGTGAAGCTCACCCTCTGTGCAGAAGGGACATGGCAGATGAGATGAAGTTCAAGACCTAGAGGTGGGAAGACTGTCCTGGATTATTGGGCAGGTGTGGTGTCCTCATGAGGGGCCTTAGAAGGGAGGCAGGAGAGTCCGGGGAAAGCAGGAGATAGGGAAGTGGCTGTAGGGGTCAAAGGCAGAGCAGGAGCAAAAGAGGTTGCCCTGCTGGCTTTGCATGGGGCGGATGGGGCCACGAGCCAAGGAGCGCACATGGTCTCCAGCAGTTGGGAAAGTCCAGGAGTCGATTCTCCCCTGGAGCCTCCAAAGGGAAGCAGCCGTGCCAACACCTTGGCTGTAGCCCAGCGAGACTGGCCTTGAGCTTCAGACCTCCAGAACTGTAAGGTCCCCATACATTTATGTCATTTGAAGGCATGACACTTGCAGCTTGTCATAGCCGCCATAGGAAACTCATACGAGCGCCTGCCTCATTGGCTGTGAAAAATCTGAGTTGAGACAGGGACTTAGAAGAAAACCCGCCGGGGCGCCTAGGTGGTTGAGTCACTTAAGCTTTCAGCTGTTGATTTCAGCTGAGGTCTTAATCTCAGGGTTGTGAGATTGAGCTGGCATTGGGCTCCATGCTGAATGTGGAGCCTGCTTGTGATCCTCTCTTTATCCCCTCTCTCCTTGCTCCCCCTCCCCCCACTGCTCATGCACTCTCTCTCTAAAAAAAAAAAGTATTTGGCACACAAGTATCAGAAATAGCAGCAGGAGGAGGAGGAGGTGGTGGTGTCATCACTTTTTCCAGAATGCTGTGTGTCCCACCTGGGATGCCTGCTCTGCTGTCTCCCTTCCACCCAACACCCAGCACTTGACGCTCTGTTTGCCTTTCCTGACACTGCTCACATATCACCTCCTCCAGGAAGCCACCTCTGACCCCTTCTTCCCCATGCTGGAGCCAGACCACTCCCTTCTCCATCTCCCTGTAGTTGTCTGTGCTGTGCTTCACAGCCCCCATCACCCTTAGTGTCATGCTCTGTCTTCATGTCCACCTTTCCTCACATTGGACCATCCATGTATTCAACAAGTGTTTATAACATGCTCATGACACACCAGGCACTGTTCTCAGTATGGGGGATACATTTCACCAGACAAATAAGAATCTCTGTCCTTGTGGAGTTTACATTCTACTCTAGTGAGGACAGGGAGATAAGGCAATTATAATTTATACAATCAGAAGTTATGTGATGTGGACCAAAAGAAAGCATGTGGTGGGATGGAGAGTGTGTGAGGGATGGGGGTGTTGCCATTTCATGTGGTGTAAGCAGGAAGTTCCCCCTGAGAAGACTGGATTTGAGCAGAGACTTGGAGGGCATGACGGAGTAAACTGCTTAGACACCTGGGGTAAGAGCCTTTGATATGGAGGATGGCAAGTGCAAAGGCCCTGAGGTTTACTGTGCGTTATGGGTTGAATTATGCCCCCTCAAAGATATGTTAAGTCCTAACACCCCAGTATTTGTGAATGTGACCTTATTTGGAAATAGGTTTATTGCAGATATAATTAGTTAACATGGAACCACATTGGATTAGGGCATGCCCTTAATGTGATATGACTGGTGTCCTTTAAGGAGAGGAAAAGAGATACAGAGAGACAGAGACATATGGAGGGATAGGGGGATGGTATGTGACCACAGAGGCAGAGATCAAAGTGACCCATCTGTAGGACCAGGAATATCAGGGGTTGCCAGCTGTCACCCAGAAGGTAAGAGAAAGGCATGGAACAGATTCTCCCTAGAGCCTTATGGAAAGACTTGGCCCTACTGAGACCTTAGACTTCTAGCCTCCAGAGCTGGGAGAGAATACCTTTCTCTTGTTTCCAACCCCTCATTGCAGTAATTTGTTACAGTAGCCCTGGGGAAGGAATGCAGATGTAGTGTGTGTGTGTGTGTGTGTGTGTGTGTGTTCATTCAGAGCAGAGAAGAAGCCAGCCTGGCTGAAAAGGAAGGTAGAGGACATCAGGGAGACCCTACCAGGGCCAGGCCACATGGGACTGTGGGCTGCTGCCGGGGCTTTGACCCTAACAGAGAGAGGGCACCACGGGGAAGGTCATGAGCATCAGAGTGCCACATGATGTATCTGTTCTTCAGCCTTGTTTCTGTAGCAGCTTGCCCAGACTGGCGTGTAGCTCGCACCTAGCACAGTCCCTCCTTTCTGTCCCAGCTAGAGGTTCTGGGAAATACATGTGTTACCAGTGGGATGGAGGAGGGGTGACCAAGTTCCTGCAACATGGAGGGTGCTCTGCTAATTATAATGTTTAGGTTGATGAAAGGATACATTTTTCATTTGGGAAGCCTGTAGACATTTTTATTTTTTATTTTATTTTTTTGTGGCAAGTCACGTTTTTCATCTTAAAACCTTACAGTCAGTTGTTTTGTATTTTGATTAAAAATTGTGCATTTTTAATGCAAGCCCATAAAGCATTGATTTTCAGATTCTTGATGGGGCTGATGTATCCTATAGATAAGCTTCCATTCCTTCTCCATGAGGCTTTTAGCACCGGATCTCTGTAGGCACAATATTATGGGGAAGCATTGATTTTTTACCTAGGACACTATGCCTTCTCTTTGAGGAAATGAAAATTATGACCAACGAAAAGCTGTTTTTCAAAGTGACTTTGATTCTTGTTGTTTATGATTCAGAAATGAAGCCGGGGAGAAGGGACCCTACTCTTCCGTGCTAATTCTTTGGCTCCGCATGCAAAGTGACACGTTGCTCCTGAAGGAGCCCTTAGTCAGCCCGCAGGAGGCCGGGGTTAATAGTGGTCACTCTCACGCTCTACAGCTGTCTGCACTTCAGGCTACTGGCAGTCTGCCGGGACCCGAGTGTTTGCGTGCCATCCCACAGCTGGTGGATGGAGGCTCAGAGAAGCAGAGCCCCCTTTGTGCGGTCCTAGAGCAGGAGGCAAGAGGTGTCCAGGTTTGACAGGACGTTCAAATGAGACAAGGTGTTCTGAAGGCAGAAATGACGGAGCGCCGTGCAATGCTGGTGCCATGGAAATGGCGCAAGAGCTCGGAACAGGATGGTAAGGTAGGGTGGAGTCCTTCTGAGTCTGGGTTCTGCAGCCAGCTGGCTAACTTCAGCCCACCTGCTCAACCTCTCTGAGCTTCCAGGTCCCCTCTCTGAAGTGGGAGAAACTGTCCCCAACGCAGCCACCTCCTTGGACTGCGTTCTGCAGGAGATGATAGAGAATGTGCTTTATCCATGGTGAAGGGCCCTTCATAAGCCAAAGGCAATTGCTGTGCAGATAAGAGTGTTGATGTAGAGTCCATAATTTCTGGAAAATAAATAAAATATTATTTTTTTTAAAAAATGGAACCATTACTGCGTGCCAGCTGCTGTGTCTAGTGCCCTACACAAATTATGATGTTTGGTTCTGATTATGAATTATTAGCACACCCATTTTGCAGACAGTAATGCTGAGGGTCGCACCACTAGGAAAGGAGGATTTGGACCAGGCTTTGTATGACTTTGAAAGCTCATAAGTCTCAACCCCCTGCATGGGACTGATAATGGGTCCTGAGTTGGGCCAGTGAAGGGCCTGATTCCAGAGGATGCAGCAAGCATCAGTAGGAAGCTTCAGGCCCAAGGTCACCCAGAGCCAGTGGTGCAGGGAGGAGTCAAACCCAGTTCCAAGCCTTCCTTCTTGCCTCTTCTGCCAAATTACAACCCGTTTTTCTGTCCCTGCTTGCTCAAGAAAGTGTCTTTGTTCCTATACCACTTACAGATCAAGGGGGCACATTGACAAAGAGAAATTGACAACCAAATGTAATGTGTGATTTTTTTTAAGAAAAGTTTAGAATTAAAGAAAACCCAAAATGACATTTTGGGACAATAAATGCAAATTCTATTTTAAATAATATTTTTTTATGACCATCACTTTTTTAGGTGTACCGTGGGAATGCTGTTATGTGGGAGAATATCCATATTTCTAGGAGCTACATCCCAATGTGGTCTTATGTTTGCAGCCCACACTCAAGTAATTCAGGGGTAAAAACCAGAGAAAAAGAGAAAGAACGAAATGTGGGAAACTAATAATGATGGGTGAATAGATGAAAAATGTGCATGTTAATTGTCCTATTCTTTCCAGTTTTCTGTAGATTTGAATATTTTTAAATAAAACGTAGCAGTGGAAGGAAAATAACTCAAGGGACAATTCCATTGGCTGAAAGTCTTTTGTGGGCTAGGCTCTAGGCCAGATGTTGGCATGAGCTATCTTATATGTTTCTCCCAGCCTTTCTATAAAGTAGGTGTTGTTTTCATTGTGTGAATCACCTAACAAAGTTCAGAGAGGGTAAGTGGCTAACACAAGGTCACACAGTAGGTGAATGGTGAGCGGCAGATCAGGTCAGTGTGAAGCTTTCAAAACTAGAGGACAGATTAACTCTTCCTCCTTCCCTGACCCCACTCTTCCTCACCTGGTTTTTGCATGCAAGGCATACATAGAGGAGAAATTACTTTTCATATTCTAATAGGAACCTCAAAGCTCGGTAAAACAAAACAAAACAGCTCCCCACGCCATTAATCAGGACCCTGCCTCAGAAGCAAGGAAAACAGGAATTCCAAGCATCAAAAGCTTCATTCGCTGATCAGAGTCCCCCTAGGAAGGAGAGTTCTGGAAAAATAAATGTTGACATTTGACACCACAGGAGCACCAATTTAAAAAGGCACTTTAAACCAAAATTGACTTCACAAAAATCAATATTGAAAAATCAGACTTGGATTCCAATGAAATATCAGTCTCTTGATGTTTATTGACTTGGGTAAATGTTGGCATTTTACAGCCCAGAATTAAAATAATGGAATTTTAGAGCTAGACAAGATCTCTGAGATCATCCTGTTACTTACTAATATCTCTTTCTGGATGCTTCCTTAGCTGGACACTGTTTTTGTTATATTTAATTATCCCATCTTAAACTGTGCTTAATTGTATAACTTTCCTCCAAATCTTGGTCCTACAGGCACAAGTTCTAGTAACAATTTTCAGAAAGATGAGTAGGGTAAGCTTAAGCTAAAGCTGGCCCTTTAAAGGAGAGGAACTGGGCTCTGGGAGCTGGGACCCCAAATGCTCACCACTGCCCCACGCAACCCCCTCCAGGCCCTTCTCTTCTGGACCCCATCTGTCAGGTGGCATCAAGGAAGTAGGAATGGTCAGCAATGGCTTATTCACTAGAACATTGTAGTGAGGCAGGAACCTCATTGACTGGATATAAACTGGGGAAAAAGGGAGGAAGGGAGGGAAGGAAGGAGGCCCTCTTTTCCTTCAGATAGAAACATCCTTTGTTACAGTTTCAGGGATAAGACACACAACAGGCCATTAAGTTAGAGATACTATTATTTCATTCCAACATGCATTCATCTGCCTAATTAAATACCGCACACAAGCCCTCAACTATTGTGATCAGACAGTCCCCACGAAGTCAAGATTATAAGGGCAGCACGAGATTAGTAATTAGGCTGTGCCTGGCTCCCCTTCGAGGGTCCCTGTCACTGAGCCATCGAGAGGGAGCTTGTGAAAGAGAGGTGGACGCCCTTCCCGAGGTCTGAGACTAGAGAACTGGGGTCACAGGATCAGTCTCCATCCAGGCTCGACTGCTGTGGGGATGCAAGCCTCTGACGTGAGTGAAAGACACACTTCTTAATATGGCAAGGAGCTATCGCAGTGATTTTTTTTTTTGAGCACTTAATACCTGGGGACTGGACTAAGCTTTTTATTTTTATTTTTTAAAAAGATTTTTAAAAAGATTTTATTTATTTATTTTTGAGAGAGAGCAGAGAAAGAGAACGTGCATGAACAGGGGGAGGGGCAGAGGGAGAAGAGAAGCAGACTCCCTGCTGAGCAGGGAGCCCAATGCTGGACTTAATCCCAGGACGCTAGGGTCATGACCTCAGCCGAAGCAGACACTTAAGCAGGTGAGTCACCCAGACACCCCTGGGCTAAGCTTTTTATATACCTTTCTCCTTTTAGACAACTCGATGGGATGGGTGTCATCCCATTTCATAGATGCAGAAATCCAGACTTCAAATGGTAAGGGGGCCTGTGCCAGGTCATAGGGCCTGCAGGTAGTTAGTAAACCCAAATTGGACACAAATCTCTAGATCTAAGCCCGGGTGTTGCCGGTCATCAGTGCCTCTGGGAGGGTTCCAACACCTGTCAGCCACACCCCTATTCCAACCCTCCTATAGCTCATCGGTCAGCTCAGTTTGCCCAGTATGTTGGGCCCCACAGCCTGGATTCCTAACCAACCCTCCCCTACCTCCCATGCGGGAACAACCCTGTGGATGGCACCGCTATCCTTGTGCTCGGCCTGTCCCCACCGTGACTTTAGCGCTGGCTTTACTGAATCTTTTTTTGGGAGGGGTAGCAAATAATCCGGATCTCCCATATTCACCAGGGAAGAGGTAATGATTTTGAGGTGATCCAATCAGAGAATGGAGGCCAAAGAAATCCATTTAGGAACCTCAGCTATCTGATGGTGCAAAAATAAGCTGGAAAAATCCCATCTCCCTTGTCACTCCTGCTGAATCTTGGTATTTTTGCATGGGCCACAGTGTGTGTCTGATGCTCATGCTTTCATTGTGAGTTCCACCAGCACATGAGTGGGACTCTGAAATCGAAGATCTTAGAGGACTTCGGGGTCACAGAGCATGCTGTGTCCCCACCTCTTACAGATTGCGTGTGTACGCCCTCCTCCAGACATCCTCGGTCTCCTTTTGACTCCGTCGCAGAGCTTCACTCACTACCGTTTATTTCCCTGTGCCCTGCTTCCCATCACGCCCGGACACTCTGCCTCCTCCGAGGGCAGCCTGGGTCCCACCTACTTGGTACCTCAGGGCTGGGTCCAGAGTGGGGGCCCTGGATGCATTGGGTTCCCTTTGATTCACAGCACAGTTTAGTATTCACACACACACGTGTGAAAGCAACCTGCAACCATCCATCCTAAAGAGGATTTATTGTGGCGAGTTGGGAAGTTGTTTAAATGCAGCTGGCACCTCACGATGATCCTAGGGTCCCACATATACCTTTAGAAGGGGAATGAGTGGCTCCTGGGGATGCCTGGAAGGTGGGCTTTTCAAATAACACACCCTGCCTGGGCTTGGGGTGCAGGGCTCTGCATGTGGACAGCAGAGGCATTTGAAAAGGCCTAGGTTGGAAACTTTAGCTTAAAAATATGGAAAATATATTCAGACATCAGTACCTCGCTCACTCAGTCCGGAGCCTGCAGGTTTCTGAGCTGCTGGCAGGGAAGACATTTATTAAGACTCATTCATTTTTTGAATGGGAGCTCTGCTTAGGGCTTTGCGCGTGCCTGGCTGTACTTGTTTTTGTTCACTGTTCTCACCAGTGGTGGGATACTGGGTTCCCAGTCGACAGCAAGTCAGCCAACTGGGGGCAGGTGTCAGGTTTCTGGAGGTGGGGAGCCAGCAGCAAGAAGTGACAGCTTATCACCTGACTTGGAGGGCGACAGGGGAAGGAAAATGTCAGACGAGGACCTAATGTCTAAACAAGTATTTGGGGAAATTAAGTCACAGGGAAGAAGAACCCCCATACCCCGTGCCTTTGGGGGAACTTCACGTGCCCCTGGCAGATCCACACTGGATTTCATAATCGTCTGTTGGATTCGCTAAGCCCCTTAACCTCTCTGAGCCTCTGTTTGCTTATCCGTAAAACAGAAATAATAATTTATTGGATTTCTGTGTATCTGGCACTGTTCTTAGCTCCTGACCCATGTCCATTCACCTAATTCTCACAACTTACTACAAAGCAGGCATCATTGATTAGCGCCGAGAACTCGAAGCACAG
The DNA here is from genome assembly GCA_004023965.1 of Spilogale gracilis. NCBI lineage: Eukaryota > Metazoa > Chordata > Mammalia > Carnivora > Mephitidae > Spilogale > Spilogale gracilis. The sequence continues at coordinate 212,786 of PITA01000620.1, forward strand.
AACAGAGGCAAAGAGGCCCGCACCCACAGAGCCCACACATGGCAGACCCAGGATTCGAAGCTAGCAGCCAGGCTCCGGTCCCCGTCCTGACCATGGCTGTTATTTGGGGAGCAAGAACCATGTCTCCCTCACCTAGCTGTTTGGAGGGCTAACCCGCAGACAGCAAAGGTCAGACTAAAGCGTCCAGGCTACATGGAGCACCATTCATTTTGGAGAGTGGGGAGGGGGGTTGATTATTCCTGGATAGCGAGACTGGAGGAAAGGAAGGCGGGGAGGAGCTTGCATTCCCCACTTGACCCATATATACGCTACTGTGTTGCTGGAATTTTCTACAAGCATGCGTTACCTTAGCAATTAAAAAAAAAAAAGTCCTTGTTGGGGGATGGTGGAGAGAAAGACTTGTAAAGAATAAGAACATGTTTCAAACCTGCAAGCGTGTCTACATGTGTGTTGCCTTTTTATTTGTTTTTAAAGATTTTATTTATTTATTTGACAGAGAGAGAGATCACAAGTTGGCAGAGAGGCAGGCAGAGAGAGGAGGAAGCAGGCTCCCTGCTGAGCAGAGAGCCCCATACAGGCCTGATCCTAGGACCCTGAAATCATGACCTGAGCCAAAGGCAGAGGCTTTAATCCACTGAGCCACCCAGGCGCCCATGTGTGTTGCCCTTTGAAAATGAGTCTATCAAAAAATACTCGAAAGTTTGGGTTTATGAAAATATATATTTGGGTCATCTAGAAACTCACTCCTATGAAGCAGCACTGTGTCGTGGTTTCACGGTGGACGTTGCTTGTTGCTGTGCCCATGGGTTTGTGGTCTTTCCTCGTTCCCCTGTAATTCTCACCTGGGGGCCATTCTCCATGCCTCTAAGGGCTGTGTCACCTGGTCTGTCTGCATGGGCACGAATGGCATAGGCTGCTGGGTCTGCAGCTGCCAGGGCAGGTGATCCAAGGGCAAGAAGGACAGCATCCCTGTCTCTCGAGCCCATCGGGTGCGGCATCACAAGCGGACCAGCCAGCCTCGGGTTGGACTGAGGGGAAAGCCGGGGGGAGCAGTTCGTTCGGGGTGGGGGCTGGGAATCAGGGAAGAGAAGCTGTTCTGGACTGAGAGAGCAACATATGGTAAGGCAGAGAGGAGCTTTATTTACCTTGAAAGTCTGTATCTGGGCACGAACATCGTGTGTAGAAAGAGCCAGCCCCCGGGGCAGCTGGGTGGCTCCGCCACTTAAGCGTCTGCCTTCACTCAGGTCCTGATCCCACAACCCCTTGTCTGGCTCCCTGCTCAGTAGGGAGTCTGCCTTTCCTTTTGCCTCTGGTCTCAATTCCTGGTCAAGTTCTATAGGGTTGATCTTCATATATTCCTCCCTCCCTCCCTTCCTTCTTTGTCCTGCCTCTGTTACCTGGTTTGCTTTTTATCAGGTACAGTAAGACACGCAGACATGGGAATGACTGTCACAAAGGAAGGAGTTTACCGTGGAAGTCCCCTAGATGCGGGAAGCATGCCACGCCAGGCAGGGTGCACAGGGAAGCCCCCAGGTCTGCCAGGAAGCAGAGGGAGTGAGGGGGAGATGTGGGCAGGAGCCTTAATTGTGGTTTCCATGGGAAGGATCTGGCGAGGCAGAGTAAGCAGCTTGCGATTGGCTGGATCGGATAACTTCCCTGGGCTCTGGGATTTAGGGCTGTCTGTCATCTGGTACCTGCATTAGGGTGACTAGGGCATGTGGGTAGTGGCCCAGAGTGTGAAAGCCCTCAAATGAAGAGATTGGGGCTCTGGGTTCTGGATTGGCTTGCATATAAAAGGCCCACAGACTAGTGGTTTATTGTCTTTAGGAATTGGCTAAATCTGGAAGAGGGGGGTCAGCAAAACTCCATATGTCAGAACTAATCCTTCCTTCCCTCCCTCCGTTCCTCCATCCCTCCCTCCCTTCCTGCTTTCCTTCATTACCTCTTTCTCCCTCCCTCCAACGTGAAAACATACCACCAAATATTTCAAAATATTTCAAAGAAAAATATAGCGACAACATAGCTTGTACCTACAGCTCCAATTTGAAAAATGTGAATATTTTTCCCCAGATTTCATTTTTCAAAGAACTAAATAAAGCATTGCAGATGCAACCAAAGCCCCCTCCTAACCCTCCCCTTTCCGTTCCCCACCCTTTCTCCTTCCCCAGAAATAACAACTGTCTTGGAGTTGGTTGTATTTTTCCCATCTCTATTTTTATATTTTACTACAGATGTACATGTCCATAAACAATATATAGTATTTTTAAAGCTTTGTATAAACATCATACTGTACATAACATTCTGCATTCCATTTTGTTATACCCCTTTTAGTTTGTCTTTTAATAGGTGGTTTTAATTGGTTTATATTTATTGTGATTGCTGACATATTTCTACCATCTTATTTTGGGTGTTCCTTCTGCCATTCCCTTTTTTTCCTCTACTGACATGGTTATACCCTTAACATTTTAGCATCCATTCTAAATCACATTTCTTTTTTCTCCTAAAATCTAAAGTTACACAGTATCTTTCTCCTCTACTGAATTTGACAAAAATTGTTGCAGTACCTAACAACCTGCTAAATATCCACTCTAGGTTTCTTGTTTCCTAGAACCAGAGTCCACTAATTTAAAAAATTAGTTGTTTTTAGTTAACAATTACATTTGCCAACAAATGTTACCACTGTCTTTGTTCAGTTCTCCCCTTCCCCATCCCACCTTCCTTTTCTTCTTCTAGGTTCACTTTTCTTTTTGCTGAGTTCATCCTTAAGTAGTACTTAGTACATATGATGGAAGTCAAGGGAAGTTTTACTAGTATTTGGAAGTCTTAAAATGTCTCTGTGTTCCTTTCATTCTTGTGAATAGTTTAGCAAGGTATAGAATTCTAAGCAAATAGTACATTACCTTCCGAACGTAATCTTTTGGACCTCCTGTTGCTGATGAGAAGTTTGCTGCCCATCTAGTCATTGGTTCATTGTGAACCATCTGTCTGGTGCAGCTCCTAAGACCTATGCCGGGAGCCGGCTTACCATCACTTCTGTTGTATTCTTTTGGCCCAGATCAAGTCACAGGGCCACCCAGATTCACGATATGGGAAAGCAGAGTCCACCTTCTAGTAGAGGGAGCTGCAAAGTCATATTTCCAAGGCCATGGGTACAGAGGGGGGTGAATAACTAGGACCGTTTTTGCATCCAATCCGTCATCCTGTTCTGCTTCTTGTCTTGCCGCCCACAAGCATGCAGTTCCGTGTGGCTGCAGTGCCAGGCAGCAGCTGGTAGAACTTTGTTCCAGCTTTTCTTATGTATAGCAGAAGCTCTTTCCTACCTGCTTTGCTTTAAATAGTGAGCTTGGCTCTGGTTCCCCTTTGCTTTGAATGTGGCTCTGCCCCTGCATTTTCTGGGGATGCTATGAGTCTCTTTTGTCCTGGAGAGTTCTCACTGCCAGGTGCCTTTGGCTGTTTTGCACCCAGAGCTCATGAAGCCCACTGAACCCCCAGCTTCCTCTTCACTTACCACATGGTAGGGTGTTTTGTTTTGTTTTGTTTTTTCTTTTTTTCCTTGACCATTTTGTCTTTTTTTTGAGTCATTTATGTCTTTAAATTTTCTATTTTTGTATTTCAGCTATTGTTGCTGTGTGTTCGGTATAGTGGGGAAGAAGGGATTTCAAGATGTGAATTTAATTTATGATACCACCTTGGCTGGGGTTCCTTTGTTTACTTTCTTCCTGAAACTGAGCTTGTCACATTCTTTAGGAAATAGATAAGGTTGTGACAGCTACATCAGAATGTATATAATTGTGGCAGTAAGAACAAAAGCTCAGACTCTCAGAGTTAGAGGGGGCCTCCTGATGCTTTAATCTCTTCTACACCCATCCCTCAGTGGGGGCATCCAGTTCCTGCACACCTCCGGGAATGGCTGGCCTGCCTTCTCTTCATCCCATCTCTGAATAGCCCTGGTTTTTAAAAAATTCTTTTTTAGCTGGTATCTGCCTCCTTGTGGATTCTCTTACCCCACCCCCCACCCCCCACGTAGTTCTGTTTTTATTCTCTGGAATGAAGCACACCACATCTGTGCTTTCTGCTTTTGAGAACCCATCAGAATGTAGAGGCCATGACTAGGCCCCAAGTGAGCTCTCCTCCAAGCTGAGCAGCTCCAGGTTCCACAGCCTGAACTCGTGTGATCTGTTGGCCCATCCTCTCCCCACATAACTCCCACCATGGACACTGCATGTTTTCCCCTTTCTCATAGGCAGGGCCTGGATGGAGCCTCAACAGTGCATTTAGACAAGTCATCCAGAATATGAGGTCTCCTTCCTACCTCTTTGATTCTGGGACTCATTCTCCTATAAATGCACCTGTGAGCCATGTCATGAGGTGGACTCTCATGGCTCTTCATTCAACCAACATTCATTCATCTGTTCATTCATTCAGACCTTGAGGACACTGGAGACATAGTGGTAAATAAGACTACCATGAAACTTGGGATCTAGGGTGGGAGACAGATATAGTGTGACCATGAGCATGAAGACTGATACATGATGAAATGAGCATATATAAAGGGGGATGTCACCAGGTCTTGGAGGAAGTGATGTGTGCTCTGAGAGCACGTCCTCATTTTCTTAACATTTCCAAACTCAGATTCTCAAGAGAGGAGATCCCTGCCTTGCTAGCTCATTGTTCATTGACTCACAAGGTCACAGGTCAGTGGCTAGCCTATGGCTTGGGTTTACATACCTTGTCCAATTGCACATCATCCACCCATCCATCCATTCCTTGGGTACACTGGTGATGCAGTGAAGGAATCGTGGCAATCTTCATTGCTGGGGAAGCACAAGTAGGAACTGCCTAGGTCAGGGAGGAGGGAGGGGATGATAGTAGGTTTGGTGGCTGTGTGGTTGGAAGGAGCATGGTGCATAGACTGTGGTTGGAGCCTGGGGAAGGAGGGCGAGCATGGGACAAGGTAAGCTCTTCCATCCCCAGCACCAGTGTGGTGAGTGGCACATAGTGGGTGCTTGACAGTTATTCACTGGATCAGGAAAAGAACAATTGACTCCTGGGAATCACGAGGTCTGGATTTAGCACCAACCCTGCAACCAGCTCACTGTAAGCCCTCAGGAAAGTCACTTAACCTCTCTGGGCTTCGGTTTCCCATTTGTAAAGTGGCACGATCATGTTTGCTCTGGCAATGTTGCAAGTGACTAGAAGGGTCAAAGGGAAAATGTGTGACATGTCTTTGTAAGCTGGAAAGGGCTTTATATAAGGAATCTTATCCCTCGTTATTATTACCATTTTTAAAAGGGTTTTATTTACTTATTTGTTTGTTTATTTATGAGCCTGAGATCATGGCCTAAGCTGAAACCAAGAGTTAGATGCTTAACTGGCTGAGCCCTCCCAGGCACCCCCTATTATTACCATTGTCATCAACACTAACGTCCAGTCAGCATTCAGTAATGCATATTTAAGGAAGGACTTCCCAGCAAGTGGCTCCAATCCATGAAGGTGTTGCTAAGTGTTGGGCAATCAGCAAGCAGTTTCTGAGGGCCTCCCCAGGTGCTTGGCCTTCTGCACCTTGTAAATGGAAGAGCAGAATTTGAAAAACATGGTCTTCTGGAACAAAAGGTAACACTGGGAGCCTAAAGGGTGGCTGCAGCCATTGCCGAAGGGGAAAGGGAATGTTGGGCTGCAGACAACACCCTGAGAACTTCGGAGAGGCCGCAGTCTTTGGGATTCCATAGAGTAGCACTGAGGTCCTGTCCTGCAAAAATAGTTACTCAGTAAAGTCTGAGGAATGAGTGTGTGTGTGTGTGTGGGGTGGGTAGGGGTTGAGTGTCTGGAGAGAGGGTGTTGAGTAAATTTCCTTGGCAGAAAAATGAGTTGGCATCTCAAACTTTAGTGTGTATCCAGGTCATCATGGCTGCTACTTAGAAATGGAGCAGCCCCAGGGATTCCTATTTGGGGGTTGTGGAATAAAGCTTGGGAAGCCACACTGTAAGGGGCCTCACCCCACTCCTGGTGGCACTGGTGCCGTCGGCGTTGGCCGCGTTGTCTTTGAAGAAGCCCACCCCGTGCCTGAGGCACACCTCCATGCCCTCAGCTCCCACTTATCAAAACCCAGCCAAACAGAGCTTCTTAAAAATGCCCGGAACACCCTGGGAAAGCACAGCTCTGACTCGGAGGTGATATTTTCAAATGGAATGGAACGTTATTTTTGTACCCATCAGTGGGAAGGTTCTTGGGGGTTAGCGAACCAAAGTTGAGCATGTGGTCTCATGCTGCTCTAATTGTGGTCCCTAAAGCTCTCAGTGGGAAGTATAAACCAAAATATTCTTTTTTTTTTTTTTTTTTTAGAATATTCTTTCTGAAGATCCCGTGTGCTACCCTGGTCTGTTTTGCAAAATTAATTAGCTTTAGGCCAGTTTCTTATCCCACACCATTTGGGATTTTTGAGCTGCAGTTAGAGAAAGTGTAGGTATAGGGAATAATTTCTTCTTCTGGTCTTTGTTCCCAGTCGCTGGCTTCACTCCACCGATGTGCCAGGCCCAGGGCTGAGATCCAGAAATCGCAGGCATGATCTTTGCTCTTGAGGGAGGGCAAAAAAAAAAAAAAGCAAACACACACCTGGAATATGAAGAAGAGGAAAAGAAGTGTAGTTGGCAGGCTCAGGCAAGGTCTTAAGAGAATAATACCAAGCAAGGGGACACTGGATGAAAATCAATTACAACATTTCCAGGGGTAAACGACTCCCGAAAAAGTAATTAGAAATATTAAATTCCTCCTCTCTCCAGCATGAATGAACGTTGGCTAGTGAGGAAACACAGTGGAAACGTTGTTCCAGACCAAATTTTATGCTTGGGAACGTTCACCCAGGTCTTGGTTGCAGCAGGCAAGGTAGAAGTTGCTGGAAGAATGATGTACAGCCTTTGGGGATCCTGTTTATCTCCCTGAAACAGGGAATGCCTTGGCAAATGAAATGAGGTGTGCTGTGTGAGGCAGGCCACAGAGAGTGGGGTAATTATTCGTATGCACCCCCTTTCTTTCTTAGATCACACTTATAGCACTCTTGTTAACAACTGGGACGATGCTCCTGGCGACTGTTCCTTACATTCGTTCAGTCCGCGAATGTCCAGAACCCGTGGTGCCCGATGTCCCGGCTCTCCCTCCCCACGATTCTTGAAGGCGGCTAGAAGAGGAATCTGCCCCTTACCGATGAGGGTGGTGAGGCCCAAAGAGGTTGCCAGCGGCATGCGGGGTTGTGCCCACCCAGGCTCTAGTGTCTCGGGCTCTCCTATACAGACTGCGGCCCCCACTTTGTGCAATCCAGCAGCTACTTGGGGGGTTCAAGGAAAGTAAAGCCGATGGCAGGTACAAGGTAGTCTCAAAAAAAAAAAAAAAAAAAAAAAAAAAAAAAAAAAAAAAGAAGAAGAAGAAGAAGAAGAAAAGAAAAAAGAAAAAGAAACAAGCCAGCTTCTCTAATGAGACTCGGTTCCCTTTCCTGCATCTTTCCCCTCTCCCACTGAATTAATTAACAATGGGCCAATTGTTCCCAAGTGCTTGGGCAGGTTTGTTTGTATTTTGTTATTATTATAAGGAGTATTTTCTAAGTGATATAAGGAGGAGCGGCTGTACAAGTAAAATCTTTCTAAAAGCAGCTCAGTGGCTCAGCCAGGGGCTTTCGCTGCAGCTGGATTGTTATGTGATGGTGTGTACTGGAAGTCACATTCTCAGGAAGCTGGGGAGCAGGGGCGTCCTGACATCTGCTGACCTGGACACATCTGTCCATGTGAGATGTGAACTCATATCTCAGTTCTCAGGGAGCATCTCCCGGCTCAAGCTCCGCCCTCCCTGCCGGGGTTCACCGTCTCCCAGGAGGCACAGTGACCGCCCTTGGCCCATACTGGCCTGACCGACCTTTTACAGGCCATGGTGACGTGAGAGAAAGAAGGATGAGTTTTTCCTAGAGCCAATGCTGTTATTTTAAAGAACATCCATTCCTTGGAGATGCTGTTCTTCCTCTCCCCTCCTCTCCCTCCTCCTCCTCTTTCTTCCTATCATATCCTCTTTACAGTTGGATCATAGTGATAGAAGATGTTAGGATCTGTTTGCTCATTTCATTTTGCTTTTTAATGCCCTTACATGAGAAAATAAAATATGACAACTTACACTGACAGCCTGCTTCTTTTTGGGAATTGTGGGCAGAAGCCTGGGCCCTGCTGATACTGGTGATGTTCTAGAAGCAAGGGTGAGGTCTGTGGGGCACGGGGAGGGGGTGGTCAGAATGGCCCTCCTGCGATCAGGGAGGATCTGGGCAGACAGGGACATCTGAGCTGAGTCACTGGAAGGCAAAGTGAGGGGGTACTCACCAGGGAGCAGGTGTTCCGGGAGGAAGGTTGCTGAGCAAAAGACAGGCAGAGCTCAGGATGCTCTTGAGACTGCTGCTTGCTAGCTTAGGAGGAGAGGGGAGGCCAGCCAACGGTGTGGGGGTTGAGCCAGGAGGCCACCTGGGGCAGGTGAAGGACTTTGAACAAAGTGCCTTTGGCCCCAGAGGGGCACGAAAACCTTTGAGAACAGTGACGTGATCAGCTTTTCCATTTAGGGAGTTCACTTCTGGGGGAAGGATGGGCAGCAGCAGGAAGGAGCAGGGCTGGGGACGGAAGAAGCTGCCTGCAGTCCAGGGCAGAGAGGACAAAGCCAGACAGGATCATGTGCCAGTGGGATGGAGAGGCTGTCCCAGTCGCACAGATCTCAGCAATCAGAATCTTCGGCACTTGAAACTGATGGTGTGCAAGGGGTCGTGGAAACTTGGAGTCCAGGGTGGCTCCTGGTTTTCTGGCCTGGGGGACCCACAGAGGGGAGGGTTAATACTACTACTAATGCAGATATCAATACTAATCACAGTGATGACTGACATTTACTGAGCTCTTCCGTGTGCTGAGCACCTGCCGAGCGCCGTACCTGTACTGAAGGCTTATAGAGAGAGAAACAGGTTTCTTGGGGTCTGAATCTCAGGGTCTCCTATTAGTCCCATCTGTGGTCTGCCTTCTGAGACACTGACCCCATTTAAGGTGGTGAGTCTGGAGTTGAACCTGTGGGTCACCCAGGTGGACACGTGCCATCTAGAGCTGAGGGGGACAGCAGGGAGGAAGGTTGGGGTTTGGGGTTACTGCCTTCAGCAGGTGGTTGATGCTGTAGGAGGGATGAAATGGCCTGGCCATATCAGCTGGGAAGATGTGCTTTGCCCAACAGAATGAAGTGGGAGCTGTCCTGCCTTCCTGGCCCCTGTGCCTCTTTTCCTAGCTGATTTGGGTGTTGCATTGTGTATTTCCTGGAATCATTGACATGAGGAAAGGGGAGAATGCAGGTTTTGCTTGAGCTCTTTCTCTTCCTTTTGTTTTTTCCTGAGCTTTTATTATGGATGACTTCAGATATGGCCTGCAGGAGGATGAGATAAATAGCCTCTCTGAAGCCAGGGCTCATGTCCCTTCAGGAGTTACCAAGCAGGAGCCTGTCCCTCTCCCAGGTGACCTCCTAGAATTCAGACCCCTGCATCCAGGCATTCTCCACTTCGTCCGTCTCTTGTACTGTCCACCTCAGCCAGACTGAGCTGGCAGATTCTCAAACATGCCTCGTGGTCTGGTGTGTGTCCTGGTTCACGGCTGTGCCTCCTGGGGCCAGCCACAGTATGACTGTGTACCCCGTGTGAAGCCCATCAGCACCTGCTGTGTACGGTGTGTTAGGGACCTGGGCTACAGGCTCCCTAGGACAGAGGTGGCTCCTCTCAGTATAGCATTGAAGGTGATTGCATGTGCCCCTCATCAAAGAGACCCCAGAGAGCCACCTGGCCTCTTCTGCCCCGTGAGTGTGCAGGGAGAAGGCAGTCTGTCTATGAACCAGAAGGGGGCCTTCGCTAGACACAGAATCTGTCAGTGCCTTGATCATGAACTTCTCAGGCTCGCGAACTGTGAGGAATATATGTTAATTGTCTGAGCCATCTGGTCTGTGGCCTTTGTCATAGCAGCCTCGATGGAGGATGACACAGGCTGTTTGTAATTCAGCCCCCGTCGGGTCGAAGGAAAACCCTGGTCCTCCCACCCCATGTTGACACTCTAAGCTTCTCCTTGTTTCTTAGAGATTCATTTTTTTCAATTTTGCTGTTGTCCTTTAGGCCACACCCTCCGGATCTCTTCTGGGGCAGTGCATTTTCTGCCATGGAGGCAGAGAGCATTCACTACAGATGGTGGGTTTCGAAGACCTGGTGAGGGCCAGCGTGGCATGACAGACTACCTGGTCTCTCCCAGTCTGTGGCATCGGCTCTTCCGCTGAGCTCCCAGGCCCTCTGTGTGAACAAAATTTCCTAGAAGCCCAGTATATAAAATCGGTAGAAGGGAACCCGGCTGGCTAGATGGTCATATCATGGGGATCCAGAGTCCTGCCCTGTGGGGTCACCCTATGCCAGTCAGTGCCCACTTTGAGCAGCCTCCTGAGCTGCAAAGTTTGAAATTCCTAGGTGGATTCCTCACCATCAAGACCCCTTTAGGAGTGAGCCCACCATGTTTCTCCCCGCCAATCTAACAACCAGGGGTGCTCGTCTTATCATTATTAGACGGGAAAATGGCAAGAGCTCAAGAGAGATGGCTCAGGTCTGCCCCCTTGCAGGGTGGGGGAGCCCGTCATGGCAACAGCAGGCTGCTTAAGAAAAGAGAGACGTGTTTTGGGGAGTTGTGTGTGCTGTGACCAAACGGGGAAAATCCTGTCCACCCAGCACAGCCCTTGGGTAGACTCTGAGGCTGAGGAGGGGTGCAGGGTAACGGCGTTCATGATCCCTGGATGTGCTTTTCCACCCGGGCGCCCACCAGCCACGTGGAAGAACATTCCAGGCGCTGGAGGAGTAGCCACTGTCCATGCCCCTGGCTGGTCCAGGCCACCGCAGTGGAAAATGAGAGACCACTGCCCCCTCCCAGCCCCAGGGTCAATCTGTCAACACAGTCTGATGATGATCATGTCCAAGTTTGGGAATTTGTGTTTGTTCTTGCGCATGTGAGGTTTCAGCGTTTCAGTAAACAGTCATTAAGACTCACGTTCCCAGAGACAACAGTGCCACATTTTCATTTATTTCAGCTGCCGGCATCAGTCAGCCTCCTAATAAAATTCCTTTGTCCTGCAGCATGCTCTATGTTAACGAGGCATGTCCCTGTTTAGGTCCTGCTGTTCTTAGAAAATGTGGAGAATTTAGTGTGGGTGTGGTCTCTGGGTGGAATATTACAGGCTTTGTACCTGGGAAGTCGGAGATGTGTTTCCCTGAGCTGGGGACAATTCAAGCTGTCCCATTGTCTTAATAGAGAACTTCCTCCTCCAAGAAGCCCCTGCCAAGCTCTGCAGCTGCCATCACTGACCCTCTGTCCCCTAAGAAATCCTTAAGCAAGGTGGACGGATGCCATCAGAGGTGTATGGTTCTCTGCACAGCTGTTAGAATGATTTATAAATGAATACACTTTCCTACTCCCACCACCTCATGGGTCCTTCCCTGCCCCTTCCTGGTTTCATTTCCTTCAGGTCTCTGAGCATATTGCTGGAAGTTTCTTTGTCAGTCCCATCACCCCAGGTGACTCAGGATGCCTGCTGCCACGTCATCCTCGGTTCCCTCCCCCCAGGCTGGCTCTAAGCCCAGCTCCCCCTCTGCCATCAGTGTACCCTTGAGCTAGTCACTTAAACTCTGCTTCTGTTTCCAAATCTGCCAAGTGGGGCGCGCTGTACACCATCAGCTACTTGAAATGACGTCTGTGAAGGCTTGCAGGTTTGGCCCGGCACACAGCGAGCCTCAGGAGGTGAGAGTGTTCACCAGAGTGATTTCTGCTGTTGCTGTTGCCACCGCAGTGGACACTCCGTCCCTGTGGGCTGTCCCTGCCTGTTTGTGGTCACAGAGCTGCCGTGTGCTCGGTTGTGGTGGAGAATCTAGCACATTCTTCCACTATTTTAGAGCAGCATGAATGGGATCTTGAGGGGGTGTGGGGGCTCCTGTTGGGGGCTTGGGGTGATTTCAGAGAAGCCACACGTCTCGGATTCCCCAACAGTGCCCATGTGTCGCTGGGCCCAGATGACCTCTGTGAGCCCTTCCTGGCCTGACGTTTCCTAGACTAGGAGTATCGGGAGATTGAGCAGGGCACAGGGTGGGCCCTCAGCAGCAGTGGCGTGGGGAAGGCGAGTCAGCCCGGGGCTTTCTGGAAAGTTCTGAGATGGGGGTCACCCCTTCCTCTCTGCCTGGTTATGCTCCACTCTTGGGCTTTGAAGAGCAAAGCTGCCGGTTCCTGTGCCCACCACACCGGGATGCCCGGCCTCACGCCCCTGTCCGCTGCTGTCCCGGGGAAGGCCCTTGACAGAGTCTGGGCACATGCCCGCCCCGCCTGGGAGGCAGTTGGTAATCCATGTGCCTGGCACAGTGCAGACCCGAGGATGGAGGCTGCATGGCAGGGTCAGGAATCCTGGTTGTCATGTCAACAGATTGGCCCAAAACAGTGAGGGGCGGGCTCCCATATGGTGCCTGTCGTGACCGTACCACTCGCTCCTTCCGTGGCAGAGCCGCAGCGGCCCAGGCTCCCAGAGAAGCACAAGTGGGGGACTTGTGAGGATAGCCCGCTCTCATTGCCTCAGGATGGACCAAACATGGGGGGGGTACAGTCCTGGGGGCTCCGTTGTTGTAGAAGGGAAGCCCCAGGATGGGGGTAGGCCAGTGCCCACCCTCCAGGTTGCCGTGTCCCCTTTCATTTCCGGCTCGGGTGGCCAGCAGACAGCAAGGGGACCGTTGCATGCAGGGGCCTGTGGGGGTCCTGAGCAGAGTAAACCGACTGGAACTAGCCCAAGAGTCAGTGGGCTAGGAAGTGGGGGATTTGAAATGAGGCACCTGTCGTCAGAGTAGGGACTCTTGACTGTTGTGCTACAGAGGGACAGGACAGAGTGCCACAGTCTTGGGGCTGTCCTGGACCATTCCATGCCGGAGGGTGCTGGGTTAACCCGTGGAAAGGGCATTTCACCCGGCAGAGGCTTCCAGAAGGAAAGAAGCTGGGCTGGGCTAGGCCAGGCACAGGGGAGCTGAAATGTCTGTTGTGTGGAAGTCACACGTGGTCCAAGGAGTTGGGGTCTGTTGCCAGGGGAGCGGCAGGAAGGTCTGCCCCGACTCGCTCAGCCCCGTGCCCTCGCCACCGTCCTCCTCTCCGCTCTAGTGTCCACAGGGAGACTAGACAGAGGGCGGAGGGTAGCTGGGCCAGGAGGCCACCGACCGTTCAGCAGCCTGCCTTCCACACACGGGGCCATTGTGTGCTTCTGTGTATTCGCTCCGGAGTTCCATTTTTATTTCTCTTTAGTTTTTTCATACTATACCATTTGAAAACCACTTTCCTGGCCTGGAAGAGAGCAAAGGCACATGTTCTCATTCCCTACCTAGGCTCAGGGAGGAAGGAGGGATGGATTTCTCTCCCACTTTAAGGTTAGGAAACTGAGGCCCAGGGAGAAGCCACGAAACCTATCCTGGGGAAGCAGTGATTACCTTCCTGCTTGTTTATTTCAAATTGTGGTAAAATAGACATAACATGGAATTTACCATTTGAGCCATTTTGAAGTGTACATTTAGTGCCATGAAGTATGTTCCTGCTGTTTGGGGGTCATCACTACCATCCATCTCCAGAACTCTTCATCTTCCCAAACTGAAACTCTATGCCTATTAAACACTAACTCCCCGTGCCCCTCCCCCCAGCCCCTGGGAGACACCACTCTGCTTTCTGTCTCCATGAATTTGACTCCTCTAGGTCCCTGATCTAAGTGAATCATGCAATATTTATCCTTTTTTATCTGTCTCATTTCACTTCCTGCTTGCCTTTTTTTTTTTTTTTTTTTTAATTTGAGGAATGGCTTTCAAATAATTTTTTTAAGGCTCAGGAATGATCTGTTAAACCTAAAAGGAAAACAAAGTAAGAATTTCGCAGCGAGGTTGCTACTCAGGGAAAAAAATAATCATATTTTTTCCTGCATGAAAATGAATAAACCCTGAAAAATTCTCTTATTTTGTTTGCAGGATTTATGAAGATAATTTTTCTCTGCCCTTCACTTGGGAAAGGCCCCAGAGGCATGGCAGGTGTTAAAGAGCAGCATCCCGGGGAAGTGTGGTGTGGGGGCCAGGTATCTGGGCTGGGTGGAGCTCAGCTCCTCTCATGGTCAGAACCGGGCCCAGTCTGGGGTGCTGGTTCTGGCAGGACCCACTCCAGAGACACCAAACTACCTCCTGTAAGAAACCTCCCAGAACCTTGGAGCCCGGAGACCCTAGAGGCTGTCCCAGGACAGGATCCTACAGCCCAGAGACAGGAGGGGTCCAGTCCAAGGTCCCCCACCAAATAGCACACAAATAGGAGCCCCGGGCTTCAGTCCCAGGACAGGCTCTGCCCGGGGATCGGGATATGAATGGTCACAGGGGCCCTCCAATGGCATGTATTTCCAGGGCCCCCGAATGCATCATCCCTAGCTAGCCTGACCTGCCCTCTGCCCTGTGAGGGAGGGAGACTCATTAGACCTGTTTTACGAGAAGCTTAGGAGGTTCTAAGCAGGCAGCTGCCAGGAGTTGGCAGAGGAAGATAGGGACCGGGACCGGGTTCCTGGTTTGGCAGCCCCACTGCTTTCAGTACCCTGTGCCCTGGATCCAGGGCTCAAAGACCCTTCCTCCACCTCAGCCTGTTTTTCCATCACCTCCTGCGCTGTTCTGCCTCTGGCGGGTCACCCTAGGCTGGGGTGAGGCCATCTAGAAGGTTCTCGTTCCCTCAAATGCTAAGGTTCTGAGGGGCTGTTTTCATTGGCGAGGCTTGGATGCTTCTGGCGTCAGAGAGGAACTTTTCCTAAATTACTACGATTCTTAGCTGCTTTGACCTTCAGTGGTATGATAGCAGTGATGCTGGTTTAATGGTAACTAAGATTACTGTGCCTAATTCCCCAGGATGCTCTCCAGGCTCTGCCCGCTACTGCACCACTCCCCAAAATGGCCTCCCATGCTTCCTGTGACACCCCTGCCCTGCACACCCTCTCCCCTCCTCTACGCTCCCTGTGTCGGTCACTGCTGGAAGGGGAGCTAGAGGCCCCAGCTCACTCCCTCCCCACCACCACCCCACACAACCCATCTGGGCCGCATTTTTCCTTTTAGCGCTCTTCACCATGTAACACATTTTACTTACCGTTGCACTATCTAATGCTAACATTTTACTTATCCTCCTTATTTGTTCTCTCCTTCCCTGCCTGGCTGGCTACAAGGGAAGCTCTCTAGGGATGGGGATTTTGTTCCCTGCTGCGTCCCTGCCACCTGTCACAGCACCTGAACCATGTAACAGCTGCTCAGTAAATTCATGTAGACTGAATGAGTGAGCGCTCTCCTCACTGCGGGCCATCCCTTCCACCGTCTCCCTCCTGCCGGACACCTACGCTGGTTCCTGGTCCTGGGTTCAGTGGCCTCCTCAAGGCCCCACGTTACAGCCCTTCTCACAGCGTGCTTTCCCGTTGCCAGCCCTGCCCATGTAGTTCCATAAACGCCCAAGGGTTAGGCCTTCTCAGCAAGGCATCACAAGGAAGGGAGGTGCAGGGGCCTGATCTCCCCACTCCAGCTGGGAGACGCGGCACTTTGAGGACCTGTACCTGTCCCCCGTCTTCCAAAGGCTGTTGTTCTTATAGCTTTGTCAGCCACCTGCTCAGGGGTCTTATAAAGGGGTTTCCTCAGAGTGGCTCATACTCCTAAATGCACTGATCCCAAATTGTTGCCCCAAGATCCACAGGAGCTTTTCCTGGAGACGCACCCCTCAAATGCGTTCCCCTTCTGGAGCCCTCCACCAGCCCCCACCAATACTTCCTCCCTGTCCTGCTCCACAAAAGAATCCTTTTCCCAGAACCTCCCTGGCTCCCTTCTCAGTGCTTGGTGTCATCTGTTTTCTGGGATGCTTTTCCAGCTAGGCTTCCAGCTGAAGCCTCTTCACATGCTTTCTACAGGCAGGGAGAAGCTTCACCTCCTGTGTCTCAGGCCCAAGTCTGGGCGGGCGGTGCCACGTGGGCTTGGAGACCACTTTGCAGGATCTCAGCTATGGTGCGGGGCAGGCAAGCACCGGGTCCTAGGCATGTTAGGACTTCGAACTTGGAGAAACTGGGGTATGGGAACCAAGTGTTGAGATGGGAACACAGCTAGGCCCAAGGCTGCCTGTGCAAGTAAGACTCCTAAGGTCAACTTCCACGGGAGGTCAGCATGCACCTGTGGGGTCAGGTGGCCGTGGCAGGGATGCTCGGGGAGCTGGCCGGAATACCAAGGTGTTGGGGAATTTGTCCCCAGAAAGCAACTCTGGGGACAAGTGTCTGTAGCAAGGCTGGAAAGATGTGTGACAGAATTGAAGAATTGGAAAGTCCCTGAGTAGAGTCACCTGGTCACAGTGGCATGTGACAGAGGCCCAGCCTCCATCCATCAGGTGGGGGAGTGACCGCATGTCCCCGGCTGGAGGCCAGGAGAGGCACATAATTCACTCTGGCTGAGCTGCTGCTGACGGAGGACGGGTCTCCTGAGTGATGAGTGTGGCTGTGGGCCGCGGGGGTGTGGCTCCCACCCGGTGTGCAGTCACCACTCAGCTCCGAGCCGGCGTCCAGTGAGTGAGTGCAGGCGGGAGCGGTGTCAGGCTGCCGGCCTCTGGGGGTGCCTGGGGATAGCTCTGGCTCGTGTCCCAGGAAGGACTGTTGGGCTTGGATGTGGCTCCCCAGGGAAAGTCGGTGGAGTGGGCAGCCAGCCAGCCCCTAACCTGCGCCCAGTCCGGCGCTGGACTCAGCAGCCTCTCCAGGTCCCCAGGTCCTCTTCTGGCTCATCAGGCTCACTCCCTGGTGGCCCTGGGTGCGCAGGGGCCTGAAGGAAGCTGGGATTCCCCTTTCCCTCTGGGGTTTCCCTTTCTCTGCTTTCTTCAAGCGACCTTGCCCTCAGCCCCTGTAACCACCCAGCCTTTGCTCCTGCCATCTCCTGCTGGGACACTATGCACTGGCCTCATGAGCCATCATGAACCATCATTCCCTGGCCCAGCCCCTCTGCCTTCAAGTCACATCCTTAAGTGACGGGAACGGATGTCTTCCCCGCTCAGCTCTGGTGATGTTGTTATCAAGTTAAGCCCTTTTAAGAACGCCTCTGGGTTGAATAGGTACAGAGCTTTTCTATTTGCCATGATGCAGACATTCTGGAAATAGATACTGGTGATGGTCACACCACATTGTGGGTGCACTTAATGCCACCAAATTATACACTTAAAAGTGATGAAAATGGTTAAACAAAAGTTCCCTGGGGCCCCCAGAATAGGGTGCAGCCTCGTATGCGGGGGCTCAAACCCCCTTTCCAATCCATCTCTCATTTCTTTCATGCGCCCATGGAGTCCTCCAACCCAGAGAACTACTTGCTCTTCCTAAGGTGGATCCCACTTTTCCTGTCTCCTTGTCTCTCCCCATGGGATTTCAGGATTAGAGTCTTTTACTAGTTTAGCCCTTTACTTGGTGAAATAATGCTTCCTAGAGCCTCTCCTCCTGCAGGCTTCTGCCTGAACACCCACAGTGACAGGCTGCCTGCTCTCTTCCCAGGCATTTTACCCCATTTCTGGATGGTTTGGATGGTAAGAGGCAGACGCAAGGTTTGGAGCATTATGGCCTGGTTTTGAGTCCCAGGATCAGGACTTAACTAGTCTTGTGACCTTAAGCATGTTGGTTAGGCTCCCTGAACTTGTCTTTTTCTCCTGTTAAAAGAGGAGTAATGTTGGTATCCTTTCCATAGGGTCACTGCAAAGATTAAATGAGATCCACTATGAAAGGTGAAAGAGAACATGTGTGTAAAGAATGGAGCACGGTGCCAGTGCGTAAGAAATGTTAGTTTGGTATGGATAAATTGAACCAAAATCTGGACTTGAGCATGAATCAAAACACAGGTTGTTAGGGCATGAAGAAATCGGAGAGATGAACTGTGGCAGTCATTTGTGGACTCCCTGACACCTAGCCCTCTCTCTGTTGGCCAGGCTGCATGTGATCCCTGGGACTTTCTTGCATCAGGGGCAGCCAATGAGTTCCATTTCATTGCTGGTTGAGTCTTGGAGAATTCATTTCCCTTTGTCCCATGGCAGCTGGCAGCATGTAGATGGTGGTGGTTCCATCAGCTGGGTCCCTGAGTTACTGTAATGCATCGAGCCCCCCACCCCTGGAAGAGAGAATTCGATTTTTCTGGAATGCCCCCATGAGATTTGGGGGTCTTCCATTGAGATTTGGGCATGGTTGTTGCCACAGCATAGCCTAAACTCTCCTGGCTGGTAAATCTGCCCACTTGACCTTCTTGTTATTTTGTAAGTGAAGGGCGGTGAAGAGGAGGTCTCAGGGTGAGGCAGTGGCAGGCCTCACCCCACGTTGTGCAGGACTGAAACCTGTGCTCGACAGAGCTGGGCTCATTCTTTCTTTCTTCTCTTTTCTCTTTGGTCTTCCCATCACTGGGTCCCATCAGGGAGCCTGTGGAAACTGACCCATTCGACTGGGTCCCATTGACGTCATGTGCTGGTCAAACTGAAGTCCTAAACAGCCTGACCAGTGAGGTCTGCTCTGGGCACGTGTTTTTTCCAGGAGGGCGGGGCCAGGTTGCTCATCAGGCCTCACATCTGGACCATCGCCACCATCTCCCTTCTGACTTACTTTCTTCCCCCACCCCGGGGCCTCCTTCCGCTACACCAGCCTCCAGAGATATCTGTGTAAAGCCAGCTTCCTTCTCAGTACTCCCTGGATTAACTTGCTGCAGAGCTTCCTGCTGCCCAAAGGAAAGACAGCACTCCCTGCCTGGCATCCCCGCTTCCTCAGTGCTGGCTCACCCTGTCCATCCCTCTGCAGCCCATGCTCCTGCCCCAGAAGCAAATGCTCCATTTCTACTGTTTGCCCGGGACTTCCCCATCCCTGGCCATCACTCACGCGCGGTCTCAGCACCCTGTGCCTCCTCATCGCCTCTGCTGCACCTTTCAGAGCTCAGCCTGAACGCGCCTCCTCCAAGAAGTCTGTGTAAAATATGTCAGCATGACTTGAATTACCTTCTTTTTGGCATGACTTGTGTCTCTACTGGGGTTCCCACTCTTATGTGGCTTGTGTTCTGGCTTTTTGTTTCCGTCTCCTTGCTCACTGCCTGGTGGCCGAGAGCAGGCCCAGCACCTGCCACGGGGCCCTGGCTCTTCACCCCCATGAGTATTCCGGGAGTGAAGGAGCGCTCCGTGACTGGTCTGCCTTCTGCTGTGGCCCACATCACACTTTACCGAACCGTGTCTCTCAGCTCCTCTAGACTGCACATCCCTGAAGGCAGGCACTGAGTCTTACCCCCTCACACCTCCCGCCCACCCTCAGCCAATGGGGAGCTAGAGAAGCGCGCTGTAGAGACATGTGGGGCAGAGAAGGCTCGGTGGTCCCTCTTCAGCAGGTGACCTGGGCCCCCATCCCCAGGGGAAGGGCTGACAAGTCATGATAGTTGTGCAAACCCGTGGGAAGGAGCATCCCCACCTCTGCCCCCCTTCCTGGCAGGCAGCCTGCTGGTGCTTCACGTTCATGACCCTGAGTTTAAGACGGTTGCCCCCGCCTCTGCTGGGTGCTTGTGGAGAGCTGACCAAGAAATGCGGTTTGTATCCACCAGTCTGAAACACGCCATGTGACTTGGGTAGATGGCTTTCCCCTCACAGAGGAGGGATGTGGGCTATGGCTTTGTCATCATCACATAACACAGCCTGCAGCCGGCTGAGAATGCAGAGTGACAGCTTCAAGGAGAACACAGAAATGCTAGTTTTTCTCAGAATCCAGGATGGACAGTCTGGCTCTCTGGAGGCTTTGAGAAGCAGATGGGCTGTCCATCACCCCGAGGACAGGGTGTGAAAAATTCAAGATGGCTGGAGTTAATAAGCTCTCTGGGACAGAGATGAGGATGTGACGACTCTTCTTTCGGGCTCTCTCCACCTGCGGGGACTGTACCCACCACGCAGCCCAGCCTGCCCAGCCAGTATGTATGAAACACCTGTTTGGAACCAGGCCCTTTGCTGGGCAGGGGGGACTACGACAGTCCCAATGCAGCAAAGCTGAGCTGTAACTGCTTAAGTCTCTTCAATTCTTGTTTGACATCAGTCTCCTGCATGATGGGGGACATATTTTAAATGCACAGCATGCTTGCTTTTTCCTTTTTCCTATCATCTTCTTTTCTGTCTCTCTTTACAGTTTCACCTTTCTCTAATAGTTTTCCAGACGTTTTGATTTCTTCCATTTCAAAATTTTCCCAGCAGGTGGTTGGGAATGTTTATTAGTCGCTGCCTTCTAATTCCAACTGCAGTAAGAGACACTTCTATGTGCCAGTGGATTCACGTATTGAGAAGATTTCTTGCTCATGTCATAGTCAAGTGCAGGTCAGAGGGACGTGTTGGTTCGACCCTCTGGGGAACAGGTGCTCTGGGAAAGGTACAGATGGAGTCCAAGGTGCACTGGGAAGGGTCTGGGGAGGAAGGAAGGAGCAGAGAAAGGCAGGACAGCTCTTCTGACTGGGGGCAGATCTGACCCGCATGAAAAGCGGGGCAGTGGAGAAGCAGGGTAGAGAAGAAGAGGCCCAGGCAGCACTGTGGCTCTGAGAAAGTCCCAGCCAGACTAGGGACTCCAAGCTTGCCTGCTGTTGAGACTTGTACTGGCCAGAAACAGTGAGCCCCGATTCCACCACCTGCTCAGTCCAGGGTAGGGTGGGGTGTATCCCAAGGGCACGGCTCCCGGAGGCTGTCAGCTCTTGAGACAGTCCTCATTCTGACAGTTTCTCTTGAAGTGGCAATGACTTGCCTTCATGGCCACAGGGATTGTGGGGGTCGGGGAGTTCCCCCACTTCTAGGACCTTGGAGTCTTCCCCACTCATATGTGGATGGAACAGAGCGCTCCGAGAACCCGTGGAAGGGCTTCACGTGCCAATCCAGGGCAAAGCGCTCATCACCTCGCCCACCGGCGATTGCCCAGAGCTCTGTGGTCACACATGATCACCATGAAGGCTGAAGAGAAAAGCAACAGATACCCGGGAACAGGGATTCGGTGTCCTATCCCAACTCTGCCTCTTCCTTGCTGTGTAATTCTTAGCGCAAATGACTCACCTCTCTGACCCTCAATTTCTTCATCTATTAAGATATGAATAATAAAAGGACATACTTCACAGCACTGTTGTGAGGATTAAGTGCGTTAACACATATAAAGAAATGAGAACAGTAGCTGGTACAAATAATGCTGTGTTATTACTATTACTCCTAGCAGTTTCCAGACTTAATATGTCGATAAATGTTTCTTGAGTATCTACTTTGTTTGAGGAATTTTGTGC
Source organism: Spilogale gracilis (assembly GCA_004023965.1). Classification (NCBI taxonomy): domain Eukaryota; kingdom Metazoa; phylum Chordata; class Mammalia; order Carnivora; family Mephitidae; genus Spilogale; species Spilogale gracilis. Next base: position 234,159 of record PITA01000620.1, read on the forward strand.
ATCATGGGGACCTACTCAGTTCTCCTAATACTTAATAGAGGCTCAGAAAAATGTCTGAATGGATGATTTTCCATGGCAAAACAAGATCGTGTTTAATGCAGTTGGCCAGGGTGCTGGGCTAATTTTAAACATGATTTCGCGATAAGAAATGTGAAGTCCTGTTCTTCAGCTCAGAAAGTCAACCCCCGAAGAACAGAACGAGAAAGACTTAACATGATTGCAAAAGCAGGCTGGGCATGAGGAGCCTACTGGTTTTTAGAAACGAACTCCTGTCTTTATAAAAATAATATGTGCATTTAAATTTTTTTTTGAGTACAACAAATAGGTACAAAGAAGAGAGTAAAAAAACAACATTCAAAATCTCACCATTTTTAACATTAGAGGAGTCTCATTCCAGATGCATCACCATGAATATGTCACATGAAGAGGAATGGATAGAAATCACTTTATGAAATGAGATCATTATTATGTGCTATTTATTTTTTTAATTTTTTTTAAAGATTTTATTTATTTGACAGAGAGAAACACAGCCAGAGAGGGAACACAGGCAGGGGAAATGAGAGAGGGAGAAGCGGGCCACCCGCCGAGCAGGGAGCCCGATGTGGGACTCGATGTGGGACTCGATCCCGGGTCTCCAGGATCATGACCTGAGCCGAAGGCAGTCACTCAAACAACTGAGCCACCCAGGCACCCCTATTATGTGCTATTTAAAACGGATGTTCAATTTTATTTTTTTGAAGGCCACAGGAAAAAATAAGGAAATACAATTACTCCACATTAAACAATTTTGCCTCCACTATAAAAAGTCCTGATTTCTAAAATATCAAGGGTAATAAAAGACAATGAAAAGCAGTGAGGCACGAGTCCTAGCTTTTAAACTCCAGTTTTCAATTTTGGATGGTTTCAATCCAAGTTTTCCTGTAGAAGGAGAAGAAATTCGCAATCTTACAACTCCTTTTCCCCTCCACCTCCTTCTGAGTTCTATGTGATGTTATTTTTGTCACTTTGCTGGTTTTGTGTGAGATGGGTGCAGAACTCACAATTGCTCCTTGTTAACCACAAGCCTCTGTTCCCAAGATCTGTGTTTTTGAGTCGTTATGTTTTGATTAGCTACACTTCTCATCAAGTAGTCTTTTTCTCCCCTCCCACCCCCAATAAGGAAGTTTCATAGGTGTTTTGTTACCAAATTAATGTGTGCTGATTTAGTAGTTTTTACCAACGTTAAGGTCTGTGTAAAGTAGGTGCCAAATACAAGGCTGCATTCCAAGGTCGGATTAATAGAAGTCCATGCTCAGAATGCGGGAGGTGATCATTTCATTTAATTTAGCGTTGTGTCTAGGTATGCTCTGAACAAATTGATAAGGCAAATACAACCCAGTAGAAAAACGGGCAAAGTCACTGGTCCCAAAAAAGAAACAAAATACCTGTAAGCATCTTTAATCATCAGGAACAGACAAATTGAAATGACATCAATATGCACAAGATTGGCAAAAACTAAAGTTGGTAGGGATGTGGAGTAGTGAGACCTCTCGAACACTGACAGTGGGAGTGCAGTGTATTAGAGAACTCTGAAAAAATATGGGAAATTCTGTGATTTAACAATTCCATTTCCAGGTTTGGATGCTGGAGGGGTTCTACACATATGTACGAGGGGACATATAAAGAAATTTTCAACTGTCTTATTTATAACAGCAACCAAACAAAATATTGGAAACGATCCAAGTGTCTCGTCAACGGGGCAAGGAACAAATAAATGACGGCATATTCCTACTCTGGAATACTGCACAGTTTTGAAGATGAATGGGCTGCCACCATGTTGGGCCACAAACATCTCTCAACAGTGTGAAGCCATAAAGAAGTTTTCAGTTCAAGCCATAGGCTAAATCTATAGCATGATTCTACATATATATACACATTCAAAAACAAGTAAAATTACATGATATAGCATGTAAGAGATATAGACATGTAATAAAACAATAAAGAAAAGCAAGAAAGGGGCACCTGGGTGGCTCAGTTGGTTGAGCCTCTGCCTTTGGCTCAGGTCATGATCCCGGGGTCCTGGGATCGAGTCCCGCATTGGGCTCCCTGCTCAGTGAGGAGTCTGCTTCTCCTTCTCCCTCTCCCCCAACTTGTGCTCTCTCTCTTTCTCTCTCTCTCAAATAAATAAATACGATCTTTAAAAAGAGAGAGAGAAAAAAGAAAAGTAAGGAAGGCTAAATCCAGACCCAGGGTGCCCCCTGGGTGAAGGAGGGATCTGCAGGGGGCCACAGAGGCTTCCCCACAAGCTGGGTATTGGGTATACTGGAGGTTCATATTACTGTTTTTCTGTAAGTTGTATGCATATGGTATATTCTTTTCTACAAGTGCAATATTTCATAATAACGTATTTTTATTTAAAAGAAAGCAGTGCTCTGAAGTGACACTGTTTGGGATAGAATCCTCACCCTTTATAGTGACCTTGGACAAGTTATTTAACTTCTCTGGAGCTCAGTTTCCTTCTCTGTAAGGGTAGAAATCATAATAGTATCCCTGCCTTGTAACAGTATTGTAACGGATAGGATGATCTACGTGAAGTTCTGAGCTCCATGCCGAACAGGGAGTGAGCTCACCACGTGGGTCAGCTAGGGTCCCTCTTCTGGGTGGGGCAGGTGGAGGTATTGGGGGGGGCACATCCTAGAAATGTCTGTCCTCTGAAGCCTTTGCCGAGGATGGATGACCACAGATGGGAAGGGTGTCACACCATGTCCTGTGGGGATGATTAGAGGAGCAAAGGGTCATTTGGCCTGAAAGCTAGTCCTGGAGTCAAGTCAGCCTGCCGGAGTTTAGGTGTCTGAAGGGCTCTTGTGGGAACGGAAGACTACACATTTTGAAAGGCTCCAGAGCCGGGGTGGGCAGACTGTGGCCCATGGCCCAAGTCTGACTGCTGCCTCTTTCAGTAAATGCAGTTTTACTGGAATGCAGCCACGTTCATTTGTTTCCATATTGCGTGTGGCTGCTTCTGTGCTCTAAGGGGCGGACAACATGCAGCAGATGCCATATGGTCCCCAAAGCCTAAAATATTTACTGCCTGGCCCCTTACGGAAAAGTTAGCTGACCTTTGCTCTAGGATGAGAACTTGAAAGAGAAGTGCAAAAGGAGGGTGATTTTTAAGACTAGAAGCAGAGCCAGCCAAGGACCACTTAGCTCCCCTGTGAGGGAGTGAGACTCCTGCAACTGGAGGGATTTAATAAACAGATGCTGAGTTCTCCTGGAGCAGGGGCCGCAGAGGAAGACTTTGTATATGGGGCAGTTTGAACATACCAGTGTTTAAATTCTCCTTCACGTCTGAAATTCTGTACAGAGTAATTCTCAATTTCAAATTGGTCGTTATTAGCTCTGACATTTTCTTGGTATTTTTACATTTTAACTCTCAGCAACATTTGCTTTGAAATTTTTAAGGCAAAAAAGTATTTTAATTCTTTAAAAATGAGATTTAAATGAAAAATGGAATGCATTCTGGAGTTCTACTTTTTCATTAAAAAATGGATTTGCATGGCTTTTGGATCTATTCTGCTTTATAGGTGCTGAATTTTAAGAGCCTGTGTGTGCCAATTATGATTTCTCTGTGACAAGTGTGTCCTTATCAGGAAGGAGGAGCCATTGGAAGTGAAATCGGGGCAGGGAGTTTGGGGGCAGTGACAAAGAGGAAACGTACTGGAGAGGGGCGGGGGGAGCAACTGTCACTGAGGGCCTCCTGTGTGCCAGAGCCCATGTCCAGGTCGCACAACTGCAGCTCAGAGGCTGTGGCCCATCGTCGATAAGCTTTGAACTACTGCATGAGAATGTGAGCAGGTGGGAGGGTTCTCGTCGGAGAGGTGGGGAAGTTGGAGAACAGGATAAAGCCCACAGCTTTCTTCCAGGACACGAGAACCCCTTACAGAGGCTCTAAAAGCAATTCATCAAAAGCCAAAGCATTCAAAGACAACTTGGCACAAACAGTTTCTCAGAATGATAGTTTTGCCCAGTGACCGGCTCACTAAAAGCCATCTGACAGACACCTTAAATGGGGCGGGGGGTAGTAGAGAAGCTTTGGCATCTCTCCGGCTCATGCAAGGGCGGGTCTGCCATCTGCAAGAAGAGGACAGTAATAAGCAGGCATTAGGGGACCGTCTCTGAGTGCAGCCTTTAGGAAGGACTAAAATGTGAAATACAGGGGAAACTGACTTTCACCAGAGCCAGAAGGCCAAATGAGTGTTTGCGAGGAGTTGCTCAGGAAACTCAAACTTAGAGAAATTCCCCCCGTGATTCACTGATTGATTATCAGGCAAAGTGATGTGTGTGGGATTAACTTTAGGGGAGCAGGCTCAACAGACTGGCTTGCCCCGCCTCACCTGCCGGGCACTTGCCTGCCCTTCCCTAGGCCAAAGACAAAAATCATACATGGGCAAGGACCTCTGGGGTCCTTCCCTTCCTGGTTTCCAGACATTTTATGCTACTAGTCATAGAATCCCCTTCTCCAGGGGCGCCTGGGTGGCTCAGTTGGTTGAGCGACTGCTTTCGGCTCAGGTCATGATCCTGGAGACCCGGGATCGAGCCCCACATCGGGCTTCCTGCTCGGCGGGAGGCCTGCTTCTCCCTCTCTCAGTCCCTCTGCTTGTGTTCCCTCTCTGGCTGTGTTTCTCTCTGTCAAATAAATAAATAAAATCTTTAAAAAAAAAAAAAAAAAGAATCCCCTTCTCCAGTTAAATAGCACATGGAACCTTGATGTTGAAGGCAGGATAGCTACAAGGAAAGCAGCTGGTTGAAGTGAAGGCAAGGAGCCCAGAGGCCCTCTCACTGCCCTTGCTGGCTCCACGTCCCTGACAGGTCCTAGGCACCCATAGGGCTGAGCTGAGCTCCTCCAAGCTGGTCCAGCCACAAAGACTCAGCCTTGGTTAGCTGGAAATTCCCTCTAATTAGGACACTGTTGGTACCAGGCAAGAAGATGCAGTATCAGAAATGAGGATGAGGGAGAATAGCAGCTAAAATGGGACAGGTAGGTCCATGTGATCTTTGCTTGATAGGCATTGTCAAAGTGTTCTCTGCGGGGCAGCTGAGAGGGTGCTTGGTGCCCAGGAGGTGGCTTATCCTGCCGCAGGTCCCCAGCGCTGATGAGGTGGAGGTCTGGGCTTGAAGCATTATCCTGGGGGAAATAGTCCTTTCTAGAATACAGCTAGCTTTAACATCCCCTTGGCCTGATGAGTAGAGTTCTCCAGATTATTGAGAAAGCTCTGAACTGGGACTCGTGAAATCCCTCCCCTAATCCTGAAAGGACTGTGACAGACCCTCCCTCCTCTGGTCCTTGGTGTGCATCTTGCCGTAGGTGGCTGGCTAGATGAGCCTGTGGGTTTGGATTTCACACATGAGTAAAAGCTACAGTTAGAGTGCAGTGGGGAAGGGGCATGGAAGAGAAACTTATATTAAAAAAAAAAAAACCACAAACACTTTATTTTGGGGGCTCCTGGGTGGCTCAGTCATAGTGTCTGGCTTCAGCTCAGGTCGTGATCTCAGGGTCCTGGGTTCGAGTTCTGTATTGTGCTCCCTGCTCAGAGGAGAGCCTGCTCTCCCCTCTACCTGCTGCTTCCCCTGATCCTGCTCTCTCTCAAATAAAATCTTTAAAACAAACCTTTATTTTGTCACATCAGGACATCAAAAACAAAACCCTTCCGTGATCTGTAATTCTGTAACAGAAAAACATTTCAACATCATACAAACTAGGAAGTATTTATATTAAGGATCGTTTTTAAAATGGAATACACTTAACTTTAAGGAAAACCTCACTGTGTTATTCTTATTTTTCTCATTTACTGCACCGTGTGAGTTTGCTGCTGCTTCCCAACAGATGCCCACAGATTTCGTGGTTTATGTCACAAGCATGCGTGGGTCGGCTCACCGCCCGGGGGCCAGAAGTCCAGGCACTGCATGATTGCACTGGGTCCTCTGCTCCCGACTTCACAAGGTCGAAAATCGAGGTGTCAGCTGGGCAGGGTTCTTAACTAGAAGCTCCCCTGGGGAAGAGCCAGGTCTTTTTGGATTGTAGGACTGAAGCCCCGGTTTCCTTAATCTGCGCCCCCCTTCATCTTGGAGCCATCAGGCACACTGACTATACCTCATGGTTGGAATCTCTGATTTCACTCCTGCTACCAGCAGAAAAGATCTCTGCTATTCAGGGCATTGTGTCATTACACAGATCACCGGGATAATTCCTTTTGGGTCAGCTGATAAGAAATCTTAATGAAATCTGCGGAAAGATTTTGCAGGTAACGCACATATTCATGAGGGGCACCCCTCAAAGGGGCACAGATCCTGGGGGCCAGAATTCTGCCTTCCACACCCAGCCTGGTGAAAACGGAGTCAGATCAACATTTGCAAACATTAGAAGGTTCTTCCAGTTCAAATACTGGTCGTCAAACATTCTCCTATTCTTAAGCTGATATTCAGAAGTTGTGTATTTGTGAAAAGTCAGGACATCATCATTATTACAGAATCTTGCCCAGACATGAGGCTGGAGAAATGTTTGCAGAGCAAACAAGTATTAATAAGTGCATTGTTGCTAATATTATTTTAATGCAACTCTGATTATAAATCTTGTGGTACTGTCTTACCATTGTCATTAGCTACAGAGTAGAAAACAAACTAAAATCATTACAGGAATGTATTAAAATGGGAAATGATTCAGTAAATCATGGTAGAAACAATTAAAACATGCCCTGCTCAGTTACATTTGCTGGGTTCTGCCGAGCGTGGAGAGTGTTGCTTTCAATCAGGGATCAGGGACAATTAATAGAGGGCCCCAGGAAGGAGTAAGAACCTAATCTTTCTCCTTTCCCTTCCCTCTTCCTTCCCACCTTTTGTTTTTACTTTTTCTCTTTCTTGGCAACAAAAATTAGCATGGCCGTTTTTTAATTAAATTTAAATTTTAAAATGGCATTATTTCCCAAATCTCTGCGGGTTGCCATCCAGCACTCTCGTTTGGCCCCTCAGCCTTTGTCCAGGCCCTTTGCTGTCATCCCTGGGTGTCCACAGCCCCGCCCCTCCCCCCTGCACTGCCGCTGTGCCCCGTGTGATGTGACCACTGCCCGTGCCATCTCTCCGCTGGACAGTGGGCTCCCTGAGGCCAGCCATCACTCACACTCGTGTTTCCAGCCCTGTTGGCACCCACTGTGAGGCAGGGTCTCTCAAAGGAGGACGGAGCAACAGGTGCCAAGCCACCGTGGTCCCATATTATAGTCACGTAAGGGGAAGGGAGAGGAAGCAGAAAGGAAGAGGAAAACACCAAACAGAGAGGGAGACAAAAATAACAAGTGAGACGTGGACACAGAAGGAGAGAAGAGAGAGAAGATACAGGGAGGATGTTGGAGGGCTCCTTCTGCTGTGTTCTTTTTTTTTTTTTTTTTAAGATTTTATTTATTTATTTGACAGAGAGAAACACAGCCAGAGAGGGAACACAAGCAGGGGGAGTGAGAGAGGGAGAAGCAGGCTTCCCGCCAAGCAGGGAGCCCGATGCGGGGCTCGATCCCGGGTCTCCGGGATCATGACCTGAGCTGAAGGCAGTCGCCTAACCAACTGAGCCACCCAGGCACCCCATCCTTCTGCTGTGTTCTTACTGAGGGCCCTGTATGGGCTCTGAGGGAATCGGCTCTGAAAACAGTGACAAAAATCTTTGCCTTCGGGAGCTTACATTCTAGTTGGGAGGTTGGTCAATCTACAGGCAACAAAAACCAGGATGATTTCAGATAATTTTAAGAACTGCCTTAGGGCAATAAATAAGGTGGTATGTTAGGGTGTGACTGGTGCTGGGGGACATTTTGGATGGGGGATAGTGATGACCTCTCTGAGGGGGTGACAACGATGCCGAGGTCTGGATGTTGAGAAGGAGTGAGCCATGCTGAGAACCAAGTGAATATTGTTGCTGGCAAAGAAAACAGCAAGTGCAAAGGCCCAGAGGCAGGAAGGAAATTACTTTCCATTTCAAGGTGTTGCAGGGAGGCTGAGTGAGTTGTTCTTGGTGAGCAGGGGTGAAAGTGGAGGGAAATCAGGTCAGAGTGGGAGGCAGGCTGGGACCTTGTGGCTTCTTGTATCCATTATGACAGGGAGGGTTCAGACCCTGGTACCAAACTTATAAATAATACAAAATAGTTATTATATAACCAGTTAGCCTAACACTTAGAGCCTCTTCTAGCTGCCCTGCCTAAGAGTCATCTGATTGGGGGAATTTAAGCCCCAAACACCTTACAGTTCTCTACAGCTGACAAGACATGCCCGCCTGTAGGGATTTTGTTTTCTGTCCTCAAAGGTTACTTTTATTGCCCTGTAGGACACTAACCAGTTTTGTATCTAATTTGGCAGTCTTACCTTATTTCTTATTTTTTCTTTCACTATAAAAATCCCAGGCTCTCGAGTTTCCTTTTGTATCTACTTTCATCCTACAGATCCCCTTATTAATGAGTTAAAGAAAAGGTTGACATGTACCCACTCTCTGTTTTCATGAGAATTATGTTTTTAACCTTTTGATAATTGACATTCTTCTAGGAGGTTGGGCTTTAAGTGCACGGAAAGCAGGACTATCAGAAGGACTGGTCAGTGTTTTACAAAGCACCCTCTGAAGGCGGCTGGGGGTAAGCAGGTTTACTTGTCCCCCACTGCCCAGTGCCTCTGTGTAAGGAAGAGGTGATGACACAGCTTGAATGACAGGGATGCAGGTGGAAGTCAGTCCTAACTGACTCCCGACATTTGAGGACGTTTGTCCTTGTTCGTTTCCATACTGGATCGCCGGAATCTGTTTTAAGGCTCAGTTTTCCGCTCTAGGATGTGAGCGCCTGGGCAGGGGGCCGGTTCCAACTTGTCTGTTACCTTAGTACCAGCCTCGGACCCAACACAACAGTGCATGGCAAGTGTTCGCTGAGCAAACTCTTCCCTCTAGTTTCTCCTCCTCCTCCTCTTCCTTTTTTTTCCCCTCCCTTCTTCCTCCTCCTCTTCTTCCTTTTTTTGTTGTGATAAAATATGCAGAACATAAAATTTACCATTTTAACCATTTGTTAAGTGCACAGTTCAGTGGCATGAAGAACATCCCTGTGGCTGTGTGAACATCACTACCAGCCATCCCCAGAACGTTTCCACCCTCCCCAAGTGACACTCTGTACCCATTGAACACTGACTCCCCATTCCCTTCTCCCCCAGCGCCCCCCTAATCACCATTCTGCTTTCTGTCTTTATGAATCTGACTCCTCTAGAGACCTCATCTAAGTGCAATCCTACAAGAGCTATCATTTTGCATCTGGTTTATTCCACTTAGTGCAAGGTCATCAAGGTTCATCTGTGTTGTAGCAGGTGTCAGAGTCTCCTTTTTAAGGCTGAAAATACTCCATCATGTGTATATGCCGCATTTCACTTATCCCTTCATCTCTTGAAGGATATTTGGGTGACTTTCCCCTTGTCGTTATTGTGGAGAGTGCTGCGATAAACAGGGGTATACTGGTTCCTCTTGGAGTCCCTGCTCCCTGTTCTTTGGGCTGTCTACCCAGCAGGGGAGTGCCAGCTCGGAAGGTGATCCTATTTAACTTTTGGGGTCCTGCAGTACTCTTTCCTCATACAGGTGCCCATTGTACATTCCCACCAGCAACGCACTAGCATCCCCGTTTCTCCACATCCTCGCCAACACTTACATTTTCTGCTTTTTTGATAATAGCCATTCTAATGGGTATGGATTTGTCCCCTTTTAACATGTAAATGACTGCAGGAAGGGACACCCCAGAGTGAGGCATTTGGGGGACCCTTTCCTCGGTGTGCTCTCCAGGGAGATAGCCAGAGCCAGAGGTCCTGGATTGAGAGGGGGCTCAGTGGGAAGAGAGCCAGGATAGGGGGTGTACCAACATCACACTCACTGCGTTTGTAGCCTGGGCTCAGGGCTGGCTTCGAGAGAGGCCTCCCAAGGTGGACCTGAAACCCAGCGGGTCTCCCCTGAGGAAATTTGTGTGAATCTACTGTTGGGCCCCTGTCCCTGGGGAAAGCTGTTTCTAATTCGGGTTTCTCTTTCTGTCTGTTGCTCTCCAGTGTGATAATGCAAAAGGGTTGAAAGCCTTCTACGACGCAATAAAATACGGGCCGAACCACTTGATGGTGTTTGGAGGAGTCTGTCCGTCCGTTACATCCATCATCGCGGAGTCCCTCCAGGGCTGGAATCTGGTGCAGGTAAGGTCCAGGTCACCTTTGGTTGGGGGACTGTCTTTAGCCATCAGTCTTTTGCAGGAGTGCTTTCTTATACAACACGCCTTCTAAGTTGCCCGGTTCAGGCCTCCCTGACTCTTCCCTGGATGACTGATTGCCCAGGCCCCCGCTACCCCACCTCCTGGCCTGACCCCTGGGCCGGTGCTGGCATGGGTCACACGGTGGGTCTCGATGGGGTAGCCCTAACACCTCCGCCGTGTGTTTGGAGTCTTTTAGTGACGTCCTAGCCTGACCCTGTCACCGACTTCCAGCCAGTCTGCCTGCCCAGTGTCCTCTCTTGCCTCTGCCGCTCCCTCCAGGCCGCAGCCCTTCCCGGCCACCCTTCCCCAAAGACATCTTGCACCTTCGGGCCTCTGAGCCCTGCTGTCACCATTCCCTAATCAAATGGGCTTTCTCTGCTATCGTGGACTTGTCCACCAAGATGGCCTTTTCCCACACACGAGGCTTTGCTGGGGCTCCTGGCCAGGATTCCCTCTTTACACTGGTTAATGTCCTACACCAGCCAGCCGGGGAGTGCATGGGCTGATGGAGGCGAAACTGACTAGTGTCAGCTATTGTTTGGAACGGGAGAAGAAGAGCGTGGAGAGATGGGGGTGACCACGCAGTTTGTTTATGTCTTTGCTTCAGCCATCCAGCCATCCAACAGGTACAATGAGCAGCTTATTCTGTGCCTGGGATTCTAGTCGGCTCTGGGGAGACAGTACGGACAGAACAGAAAGGGTGCCTTTCAGAGCCTACATGCCAGGAAGGAGGCAGACAGTGAGCAAGTAAACCGGTCATCCTACTAAGAGCTAACACTTGTGTCATGTGTGTGCCAGACTTAAAACATACCAGACACTGTTCTGAGTACTTCTTTGCATTGATCCGATCCTTACAGCGGCTCTGTGCTGTGGGCACTCTAACCATGCTCGTTTTATAAATCAGAAAACCTGAGCATGCAGAAGCCGAGTGACTTGCACAAGGACCCTCAGTACGCTCAGATAACAGAGCAAGGATTTAAATGCACGGGGATCTTGACCCGAGTCTGTGTGGTGGGTAGGAAACAGCCAGGATGGAAATCAGCAGGGTTCTGGGACTAGTGACTGTCCCAAGACAGTCGGGAGTGCTTCTTGGCGAGGTGGCATTTGAGCTGAGACTTGAAGCGTGAGAAGGAGCTGGTTGGGTGGCTCAAATAGCCAGTGACGATGGCCGGTGCTAGGGAAGACCTTGGCTCCTGTAGGGAGTGGAGAACAGGGCCATGGGGCATGAACGTGGTCCGTGGGCAGCCGGCGTGGGGATGAGGAGGCCAGAGAAGTCTGACCACAGTGGGATCTGGTGTCCCTGAATTCTGGTTGACTGAGGAGCTCAGTGAGTCTGGTCCTGCTCATGGGAGGTGCTGGAGGTAGAGCCCCAACCTCACAGCCCAGAGGGAGGCGGGAGCTACCTGTGACTGAGGTCTGAGGAAGAAGGGGTGAGGTCCCAGGGATGGCCACCCACTCAGCCCACGGGCAAGGAAGGCTTCCCAGAGGAGCGATGTGGAGCTGGCTGGGAAGGAGGAGAGGATGCTGGACAGCTGGAGCCGTGGAGGAGAGCCCTGCCAGCAGAAGAAACGGGGCGCTCCGAAGCAGGAGGCCGGGAGTACGTGGGTCTAGGGAGCAGCGTGTCCCTTGCTATGGCCTGAGCGGGTCATGCTGAATGTGGGTGGATGCGACAGGACAGGAGGCCAGCAGAGAAGCTTGATATGCTGTAACACAAACCGAACCACATGCCTGGGCCCCAGCACCGCTCCCCTGGCTTCGAGACTTGCGGGACCTGCAAACAGCCGGGAGACCTTGGTCAGGTCACTTTCTTGGTGTTTGAGCTTCCTTTCCTGAATACCTAGTATCGTGCTCCACTCCATACACAGCGAAGCTGGGCACTGCCACTCTGAGCCTCAGCCGCTCGCCTGTAGGATCCAGGGAGAGGGAGGACTGATCTCTTAGGACAGCTGTGTGGATTCAGGGCTGAAATTGTGATTGGAGCCGGGCCTAGCCCACCCTAAGGACTAACTATTCCTTGTTGTATCTGCCCTGCCTCCTACTGCTCCCTGAGTTGAATACCTCAACTCCTCAGCATTCTGAGTCTTTCCTGCCCCATTGTCCCTGCATCCTTCTGCCTGAAATGCCCCATTGTATTTGCACCCCTCGGCCTGCAATGCCTCATTGTCCCTGAACCCCTCGGCCTGCAATGCCCCATTGTCCCTGCACCTCTCTGCCCGAAGTGCCCCATTCTTCCCAGGCCCAGTGTGTCACCCAACCTTGGAGACCCAGCTCAAATGCTGCCTCTTCCAAGAAGCTTTCCTTATGGTACCCTGTAAGGTAGCCCCTCTAGAAATTCTTTTTCTCACTTCCCTGCATTTACTCCTAGCAGAACACATCCATAGCCCGCCTGTCTTGCCCTCTGCCTGTCCCTCTCTTAGGGCTTTGCACATGTGGGGGCGTGTAAGCTGAGCCATAAGCTCCATAATGACGGGCCCAAGTTCCTCCTGTTTTTCCTGGTGCTTAACACTCTACAGGACTTATTATACGTCTGTTGAATGATCAGAGAAATGGAGGAAGGAGGGAAGGGATGAAGGGTAGAAAGACCTGCATGCAGAGAGACATTTTGCTCCGGAATGGCAGGCCAAGTTCCCTGGAGGGTCCCCACCCAGAGAGGGAGGCAGCGAGTTTCTGGACCATCTCATAGCCTCACTGGAATGGTTTACCCATCAGAATTCTCTGAGGAGCCGCAGGAGCAAGTACAAGATGGAAACTCCTGGCTTGCCAGCCGGAGCGAGCTGGCTTCAGCATGAGCAAGGAAGGCCTCCAGCTTTGAGAAGCTCACAAGACGGGAGACTGAGTGATGAAGTCGGGGCTGTGTTAGTTATCACTGTGTAATGAATCATGCCCAGATTCAGTGCCCTAACGCAATAGGGAGCATTACTGCATTACCCAGAGGATGGCTTATGTCTGCTCCGTGATGTTTGGGATCTAGCTGGAAGATTTGGAGACTGGGCATTATCTGAGGGTTTGACTGGGGCTGGAGGATCGGCCCACCAGATGGGGTCTCTCCTGCAGGTCTCTCCATAAGGCTGCTAGTGTCCTCCTGCATCATAGCTGGCTTCCCCCAGAGCGATCCATCTAGAGACCAAGCAGAGGTGGAAAAGTCTCTTAGGACCTTGCTTCAGAAGTTGCACACTGTCGTTTATGCCTTATTCTCTTGGTCAAACAAATTAGCTCTTATGTATCGTGGGAGAGGACTATACAAGCTGTTGTGGGAGGTGAAGATCGCTGGGGCCAATCTTGAAGGCTGACTATCATAGGAAGAAGGGATTCTGGGAAGAAGGCAGGAGCACAAGTTGCCCAGCAAAGGAGGTTTCATGCTGAGTCCCTTCTCTGTTTTGAGGGACTTCTGCTCAACCTTTAATATCCTGGATAAGGAGCTCTTCCTCTGTGAAGCCTTCCCTGATCCCTTTCCTTCTGTGCCTCCTATAGCCATAGAGTAAATTAATTGCTCCTTCTTCAATAAAGCCTGCTTTATAATGGCCATCTCCTGCAAGCCGGGGTACATTGGTTCTTGTGGGGAGGGGGCAAAACAGCCCACTTTTTTTTTTATATACAAAGCACAGAGATACATACAGTACATAAGTAGACCTTTAATATTTGTGGCATTAAAATGTCATGAGTGGTGCAGCGTTAGGAAAACACATCTACAAGCGCTTCTCAGGAGAGTACTGGTCTCACTTCTGTTGCATACAATATTTTGTCATTAAAGGAATTACATTTCATGGGAAACAGTTTATTCTATTTCTAGGTGTTCATTATTAGAATATAAGCTTGGGACACCAGGGGCCCCATTTTTTCCGTACCCCAGTTCCCAGTGCTTAGCAGAGAACCAGGCATGCAGCAGGTCACAGATTCCCGGCCCCCACCGCCACAGGCTCATGGCACTGCTACAATCATGCAGCATCCACTGCCCTAGACGGCTGCTGCTGGGCTGCATCAGTGATGGGCTGCATCAGGTCGAGGGCTCTCGCCGCACACTGGTGGGGGCGCCCAGAGGCCGGGAACCAGATGGTACGGGGCAGTTTGGAGAGCTCTGGGGACCTCAGAGGCAGAATCACAGGCTGGGCCCCGGAGAGTAGACTTCCCCCAGCCTGTGGAGCCACAGAGATCAGTATCTTGAGAGGAAGCAGCCTTGGATTTCCTGCCTCCCTCCACATTCCGGGAAGGCAGAGTGTGGGGACCTCCGGGCCCCCACTCCACTCCTGAGAGTCTAAGCTGGCTTGTGGAGGTGGTGCAGGGGCTGGAGGAGTGGGCCTCCATTCACTCAAGGGATTCAATGAATCCCTTAACTTATTCAAAACTGGGCTCCCAAACAGAGTTTCACAAATGGGAAAATGCATGTAATTTGTATAATTGAAAAGGAGCTCTGACTGCCCTTTGGGGGAACAATGCTTGCTGGACAGAGACAGCCTGGAATGTGTAATCAGTTGTTTCTGTTTCCTCATGCCATAAAAATAGGGATTCGCGCGACGGAGGGGTGAAAATTCAGCCTGGTGCCAAAATCGATTAAATTTAACTTTTGCCTTTTGCTGGGCTGCTTGATTTTTGGTTGCTGTGTCCAGGGGCTGATAGTGTTTAAGTCATGATATGAGTCACTCGGCCACTGGGAGCGTTAGCTCCTCCAACTAGATGTGAGGACCTTCTTAAGAGTCCAGACGGTGACAGGCAGGTTGTGTCCCTCCCTGACCTGGTCACACGCCGCCTGGGTGGAGCTGGGCCTCCCTGGCAGGGACCTCTCAGAGCTCAGGCTGGCAGGTGTCTGGAAAGGGGCGGGGTCCAGCTGCGGGAGATGGCGGGTTCAGACAGGAGGACACACCGGAGTCTTCGGCTCTGGAGGCAATGTTGCTGGGTTTCGGTGACGTTGGTGGAGAGGCGCGGGAGCAATGGCTGAAATTAGTGAGGAGCAGAGTGTCCACTCCCTGCAAGCAAGCCCTTATCACCGGAGCATCCAGCATGGGGCCGGCCGCCTGGCTGTGAAGTAGGGAGTCCCCTGGTGCCTCAAGTTACCCAAATGTTCCCATCTCATCCAGGTCTGCTGCTGGGGAGATCTAATATAGAGAGTAAGCATAGAGCAGGTTGCAGGCTCTCAAACTGTATCGTAAGAGTCACTTATGGGGGCGCCTGGGTGGCTCAGTTGTTAAGCGTCTGCCTTTGGCTCAGGACATAATCCAGGAGACCCAGGATCGAGCCCCACATCAGGATCCCTGCTCGGGGGGGAAGCCTGATTCTCCCTCTCTCACTCCCCCTGCTTGTGTACCCTCTCTAGCTGTGTTTCTCTCTGTCAAATAAATAAATAAGATCTGAAAAAAAAAAGTCACTTGTGGGGACTGGGGATGGGCTTGTGTTAATGCAAATTCACGGGCTCTACTCTGTGGGTCCAGGCTAAGGGATTCTGCAAATGCTTTAAGGGCTGTAGACTCCCTCATCATCCCGGCTCAGGCAACTTAGATGCAATTAGTTCTTGGAGTCGCGTGATCTCTGAGGCACGGACGGTCACCTCCCAGATGCTCAAACTCGAAGGCCTGAGGATCCAGGGGCTCTCAGAAGCGCTCCTGGGCTCCAGAACTTCGGTGTATGCAGCCTCTTTGGGAAGAAGGCATGGAGGAGACAGCAGGGCAACGATCCCAGGGCTGCCAGGACGAAGCCCACAGTCCCAGGTGTGGTCAGAGGGCTGCTCCGTCACCCTGCCTGCCTCCTGCTCCCTCATGCCTCTGGCCCCAGACAGGAGTCTCTCCTTCCAGCAGCACTGACTGTGATCCTTCCTTCTGGGGAAGTTTGCTGCCCTTTTTCCTGTTAAGTCCCCCATTCCGTGAGCAGTGCCATCCTGCCCACACCCCCCTGCCACAGTGTGTGGCCTGTGCCTCAGTCCTGCCCGAGGCCACCATCTACTCTCATTCAGCCTCCTGCCCCGGGCTTGGCTGGCCCGGCTCCCATGCTGAGGGGTGTCGGGGGAGCACTTGTGACAGAGGCCTGGGTGCCTGCCTTCTAGGCCTCAGTCTTGTCCTGAAGGAGGAAGGCAGATCCTCAGAGCGTGCCAGACCAGAGTGGTTCTCCACCTGCTGCCCCTTGATAAAGGGAAGCAGAGGGAGACCCTAAGCGACCTCCACCTCGGCCTCAGTCCATATCTCCTGTCTCTGGAGCCCACGTTGCTCTTTGACTTTTTTCCACACCCCCTCAGAATCCTGTCCTCAGCATTCTGAAGGGGATTTGCTTTTGACCCTACCTTGCACTTTTCTCGAGCAGTTCTGCCGGCCTCCCCCCAACCTAGGCTGTCCTTCTGCCAGTGTGGGGCCTAGGGAAAAGGCAGGAGAATTTGGAGCCAAGTCGAGGGTAGGGGTGTGGAAGGCAAGAATGAAGGCAGGGCAGCTAAAACCAGAGATGCCGGCAGAGCCCAGAGAAGGTACAAGAGATGCAGCGAAAGGGGGCTGACATCCTGAGACCAGCACAAAACCCCTTCCTTCTTGGGAGCTAGGTGATAGCTACCTCAGCAGGCAGACAGAAATAGTCTCGCTGATGAAAATAAAGGCAGATTCCTGAAGGGATAAAGGGCTGCTCGCAGGAAAACGCAAACACTATTTCGTCAAGATCCGTATCCCGCAGAGCCTGTCCTTTAAAAGGCTCGCAGCAGATATTAAATTGTAGATGCGTTTCTCCTGGCCCCATCCCAGCCTCCTCTTGGCAGCCCATCCCACACCGTGCTGCTCCCTCCAGAACTGGGGGAGGAGCGGTTCAGCCTGTGTGATGGGGCTGAATCCACGGAGACGCTCCTGCCAAGGAGCGGAGGGAGGGAAGGGGGTCATGCGGATGGGGAAATGTTGACTCTGTTTGTTGAAGTGTTGGCAACTACGTTCCAGAACATTTAGGACTTGATTTCTGCAAACTCTAAATCATGCTTGGTTTTGACATTTAAAAAACCCAATCAGTGAGTCCCCCCACCCCCCAGTCAAGCCCTTTGCTATTTACTGAATTCTGGCAGAGCTCTAAACTGTTGGTCGATGCCATTTGCATCATAGGAAGAGGAATTTTGTCATCTGGCTTGATTGTCTCAAGTGATTACAGTATTAAAGCAGTAGGTTGCCTGAGAAGTCAAAGGATTGGTTGGTTTTGGTTTTGTTTTTGTTTTTGTTTTGTTTTTACTTAGCTGTGGTTTGTGGAATTTGAGATAGATTTGTAGAAGGCCAGAGCGGGTAGGGTCTGGGCAAGCATTGGATCCAGTGTCTCCATTATACAGACTGGGAAACTGAGCCCCAACGTGGAGAGGACCTTGCCCAAGTTCTCACAGTAACAGCAAAGCTGGGTCTCATGGCTCACCCCGCAGTCCTCTGCCGCCTCCACCAAAATATGGTCTGATTTTCTCTCTCTCAGCCTTGCTTTTCTGTTATGTAAAATGGGACCAGCCTGTTGTGTTTCATGCCATCGTGAGAGTCACTGAAGGCTTTCCCCTCGAAGTGAAAGCACTCCTGTAGATTGCAGAAGAGTAGCAGTAGTTGAGCCGACAGGAACTTGGATCTCCTGTCACAGCTCTGAGCTGTAAGATCCCATTTTGCTTCAACAACCATGGTGCTTTGCTCTGGCACCAAAGACCCTGAAACCGGGTCATCCTGGGTGGGATGGGGGGCTCTTTAGCAAGATGCTCAGGCTGCACACAGCACCCACTTCTCAACCCCTGGGAATCAAAACCCAGCCAACTGCAATCCCGCCCCTGCTCAGCCCACGCACGGGGGCGGCCCCACCCAGAGGTGGCTGGGTGGCCAGACAGTGGACCTGATGGAGACCAGTCAGGAGGTGCAGTGCGGCTGAGCACAGCTGGAAACTCCTCCCGCGGCTGCTCTCTAAGAAAGACAGCAGAGGCCAAGCATCTAGGCCGGGCTGGAGTCATTTCTTGGCGCTGGTCTCCAAAGGGGCCATTTAATACATAAATAATCTATGAGATGCTTCCACCTTCTAGATTCATGAGAAAGAAAAAAAGGTGGTGCGAGAGAGGGAGAAGGGATATTAAGGGCATGCACGGTGGGCCAGGCAGGGATTATGGGTGGGCCTTATTCATTCCCTCATTCAGTGTGATTGCTGCCTGCTGTACAGTCTCCCGGCCTCTCGCAGACCAGTGGCCCTCTCACTGCCCAACACTGCCACCCCGGGACAGGTGGACGTGGTGGAGGGCCAGTTTGGTCAACAGCTAGAACAGAGTTCTCAAGCCCAGATGCTCTGGGTAGTCGCCCCTCCTGTGTCTCTCCTTGCCAGACCCAACTTGGGCAAATCAGCAGCCTCCTGGAGCATCGCTGGACTTGTCTGTGAAATGGTCGAAGTCTGCCGGTCTTCTGGGGCTCTGGAGAGCAACATACGGGACAGGGTCACAGAGCAGAGTGGAGGCAGAGGGAACCCTCGGCAGACTAAGGTTAATATCGCCGTTACTGAGGCGCCAGCCAGGCCCCAGCCAGGGAATTCCTTGAAGATTTATGTCTCCATTTGCCTCCAGATTCAAAGTCGTGTGGATGAAATGAACTATCACAGACGATGAAGGTGATTCAGAAGAGTGAAATTCAAACAGAGAACCCACAGGAGAGGCAGAATAAGGCCAAGGCAGCTGGAAGAGCCACGGCTGCTCTTTAGGGTTTGAGTGTTCACAGAAGCAGAGGCAAGGAAGGGCGCGGCGCTCTTGAGCGAACGCATGGCGGTTCCCAGTCTATTCCTGCCAACGACCCAACCCACATCCTTCCTGTCCGTCTGGTAAAAGAGTCAATTCAAGGTTCTGACCCCCATTTTTAATTCAAGACCAAGGTATCTAAAGTAATATCAGTTCCCAGTGTGTAAGCCCAATGGCCACATTGTTGATGCGTCTCTCTCTGCCTCAACCCCTTTCTGGAAATATGCGGAGTGTAAATAATTCATTCTAAATAAATCAATCACTCATTACTTACGGTACGGCTGATGCTGCTAGTAAGAAGCACAGCCACAGATGACATGGAGTCGAGTCAGGAATTATAAGTTGAGACAGGACACACCGGAGAGGGAACCAGGCAAGGAACGCCCTCCAGGAAGACAGACGTGTAAAATGGTATGACAGCGAGCTCGGAAGGTGAGAGGGTAGAGAAAACGTGGACAGGAAACGTGGAGCAGGAGAGTCTCAGGTACACGGGGCCGAGTTGGTCAGCTTGGCCAGGCTCTGTCCTACTTCGAGGAGCCTGGGTCTCGGGCATGTCAGCTTCCGGTGACTCTGATGCACAGTGGGTGGGAGGCCATGCTGGAAGGGGTGAGCCACCCTTGGGTGGAGACTGGGCCATGCCTGGTGGGCATGCTAAGAAGGGGCTGGGGCACCAGACAAGGGGGTTGGACTCTGCACTATTGCCCACATGTACCTGGTGGTAGGACTCATGGGAGGTGGGGTGAGTGGGGGCAGGGCATGGGCTTACTCATTAAGAGTCAGATTCCCAGGTCCACTGATCACATCCTAGGGAGGACACCTGAGAAGCTGACTTTTAACAAGCTTGGATAGTTCTGATCATCAGGGGACTTGGGGAAATACTGGCCTAGGTTCACAGACCAGCAGCAGCACCTGCGAGCATGTCAGAAGGGCAGACTCCCAGGCCCCACCCCTGATTCTGAATTTTGACAAGATCCTAGATGATTCTTGCTGATTTAAGGTGCCTGGCCGTCTTTGAAGGCAGGTGCGTCAGCTGAGGCAGAAGGGTCTGAGGGTAGGTATTGAGGCTCCGGAGGGGACATGAGGGAAATACCTACAACCGAGCCCCCAAATCTACTTGTAGAATGTCGCGGGGGGGCAGGGGAAAGCAGATGCAGTCAGTTTTTTGCCATATTTGGACATGCCTACAGTCAGCATCACGGGCCTCAGGGACTCTTGGCAGATTGCAGTGCGAACAGAGTGTGTCCTGCCTGCACCTCAGTCTGACCATCCAACCTGAGAGTCCTTTCGGCCGGTAAGGTCCTTGACCCCGTAATGGCCAGGAGCCTACGGGAGGGACCTGTGGCTCCCAGCAAGGAGTGGTGGAAAGGGCACTAGGTCAGCAGGAGGGGACCTGGCTTCCCGCCTGGCCCTGCCATCTCCCAGCCGGGTGGCCTTTATATGAACCACTTCCCATTGCTGGAGCCTGAGCGTCCTCATCCGTGACAGTTCTGCTTTCCTCCGAAGAATGTGTCGACACTTACGTGAGATGG